>OX328124.1:110049426-110224426 GCA_946811695.1 Gonocerus acuteangulatus | reverse complement strand
ATGTGAGCTTCATGTTGTTCCTCGTTGTCCGAAGCGATCAAGAAGTCGTCAAGAAACTTGAAGAGAAAGGGTAGGTCTCGGAATTGGTTGTCGACGAAACGCTGGAAGCTTTGACCTGCGTTCTTCAGTCCAAAACTCATCCTGTTGTATTCAATAAGGCCAAATGGGGTAATAATGGCAGTTTTCTCTCGATCTTCTACTGCTATCGGTATATGATAGTAAGCCTTGCGGAGATCTATTTTGGAGAAGATCTTCTTGCCATGTATCTCCATTGTGAAGTCTCGAAGATTGGGTATTCCATATCGATCGGGAATAGTGATGGCGTTCAGGGCTCGATAGTCTCCACACAATCGGAGAGTACCATCTTTTTTCGATGAGCTCCTGGATCTCCTTTTTGACTTCCTGGTAAATTCCTGGAGGCAAACGGCGGCATTTAGCCGTGACAGGTCGTCCTTTGGTCTCTATATGATGCTCCACTGTTGAATTGGATGGTCCACGGATGGGAGTGACCTGAGTGACGGTAGGGAATTCACCTAGGATGCGGGCAAATCGATTATCGGCTGGAAAGATGGAGAAGGTTGGTATTTCTGCTGAGGATATGGTACCTACAATGCTACGTCCTGAGTGCTGGTCGATCAGTCTCCTGTTTCTTAAGTCCACAGTAAGCTGATGCCAGTAGAGAAAATCAGCACCTAATATAGCCTTGGCGACGTCGGCTAAGACAAAGGTCCACTTGAGAGGTTTTCTGAGTCCTAAGTCGACATATCGAGTGATTTCACCGAAGGTTGGAATCGGGGAGTTGTTGGCTGCTATTAAGGTGAAATCAGATGGAGTCTTACGCCGTCCTTTGGGCACAGGGAGAAGAGATATGCATGCTCCTGTGTCAATGAGAAAGGGCTGACCAGTGGTTCTGTCCGTCAGAAATAGGCGGCGGTGCTGCTGGGTTGTGAAAGTTTCCGCCGCAACTTTCACATTTCCGAGTTTAAAGCTGGCTCTTCGGATTTCCAGTTGCAAGGTTGTGTGCAGCGTCGGGCTTTCTCGCGGAATCTCTGGTGGTAATAGCAGGTATCGCGCGACTGGGATCGAGGGAGATTGTCTTGATTCCGGCTGCTGCTGGAGCTTCTTTCGCGGTTCTTCATCTTCAGAAAGCGTAGGATCTCGTCTACGTCGCGGCGTAGAGCTCCGAAATCTTCGGATGGGTGCTCGCATCTGTTCGTGACTGATGTGGTAGTTGCGGAAGACTTGTTTGGGCGAGGTTCTGACATGTCTCGAATAGCGTACGTTTCAGCTGACGGGGATACCTCCAAGATCTTGTAAGTTTTTGGATGTCAGTGTGGCCTGTGGAAATGAGGATGGGACGAATTCGTGGGGGTAAATTCTTCATCCACAGGGTGCTAATAAATCCGTTTGATACATCGGAGCCAGCTAATTGTTGTATTTTTCTGAGGAGCTGTGAAGGAGTCTGGTCTCCGAGTGGCATTTCTTCTAACAGCTTGCTAATTCTACGTGTTTCGGATTCTCCGAACGTGTTGATGAGCCTAGCTTTAAGGTCCTCGTATGGTTGCTCAGTCGGTTGGAGGACGATATCTGAGACTTGGCTAAGAACATCCAGATCGAGATTCGGTATGACGAGCTGGAATTTTTTTAGGCTCGATGTTACGCGGGATTACGCAAATACAGCCTCGATCGTCGCGAACCATAAAGTCGGGTTCTGTTTCCAGAATGTCGGTAGTCTTGAACTCGGCCCTTGGTAGAAACTAACCTCAGGCTGGGTTTCATGGAGATCTGTATCGGACGTAGATGAGTTTTTTTTGGACATGACGAACGGCGAGAAGTGAAATCAGAAGTATTTTTCAATATCAGGGGTCACCAATGTTAAGTGTATAGGATTTACAACTTACAAGAATGATGTGCAGTTTTCAATTGCGAGAGAACACTTAAAAATGTTTTATTTTTTTTGAAAACATGTGGTTTCTTTTTTGGGGGTTATCTGATAACCGCTACAATAGCGTTGTAGAGCATTACATTCCCTTCAAGAATATATATAACTTTACTATTTAATGTATTTTCCTTGAAACGTGAAAACAGTTTTAGTGTTCATCGTGATATCTGGCGACAACTGTCGACCAATGAACCTGTTGATCTTGTAGCATATTTAATCAGCTTTCATTTGTTATAGAATGGTCATGTCGCTAGGACGCAGGGTTTCCGAGATATAAGTGAAAACCCGAAAATGGGACCTTCTAAACCCCCTCCCCCCGGAACAAAGGCTACGGGCGACGACTTTTGATATTTTGACCTCCTAACTAGCCGAAACAAAGTTATGAAGTCAATATTTGTGTTCCAAAGATTTCCATCCATAACTCTTAGTTGCCTGGACTAATACTAGCTAAATCTAAATGTGGATACTGTAGTCAAAACTGGTGGTGAGTACTAATTTACAACTGAAAAATCACTGGTTTTGTAGGTCAAAATTAGTTGCTGTCCGAAACATATTTATAGCGTCAGGTTCTTACCCGGACATTCCAAATTGACTTGTCCAGAGTTCCAGTGCTATACCGATCCATACATATAATCGACTTCTCTGAATTTTCAGATATGACGATTTACCATAACTAATAACCTATATCCATATTTTCTATTGAACACTTTAATACATACATGTACATACTTCAAGTGCAATAACTATATTCGTTTCCTACCGATAAGTTTCAAGTCGATAGCGTCCAATATTCTTCTACTTTTCACAATGAAACTCCATGTATGACTGTCAACGCAAAATGTAAATCTCACAAATTTGCAAGCAATTTGAATCACTCATTCAACATGACCAATAACGACCGCCGGTGAATCCTCAACAACTCGGCATAAATTAAGGCACTTATGGTTGTTGGGCGAACAGAACTGAGTCCGATGTCAACCATGTGACAGAATATTGCCAACCAGCAGAGATTAGCGAACAGAACATTGAATTGATTACATTAGCAAGTTACATCCAAGTTACATTAGCAGGAACCAGGATGGGGTTTGCTGAGTGGAAGCGTTGCACTTTGCTAATAACGAAGTGACATGGCGTACTTAACTACTTAATTAATATATTATTTGAATAGACGGAAGGTCATGCATATGCCCTTAGAACATAAAATAAAGCATATAAAGTGAAGTTGGCGAGTTTTATATATATAAAACTCGCCAACTTCACTTTATATGCTTTATTTTATGCTCTAAATGTTTCGCGTCTCTTGAGGCCTCTTCATGAGCAACTGAAGAGGACTCAAGAGACGCGAAACATGTAGAGCATAAAATAAAGCATATAAAGTGAAGTTGGCGAGTTTTATATATGCATGACCTTCCGCCTAGTCAAATAATATATTGAAGGAAAAAATGGTCACAATTTTATAATAATACTTAATTAATTGTCAATATCAATTAAAAAATTATTAAAATTACTACTTTGGTGAAAACAATAACAGAAATATCCAATAAAGTAGTCTAAAATTTGAATGCTTCAAAACTATGTACATAACATTCCATAAAATCTCTGGATTCGTTTATAAATAAATGGGAATGCAACTTCAAGTTAACCTTTCATTGAATCTTTCCACAAATTGGAATTTTATCTAATTTATGCTTACCTTAAAATATCGTTGATAGAATCTGACCAATATTGTCGGTTTGGATTGTTCACCATGTTTACAAGAAAAAAAAGTTTCTCATAGGAAAAAGACTTGTCTCCAATATAATAATGATTGAAATAGAGAGCGAGGAGGGAGGGGAGAGAATTAATAAATTATATTATATTTTTTAAATTAACTAAAAAATGTTTATAATATCGATTATCGGAAAAATGTTCTGAGAATTTAAAACATTTTATATAAGATGGTGAACCTACTTTTTCAATAAAGGTACTGGCAGAAGGTTAAATTTAAAAAGCAAAAAAAAAAAAAACGCTCACTTTCTTCGCTATTCCTTAATTATGCTCTAGATGTTTCTCGTCTCTATTACGCCTCTTCAGGGGCACTTAAACTAATATTATTTCAGGTGTTTAAAATCGGTAGTTTTGGATAAATTTCGATTTTCCAAAGAAAGTATTTGTCATTTTATCAAATAAAATAATTCACACTACGTCGTCTTGTTTATTTAATTAAAAAATAATTCCTGTAATTCTTCCTGTTTTTAATTATGTGTATATTTTCCTTTGTTTTTCATTTTGTAGGATTTATCTCTTTCCTGTGTCAAAATTAAAGGTTAATCAATAAAAAATATATATAATATCGATTATAGGAAAAATTTTTTGACAATTTGAAAAATTCTAGTGTTCAAAACGAATGAAAAAATAGGATTTTCCTATAATAACTAACCTATATAAATGTAACAAGTAACGCAAAAAGTCCTGTCGTTTTTTGTTTTTTTTAAATAGGGTAAAAATAAAGCAAAAAAATATGTCAAATAAGATTTATTCGTCGAAATAGTCACCCTCACTCTCCAAAACCGTCTTGCAGCGTGCCTCAATGTCACAGATTCCATTTTTATATAACCCAGCTGGTTTGGATGAAAAAAAAAGGTTTCTAAGGTGTTTTTGATGGTCGTCACATCCGCGAACATTTTTCCCTGCTTAAGGTTGTCTAGAGCTCTGAACAGGTGGTAATCAGATGGTGACAAATCAGGGGATGTATTGGGTGAGGTAGAGTTTCCCAGCAAATCGCTAAGAGTTTGTCCCGTGTGATCTTGCGGTCGCTCAGTTTATGGGGAACTCAATTATCAAGTTATTTGGTCTTACCAATTTGATGTTGGTGATTTCTGATGGTTGACTCGGAAAGTTTATGTTGTCCAGCGATTTCAGAGCAAGTTTTCCGTGGAGCTGATCCAAAGATTTCTTTCAGGGCGTCGTCATCTACAACTTCCGGCCTTCCAATTCGAGGTTCATTCATGAGCGATTCATCCTCTCTACGAAATTTTGCAACCAGAACTGTGCCTTCCGATCTGAGAGAGCATCCTCTCCAAACACCAGAAGCAGTTTACGAGCAGCCCCGGTGGCTTTTTAAACATTTTATTCCGGGTCAGAACGTCAACTGGATTAAAGTTAAAGTAGTCCAGTTTACTACCAAAACAAGCATCTTCTAATCCTAGAAGGTTGCTCTTTATTTATCATTGTGTTATTAAAGTAAGAAATTAGTAAACAAGGGATTTAAAATAAAACGACAGGACTTTTCGCGTTACCTGATACTTCTCCATCGATCAAAATCACGCTTGCAATGTTACTTCTGAAAATTACGAAAACTCGATTAAATCCCAACCTTTCAAAAACGCTTAGTGATTGTAAAAAAAAAGCTAAACCCGAGTAAGCGATGATGTGCTTACAAAAGACCACCTTTTCCCGAAATAACAGTTCTATTATTTATGAGTTCTAACTCATATTGAAAAACCTTTCTACTGTCCTAGATGGGTTGATTTTAAAAATTTCCAACGAATGAACAGTGTTTTCCTCATGGCGTCGATGAATAATTCTTCTAAATTCCAATTTCAACGAAGACCGAGAGCTTTTCGTTTGATCAAGATTTTAACGAGCTATCCCTTTGCCAAGTTTTTTACTGATTTTTTTCATAAGGAAGGAAATACATTTTTCATAATACACAAACTCAATAAAATCTATCAGTCCACGTGCTCTTATTTTATTATTATCTGACCTTTAGTGAAAAGGCAATGAAATGTCACAATATAATATTAATTTTCTCTTCCTGCTGTCAAATTTCTTTTCAGATTTCTTTGGGCGATTAGATTAATTTCTCAATGCTCCAAGTTTCTCTAGCAGGCTATTAATCTTTTAATTTTGAATTTTAGGCCTCATTAAAACATTAAATTTGTTTATTTTAGGATCTATCTCTTTTTTCCTATTAAGAATTTAAGGGCACAAGACCTCATGACACTTAATCCGGAAGTTCCGACAAGAAACGTTTTACGTTTTAGAGTCTATAAATTTCGAAAATAACATAATATGTCTGTTCGATCTCTCACAGCCTCAAAAAGTGCCAGATTTTGATGAAATTTGGTACAAAAATCTTTCATTTAATTTTAAAGGTTGAGATGGTTAACCAGCAACATCCGCCCACCGGAACATGGTTTTTGAGGAGACATTAGTGCGAAAACATTGTTAACCTTACATAATATACTTGCAAGTAATCGTTTTATAGGTTTCTTCACGTAGTAAAACGAGAAAATCGGAAAAATAGTTGGTGAATGAAGTTTTTGGAGTACTTAGAATCATGGGATTCAGTTGAAATATTTTGTGCATGTTCGGAAAACGGTCGGGAAATCGTGGTAAGCGGAAGGTTACCATTCCAAAGCTTACTAAATTCTCTTTACTAATGGTTCTGTAGAAATGTTTTACTAGGCGATGTCAATCGGAGAAATAAGTGCTCAAAAATGTTCGTTTTGTTCTTTTGAACGGGTTTTGTCGTTGATTAACCCACTTTTTAATTGGTTGTTGTTTTGTTTTAAAATGAATTTATCTGTGAAATTGGTAACAAAGTAAAAGACGACAAGAAAATCAGAAAATGGTTGTGTTTTCCTACAGGGAGCTTGGAAAACGCCGGGGTCATTTTTTTTTTTCACGTAAAGGTGCCCTTGCCATTGGGGCCGTATAAGTATTTCACGAATGGTCTAACCAAAATAATAACCGTTTCTATTTCAAGGTTACCAAATGACACCAGGGATTAAAACGGAACTGCGCGAAGATGATGCAGTTCCTGCGAGTCGCTCTTTTTAGCATTCACTTCCGCTATTCATTTCCCCTTTATATATTTTAACATAATTATTATTTCCATATATAGTTTATTTATTGATCCTCAACCTCAGCCAAATATATTGATGAACTAGTTACAATTCCTCATTTTTAAACGTTTCGGCCTCAGGGCCATCCTCATTAACTAGAAGAAAAATAAATTACATGTATTTAAAATTAAATTAAAAAATTACCCCCTTTTTTTTTTATATCCTTACAATGTAAACAATTTTTAAAAACTATCTTTAACTTATATTACCTTCCTTTCTTAATCCACATATAAACACCCTATTTTCACAAGAGCTTGTCATCACATTACATCTAAACCTTTAAAACTCTAGGATTTTTCATCTTCTATAAATAACACTTTTTTACTCTTTCTTTAAACATTTGAAATTTCCACCAGACCATGTGGCCACAACCTTCCACCATTTTCTATTTACACTATCATCACATTCCATCTCTATGATGATAGTGTAAATAGAAAATGGTGGAAGGTTGTGGCCACATGGTCTGGTGGAAATTTCAAATGTTTAAAGAAAGAGTAAAAAAGTGTTATTTATAGAAGATGAAAAATCCTAGAGTTTTAAAGGTTTAGATGTAATGTGATGACAAGCTCTTGTGAAAATAGGGTGTTTATATGTGGATTAAGAAAGGAAGGTAATATAAGTTAAAGATAGTTTTTAAAAATTGTTTACATTGTAAGGATATAAAAAAAAAAGGGGGTAATTTTTTAATGTAATTTTAAATACATGTAATTTATTTTTCTTCTAGTTAATGAGGATGGCCCTGAGGCCGAAACGTTTAAAAATGAGGAATTGTAACTAGTTCATCAATATATTTGGCTGAGGTTGAGGATCAATAAATAAACTATATATGGAAATAATTTATACCTCAGAAAATCTTTGTGGATAATTTCCTAACATGTCTATAATTATTATTATTATTATACCATTTCGACCCTTTGTTCTCGTTAGATTATTGTACAATTGACAGAAGGTCATTTAATAAAAACTCATCAACTTCCCATAAGATCCTTTGTCATGTGCTCTATTTGTTTCGCGTCTATAGACACCTCTTCAGGAGAAACTTAACTATAATTTTAGCCTGAACTAAGGAAGACCCTCCACACGTAGGGCCACATTCTGACTAAATTAAATTATTAGAAGGTGACGACTTTTTATATACATATACTTCCGTTAATTTTTATATTTACACATATATATATATATATATATATATATATATATATATATATATATATATATATATATATACATAGTAGATCTTCGATTACAAAAGGTTTTGAAAATACAGGGCTAAAAAATCGAACTTCATATTTTCATACAGTTTTTAATTAAAACATAACGTTTGTTAAAAAAATACATAAATCGTATTTAAAGAAAAACAAAAATTGTACAAATTGATGATTAAGTACATAATTAATAAATTACTTTCCAAAAAATATAATTCTATTGTTTTTGAAAAAAGTCTGACATTTTTGTTTGCTTCTTTGTTTGAAGTCTGTTGTAAGTAGGAGACCACAGAAGATTCTAAAACTTTTAATGATTTAAAAACATTATCACTGTAAAGTTTAGTTGAGACATCATTTTTACTTTCTATAAATCGTCTTAATTCCTTTATATACAACAGTGATTGGTCTGCACCCGAAACGGGCAATTCCTGGATTACTGTAGACTCATCTTCATCACCTGATTCATCGTCTTCATCAGCATGCTTCTGAGAAGCTGCGAATCTCTTCCAGAACATCGGCGATTATTTCGGCTACAATTAAGTCACCGCACACTGCGACATCTTCATCGACTTAATGAAATCTTCATAGCTTATCCGACAGTCCAGAACGACGTCTTGTCATCCGTCCACTGCTTGTAAATCGTCAACAGAATAGATGCGACTTATTCCATTTTCGTTTTATTTTAAAATCCAGCTTTTTAAAAGCAGTTACCCGAGGGGGGAATATTTTGACAAGATTTACGATCAGCTGCCTCTCTGTCCACTCAGACTCGTAGAAAGTTCGAATTATCCAACATTTTTTCGAATTAACCACGATTTTTTTACATTGTTTATGCAACAAATTCTAGAGACCGAGAGAAATATTCGTATTAAAGACGATTTCGAATTATTGAAGTTCGAATTATCCATGTTCCACTGTATACATATATATATCACCGGCAAAGTATAAAATCAGGCAATGTACAGAGTGCCTAGGCATTCTATAGAAAGCCTAAATCCAGCCGGCAATGTATGAAATAAAGCGTGTTTCATACTTTCCCTAGGCATTATAAAGAATGCCTACTGCGCTTTAGGCAAAGTATGAAAGATAGAATATATAGCTTCTAGGAGTGAATAAGTGTCAAGAGTACAGAGTGTAAATGTGTAAAAGAGCAAAGAAAATGGAATTCTAAGTGTCACAATACTCAGCCCTGCTGTAACAAGTAGCTCTAAATATGTAAATAACAATCTCACTTAATATATTGTTTTAAATAAATTGTTTGCCGTACGAAAACAGCTTGTTTTTAACCAATTTTTAGAGTAATCCAAATTATCTAGGTTAAAATGTATAGAGTAAACTCAAAACCTTTTTAATTCTATACAATGCCAAATAAGGAACAGGCATTTTATAGAATACCTAGACAGTTTATACAATGCCTAGGCAATGTGTGTAATATGTTGTAAAAACTAATACTTTCTATACTTTGCCTAAACTGCTTAGGCATTATATGGAATGCCTAGGCATTCTATATAATGCCTGGATTCTATACTTTCCTGGTAACATATATATATATATATATATATATATATATATATATATATATATATGTTTGATGTTATTTTTCGTCGCTGGGATAGTATTTTTAGATGGAACGGCATTTTTCTCCAGCGGTGGTACTCCTCCTCACTTCTTCCCGGATTCGTTGACCGGATTCGTTGACACCATTCGTCCGCCGATACTGTGACTAGAGGGGAGAAAAGGAGCCCAGATCGAGAAAAATGTCATTCCCTTGGCTACCACCGAGGAAGAAACAAGTACCTGGCTGAAGAAGATGGAGATGAATCCATCGAAATATTCCGGGAAGAAGTGAGGAGGAGTACCACCGCTGGAGAAAAATATAATATATATATATATATATATATATATATATATATATATATATATATATATATATATATATATACAGGGTGTCCCAAATAAGACTTGCGGTTAGCAGCAAAGGGTTTTTTTTTTTAATTCCCTTTAAAATGATGTGCATAATAATAGGGGGTCATCTGCAAACCCCAACACTTCATCTAGCGCCGATCGCACATGCGCGGTCCATATGTTAAATGATCGACACATTTAGAAAGCTTAGGTCAAGCCCTACAACGTTTGCCTCTGACATTTTTTTTTTCAGACCAACCGTTTGGCCACAAAATTAGTTTGAGCCGTCTTATTTGGGACACCCTGTCCCATGATATATATATATATATATATATATATATATATATATATATATATATATGTATATATATATATATATGTATATATATATATATATATATATATATATATATACGATAAAATAAGGATATATTACTATCTTGGAATGTATTTTAGAGAGTTTATTGGAAAATGTGGTTTTACCGAAGTATTGTCAAACTTAGACAATACTCCCAAGTTTCCGAATGTAAGCCTAATTGCTGTAAGCATTGGAATTCTTCCCCCTCCACTTCCCAAGGTGGATTAAACCAATGAAAGTTGGGAGTTGGTAATTTACCCTCGTTTAGCCAACTTCATCTTATCTGAATTTCCTTTAGGCGGAAGAGCTTCGTCGTATTTTATAACTTAAATTTATTACTTCTTAAAGGTTTTCTTCTGGGGAAGGTGCATTGAGGTTTCGATGTATGAAATATTATAATTAACTGAGGAGTTTGGAATTGAATTACTATATTCCCTCTAGTTACATCTCCCCAACCGCCAGATTATTTAGATGGTATAGGTAATTATAGGTAGTGTTGTGGTAATTGTGACCTTTCTCGTAATTCATCGACCGTTGTACATAACTGTCCAATGAATGAATGAAGTGTTCAGCGGAATCAACTAATAGAAACCCTCAAAAATTGGTGATCAAGACACGTCCATCTCCATAGTGATTACTCTCCAAAAAGAAATCATTTTTATCTTGGAAATGTTATCTACTATATATTAGTCTAATACCACTCACTCACTCACTCACTCATCTATCAACGCCCAGCCCAAACCGCTCGACAGAAAATTTTGAAATTTTGCATGGACACTCCCTTTATAACGTAGGCGCTCGCTAAGAAAGGATTTTTTGATATTCGTATTTTTAAGCATTTTTAGGGGGGGTTAAAGTTTGAGTTGGTTAGAGAAGGCAAGCCTAGGCAGCCTGCGTTGCTAAGACGATAAAGAACAGCTGTTGCCGTATATTATTTATTTGAGGAGCTTAGTATCAAAGTTGGACAACTCCACTTTTGCTTTTTTTACAGGAGAGGCAAAAAACCATATCTACTATATTGATGTCAGTATCATGGTGATTTTTTTATATGTTATTCTTATAGGCCTCAGAAACATTATTTCAAAGGCACTACAAAATTATATAAGTATTAATGCCGTAATTACACTTTAAATAGTGGAGTTGTCCATGTTTGAAACGAAGTCATGGAGTTGTCTGTTTTTGAAACCAAATGGAGCCATTTGAAAATTGAACCTATCCTCTTTTGAAACCAAACAAATATGAATTTGGTATGCTCGAGGGTGTTTTAATGTAATGTAATTATGTCTAATGTATTAAATCAAAATTATATAGTTAAAAATTACATCAAAAATGTTATTTAAATACAGTTTGACAAAACTGAAATGAAACTAAATTATCCTTATTTTATTAAGTTTAGAAAAAAAGTGGTACTTAGCTATCCTCTTCGCACAGTTTTACCTATAACTACGTGTATTGAAGTGGCTGTGCTATAATTTTCATCGCCGTACTCCGCCATACCTGTGCACAGCTAATAAAATAAAGTTATCAATTAGCGAAGCGATTATTTTATGAAAAACGAGTTAACCATTATTATTTTCTGCAGAGAGTTATTGAAAAGTTTTTAATAGCAAATAACTGAACGTTAACGATGAGATCTATTTAATATCTAGTGTGAAACTGTCAATATTTATTTGTTATACGCGAAAATTTAAATAAAGAGGAATATGTCGAGAACAGTTACCAGTACCACATTAGCTGTTAATTAATTCACCTGAAGTCTTGAAAATATATTTGAAAGGGTACATAGCTCTACCACTTGAGTAAAGTATGAATATTTTAAATTAAATACCGGCTGTTTTTCACGGGTGTTGTTATATAAAGCCCGTTTATTAATAAAATAATTATTCTATAGAATTTGTAGTGGTTTCATTCGACTCGGCACAAAAGAAATTCTTCAAAAATCATACCTAAATCAGAAAGATTCAAGTACCTAGAGGTTTTGTCCCAAAATCCGGCATTCGGAACCACAGTGTGCCGGATAACAGCTAGTTATTAATAAGAATTATCGCCAAATGCACTTATTACAAGTAACTATAAACATTCAGCCATGATGGATTTGCAGTGCATGTTGGGAGCAGATTGCATGAATGCAAGCTTCTCATTGGCTACTGATAGAGTTGTCATTTTTTGAAACCAAACTATGTTGGAATTGTCCATATTTTGATTCTGAACGGTTGAAATAAACGCTATTTTATCTATTTTCTGTCCGTTTTTTAATGAAAAAAAGTTGTAAAATCGAATGCAACATACAAATCCGTTTAGAGTGTAAACACTCGCTAAGAAAGGTTTTTTTGATATTCAAATGTTTAAGTACTTTTAGGGGGGGGAGGTTGAATTATTAAGAAGTTCCTCATCGGCTCAAAAAAGGTTCGATTTTGATAAAATTTGGTACAAAAATCTTTCTTCTCATTTAAAAGGTCAGGTTCATTAACCAGTTGAATCCGTTTACTGGAAAATGGTTTTTAGAGCAAAATTTGTGCGAAAGATTCCTTAACGTAGGAAAACGAATGAAACCATTTTTAAAGCGAGTTCTGTAGCCATTTACCAGAAAAATTGATAGAAATTATTTTCAAAACTAATTTTCTGTTTGGGTATTCAGAAACAAAGTATCTGGAAAAAAATTGTAAGAATGGTGATACAAAGTTTTCGGATCTCAGTATATTTTCTAAAATATCTCGAAAACGGTTGGGAAATCGTAGTAAGTGGAAGGCGGCTATTCGAAAGGTTACTAAATTCTATACAATAAGATTCTGTTGGGGTCTCCCGTGTTCTAATGGCTAGCGCCTTGGATTCATAAGCGGGAGATGGTGGGTTCGATTCCCAACCTCCGGCAGGAATTTTATCATCCCACGGCTCGCTGGTAAAATTCCTCGCTACACCCTGGATGTCGGCGCTAATGACCTAGATGTAGATGTGCCGTAAAAAAAAAAAAAAATAAAAAAAATAAAAAAAAAAAATAAGATTCTGTTGTAATGTTCGGTGAGGCGATGTCAATCGAAGAGATAAGTGCTTAAGACTTCAAATTTGTTAGTTTTATGCTTTTCAACAAGTATTTGTCTCTGTTTACCTAACTTTTTAAGCGGTTGTTGTATTTTTTTTTTTTTTTTTTTTTTTTTACTCTCCAACGGAAACAAGCACGGTTATCTCCACATGGTGTTTCCTAGGTAACTTTGAAGTCCGTGCAATAATAAACTGTACGAAATTATGTAGTAGCGTTAATTTTGATCATATCTTATTTAATATAAAAAATACTTATCGGCCGTGGTTAAGCACGGGTATTCAGCTAGTTTGGTATATATTTGCGTGACTCTCAGGAATTTTGCGTGACTCTCATAGTATTTTGGCTCTATTCATAGTCATCTCCAAGTAATATTATGTTTACGTAGAGTTTAGAAACGCCTCTAAGACTCTGCAGTCGACCAAAAGTATAAAGATTTTCATGGCGTGCATTAAGGCCTAGAATTCCTTGTAAATATGCAGGCATGGGTGAGATTTGTATATCTCATTCTTATATAAATACCACCTCCCCTCTCCAACACTTTACCTCAACAGCGAACCTATAAAATATTTTACATCAGCCTAAAAGCCTTTGAATCACATATGATCAAAAAAGGTTCGAGAAAAATCTTATTTTCCGTCGATCCGTATTTATCCTCAGGCCTCTCCCGTCATCTCCTGCCAACAACGACCCGTCAAATCCTCGTAACCTCACCCTTATTCCCCCAGTTTGCCTATGGTTGCTTGGTGTACGGTACACGTTCTGGCTAACGCGAGGTAAAACTCAAATGCGTCATAAACAGAATAATTTCTATTACCCTCGTGATCCCCAGAGACTCTAGCACGAGCTGAATTGGCTATTCCCTGTCTATCGTCGTCAGTATTTTCTCGGGTCAGTCCTTTACCAAGTCATTAAATTCCAAAGACCTTCTGATATCTTTCAACTCCTTAAATTTAAATATTTTGCTCATTTCCGTAACACCCGGTCTCAAACTTCCGATTTTTATATTCTATCCAATCATAATAATAATAAGCTTTCTTTATTCGAAAAATCATCATTCCTCACCCTTGCCGCAACGCGGTGGAATTCCTTACCTCTGCCTGTCCGCCTTGCTACCAAACTAGAAACTTTTAATTCAGAATCTTCCACCACTTCTTATTCTTGCAAATTTCATCCAACTTCTCTTTTAACTCAAACTGATGATTTTTTTTTTTTTTTTTAACTTGATTCTGTCAAATTAAGAATTATTTCAAAGAGACATGTGTCCTGGAATAAGAATACAATTTTTGCTTACATTCTTGATAAAAACACTGACCCACACTGAAGTTTTCTTTATTGGGAAAAAATTATAGTTTTTCCCCAAAATCTAACTGTTTTTCCTAGTTGAAAACAAACTATTCCTCGACTTCTTATTCCCTCAATGACTAACTAGTTGGATCCCATTATATTAATATTATAATTTTTCACGTAGATAATTTCAGCATAGTTTAAATATATAAATAATAATATAATTTAAAGTATGTATTAAATGAAATAGATTCCTGTAGTTGGATCTGCTAGCTAAACTCCCCTAGCTCCTAGTGTAGCTTTATCTCGGTCATTACTCTGTGATATAGATCCGAGCATGGAGAGGACTGAAGAGGGAGCTACTCCCATTTCGGAGTCATTACCACCAGATAGTGCTCCCATCAGCCTGAGTTAATGCTCTACCAAAGAGTCATCATTAGCATTCCAGTTGGATTGCAGTCATCCTTTACATGTTCAACATTTTCACGAAACACTCATGTTTTTAGCTTCTGGTCACAGGACTTTTTTTTTTATTTTACAGCTTATGAACTTCTGTGCAGACAAGTTGCTGCAAAGTTGCACTTCCCGTGCGAGGCCACTGAGAGCCAGGCAGCAATATCGGCTATCAAGGGCACCTGCCTTAGGTCCAAGATTGTGGATGAACATACTAGCTTTTGACAACCGGGTTAAGTTAAACTGGGTGCCAGGGCGCTCAGGTATACTCCGAAATGATGAAGCTAACAAACTGGCAAGACAAGGGGCCAAAGAATCTCTCTGTGGACCAGAACCAGCTTGTGGAGTATCTCTAACCCTAGACAAAGGAATTATTGGTGAGTGGGCGAGGACAGAACACCTAGGAATTCGGCAAAGAATCAAAACTCAAAGACACTCAAAACGTTTCCTAAATCAGATAGACAGGAAACAAACAAAGACAATTTTGTCCCTACATAGAAAGGCTATGAGGGAGACTGTTGCTCTTTATATAGGTCATGCAAAGTTGAACAAACATCTAAACAACATTGGCCTGGCTACAACCTCCCTATGCAGGATGTGTGGGGTAGAGGGGGTAACACCTGTACTCATAATCTGTGACTGTACAGTACTCGCACGAAGGTGCTTCATGCACTTTGCATCTGCTAAAATAACAGACCCGGGAGGAGATTCTGAGCTTACACCTCGGAAGATGAGAAGGTTCGTCAAGGATGCAGGGTTGCTATAAGTGACCCAGCAGGTTATCAGGGGCACAATAGATCTTTTAGGTCGTGTTGCTTTCCCCTTAGGGGCACTGATTCTATCTATCTATCTATGAACCTCTAGACTAAAGCGTAGAATTGAATCGTTTTATTTTTCTTGTTAAGTCTCAAAAAAGTTCGCACCAAGGCACAAATGAAGCCACTTACCGAAACGTACCTACCTACACATTGAGTAACGTACTTTCTACGTCAATAATACCAAGTAGTCTCAAGCCAAAATTATGGGCAAACAGTGTCATGAAATATCACGGATATAACATTTTTTTTAAAAAAAAACTACTCTCTTGAACATTACTAGAGTGATCAGTGACCCACAACTGCATAGAGTACTTCCGGAGAAGTGATGATTAAGACACGTACGTAAGGCCTCCGTATATTGTTGACAAGTCACTTGGAAAACGAATGAATGTCTTTTTGAAAGAATTTCTTAGTCTATTACGTTAAAACAAAAGACTTGTTCCCGTTGCATTGTTCGTTCTCCAGAAATGTCCATCCATAACTTAGGCCTTTGGTTGTCAAGACGACTCAAACTGTGGTTTTAGCACTTTCCTCCGAAGGAAAGTAGCTATTGAGGTTGGACTCATGACGGAATTTTTGAAAAATTTCTTCAAATCTTTATCGATCCTACCTAGTAGACACCGAAAATGACCCCCGTTAAAATTTATATATATCTATATATATATATATATATATGCATATATATATATGTGTCTGTTAACACGATAGCGGCCAGAGTTTTTGTTTTTTCGTCACGAAACTTGGTATATAGCATTCAATTAGCAAACGATTGAACGAGTTCGTTAACCACCAAAATCGGTCCACCGGAAGGGGGGGTTTACCCCGAACCCAAAACACTAATTTGACCATTTCAGCCGTAATATTTGTTATATTTCAACGAAACTTGGTATTCGTACTGGTAATATAGAGAGAAAAGTGAGATATAAAAATAAACTAAATCCGTTCATAAGGAGGGGGGGTTCACTCCGGTCCGACAATACCAATTCGCCACTACCAGCCGTGATTTTAGGTATATTTCGACGATACGCGGTATTCATAGTGGTAATCTACAGGTAAATATGTGTTGTAAAAATAAACTAAATCGGTTGATTAGGAGGGGGGGGTTTACTCCAGACCCACAATACCAATTCGCCACTACCAACCGTGATTTTTGGTATATTTCGACGAAACTCGGTATTCGTAGTGGTAATCTACAGGTAAATATGTGTTGTAAAAATAAACTAAATCGGTTCATTAGGAGGGGGGGGTTTACTCCGGACCCAAATTACTAATATACTCATACTGGTCGTAATTTCTGCTGTATTGTAACGAAACGCGGTATACGTCGTGGGTAACTCATGAGAAAGAAGTGTTGTAAAAATGAGCTGAATCGGTCAATCAGAAAGGGGGGTTTACTTTGTAATATATTTCAATAGAAAAGCCAGCCAGACATAGGTTCACAAAGGCGCCGCAAGGAGCGCTAGAGGGACTGTATCCGGTTCCTGCGTTAGATCAAAATACGATAATATGAGGATTTTGTATTTATTACGTAGTGTAATAGGTACCATGTGTAAACATAACTCTGGAAGCAAATTAATAATTTATCAGTTACACATTACAAAATTAAAAGAGAACTATTGATGTTTTTATTTTATTTATGTAGGATATTTTAAGCAAATTGTTCTGGAAAGCAGTCTACACTACCCAAATTCTGAGGAAAGTGCTTAGTTATGCAGCTCCTGCGTGACGGACTTTTTATCATCGTCCTTGAAACGTTATAATAATAAATGAAAATCACTCATGACGTGATGTATTCATCATGTCATGATTATACATAGTATCCTCCTTGGGTAACTGTGATTGTACATGGGAGCTATTGTTCCTATGTAATGTCTTATTATGCATGAAACCTAAATTGTAGATAGGATCTGTGGCGATTATGTATAGACATATCGTACATAACGATTGTTTTCTAAGTTATTATTATATGTTCCTCCTTAAAAATGTATAGATTTTACAATATTATTTTTATTTCTTAGCTATTGCTTATATATAAATCAAATTATATAATTAGATAGATATTTTTTAGCATAAATATGCTTTAGCGATGACTAAACTGACAAAAAAACGTTACAAAAAAGTGTCCGCTGGCATGCGCCTATGTGATTACATAGGTTTTACGGGTGGACCTAAAGCATATTTATTCTCCTGAATTTGAGCAGCAGGCTCTAAACGAATTTAAGAATTACTGAGGGTCACTCATTTAGAAGTAGAGGAATGCCGGTATAACTTTTCTTTTTTATTTTTTTTCAAACCGAATTTCGCTTTTATTGATAATTTAAGACTAATATTAATAATCTGTACGAATATGTACAATAAGTATAATTGTTCAAACAATGGCAACACACTGGATGAGATGAGGGGAAAAGGCAGACATTACTGCTACACCCAATGACAGTTCTGGTCTTATCTTATTTTAAAGCAAACTTGGTTCAAGTATAGAGGGTGTCCCACATTGAGATGTCATAACTTTAAGGGTTTATTCTGCACCTTATTTGTAGTTCAGGGACGCAGATATGAGCGTCCTATATCCTATATACATGTAGCAGAGCTATTCAAACATTTGTCTATTTTCGAAACAATTGCGATTTTTTATGAAAAACTGGGTTTTCCGGATTTCTGGTTTATGCAACGTAAATAACGATCACATTTTTAGAATCTACATTATATTTCCATTAAGAAACACCCATTATTGAAATGTTGTCATGTAAAGTAAGAGCTACACTAAGAACCATATAGATGTGAACTATTGTTATTCGTGTTTTCTTAACTCATTGAATAATTTCTTATTCAGCTATTTGTTGACTTAGCAGTTTGCCTTCCCCTCAAAAGTTGCCTTATTTAATAACCTTTAAAATGGTACCCTGTTGTTTTAGAAACAAAAATTATTTAAGTCTATTTTTTCTAATTTCTAAGTCAAAACCAAGAAATTTTCTGTAGCTTGAAGAAATAATCACAATTATTGTTAACATAATAAATACAGATCTTATATTTTTATGCTTTGAGGGTCATGTTTTATTAAATTTCAATTTTTAAGAGTAGTATAATAGTATTTTCATTTAGATCTATTTTTTTCGCTTTATATTTGCAGGAGACAGTTTTTTCTATACAATTTCTAATGATTGTAATGAATAACCCAGTTAACTTATAAGCCGAAATTTTAATGTGTAATTTTATTAACTAGAATGGAATTAAAAATAAAAATTTAATAAAACAAGGCCCTCAAAGCATAAAAATATAAGATCTGTATTTATTATGTTAAAATAATTGTGATTATTTCAAATATGTTATTCTGTCATCTTTCACTCTTCCCAAAGTGCCCCCTAATCATTAATCAGAGCAAAAGGTGTGTATACCTAATATTGAAAGGATGGGACATAACCATAATCGCGTGAAATTAAATAATGTGTTCAGATTGGCTTCTTCAAGCTACAGCAAATTTATTGGTTTTGACTTGGAAATCAGAAAAAATAGACTAAAATAATTTTTGTTTCTAAAACAACAGGGTACCATTTCAAAGCTTATTACAGAAGGAAACTTTTGAGGCGGAGGCAAACCTCTAAGTCAACAAATAGCTGATTAAGAAATTATTGAAGGAGTTAAGAAAACACGAATAACACTAGTTCACATCTATATGGCTCTTAGTGTAGCTCTTACTTTAGATGACAACAGTTCAATAAAGGGTGTTTCTTATTGGAAATATAATGTAGATTCTAAAAATGTGATCGTCATTTACGATACAACAACCAGAAATCCCGAAAACACGGTTCTTCATAAAAAAAACAAAAAAACAATAGTTTTGAAAATAGACGAATGTTTGAGATAGAACGCTCATTTCTGCGTCCCTGAACTACAAATGAGGTGCAGAATAAACCCTTAAAGTTACGACATCTCAATGCGGGACACCCTGTATACACTATTTACACAATTTCTTGCAATAAGTTGTCTCGTGGCCAATGGTAGCGAGGAGGATTATCAGGAAGAACATTGGAAGAGAGGGATCTGCCAAGAGGTTTGGGGGGGGGGGGAATCGGGATTTGGCTAAATCATGGAGAAATAGATAGATTTTAAAATTGTGTAATTGTACTATTATGTAATCGGACGCATAATTATTATGCAAAACGTTAATTATTAAGGATTTATAATTACCATGTAACTGACTATGTATTTCCATTTTATATCTCTATTTGGGCGAATCGCCTTCGTTGTGGGGTGCTCCCACATAAATTAAAAAAAAAAAAAAAAAAGAAGGTTTAATAAGTCGCATTAAGTTACGTTACGTTGTCAGTTCTCCAACAAGAACCTTAAATGAATTTCTAAAAGACTGTCAGATATTTCATTGAGAGAATCGCATCGTTTTACGTTACGTTGTTCGATCTGGGAAAATGCACCTGTACAAATAGCAGCTACAGAGTTATTGTTCTGCCGAGTAGCTTAGCTAGACCCTACAGTGATCCTAGTGGAACAGGGAACGCAGACAATAGAAGGGTCTCAGGGAACAGGAACAGGGAAGGGATGAGGAAAGCCCATCCCCTTTTGTTAACTGGATCCTCTTACCTCCTGTCTAGAGAAATCTACCACACCTTTAGATATCCTTCTATTCACCATTCCTTTATATAATAATAATAAGGAATAATGCAAATAATTTCAAGAATATCAATAACAAGGCTTCGTTAGCATTTGGGATTGCGAAGGTGGAGCTATTTTTTCCCCGTCCAATTCCTAATACATCTCTTACATCCAGAAATGCTGAAAGACGTTGGAGGTAACATTTGGAAATACCTTTATCAGATTACTTTTGGCATATCAACCTCCGAGGCATAATTTCATTAAAATCGGGCCATTTTTGAGCTTGTGAGAAAGCGATATATATATATATATATACATACATATTATGGGAGGTAATAGGGGACCCCTAGATGAACAAAAAATTTCATGTGACGATTTTCCGAATCCTCACTCACATGGGGGAAAACGTAGTTTTATTTTATTTGTTTCGACAAAAACGTGGTTTTTATAAGAATTATCCTTGTAGCTCCGTCCCAGGTGACTAGGTTAAAAAAAACAACAGGAAATTTGACATAACTGGTCATCCCTTCGGAATCGGATCATACTTCTAATGAAGTTTTTTTGTTCGAAATGATGTCTAGACCTCCTAGAGTTTGTCTACTTAGACCTGAATCACCCTGTATGTATACAGTAGACTCTCCCTGATCCCGCGTCGACGGTACCGGGGTACAGTCGGATTGGAGAATTCAGTTAGAAGCGGCCACTGTATGTATTTGAAAGAGATTCCAAAAATAAAATGTATATTAAAATTTCGCCCATAATATGTTGTTAAAGTTTCAAAAATCCGATAATTCAAAGGGAATTTCGACGGTCGATAAAAACTTGGAAATTACAAATTTTCGTCTAATCGGAGAATTTCTACCTGTTCCGGAATTAAAGTTATGCGCAAAAAGGTGGAATTTGATTTTTATTTTTTTGACCATTTCTTACAAGTACCATCTAAGATAATTCAACAGTTATTTATATGGTTAGAAAAATAAAGCTATATTTATTGCAAAGAGCCCAAGGACGTAAAAATTGGATTATCAAAAGGAGAGATACGTAATGTTTTCGCCTACAAATAGTCTCTTCCAGACAGGAAACAATTATTATTTTTTGTTTTTGATGATATATGCCCCATTAGGGTTTAATGGGGTGCTGATTTTAAATCTGCTACTACTTTTTGGAGTAAAAGTGTATAATAGTAGGTTACTTGATACCTTAAGCATATTTTTGAATTTATTTGACGAAATGTAAATTATTGTTTAACGATTGCATTTTTTTAGCACTTTCCTCCGAAGGAAAGTAGCTATTGAGGTTGCACTCATGACGGAATTTTTGGAAAATTTCTTCGAATCTTTATCGATCCTACCGAGTAGACACCGAAAATGACCCCTGTTCACATATATATATATATATATATATATATATATATATATATATATATATACGCATAGTTATATATGTGTCCGTTGACACGATACAGGCCAGAGTTTTTGTTTTTTCGCCATGAAACTTGGAATGTAGTATTCTTCCATCAAACGATTGAACGAGTTCGTTAACCAACAAAATCGGTCCATGTGGAGGGGGGGGGGTTTACTCCGGAGCCAAAGTAGTTATTTGCCAACACCAGCCATAATATTTGTTATATTTTAACGAAACTCAGTATTCGTTGTGGTCAACTGAAGAGAAAAATTACCAGTCGTAATTTCTGTTGTATTGTTACGAAACTCTTTATATGTCCTGGGTATCTAATAAGACAGAAGTGTAGTGAAAATGAACTAAAGCGATCTATTCAAAGGGGGGGGGGGTGTTACTTTGTACTATGTTTGAATTGAATTCTTCCGCCAAACGTAGGTTCGCGAAACTCATCAAGATCAAAAGAACAAAATGTTAAGCTTTGCCTATTTATTACGTAGTGTAAAAACTCTGGAAGGAAATTGATTACAAAATTAATAATTGAAACAGTTGCTCAAAAGAGCAGAACAATTTATGTTTTTATTTATCTATATAGGTTATTTACAGCAAATTATTCAGTAATGCAGTCTACACTACCCAAATTCTGAGGAAAGTGCTTAGTTATGCAGCTCCTGCGTGACGGACTTTCTTTAATATACTCTCTAAAAAAAAATAATTGGTGAAATAATCATGGCAATATCATGTTTCAAACAAAAGCATTTTCAACCTATTTTATTTTGTTTCTCAGCTCGTAGGACCATTGTACGGAACGGTCGGACACGTGTGCGGACTATTTTACGATGCGGAATTGCCAGAAAAACAATTGATTAGATCGGTGACCCCACCGCTGTATACTTTCCTGGTTAGTGGGCGCATTTAAGTATTCAATATTAATCTTAAAATCTATATATTTACATAAGAATACACACATATGATGTTAATCAACAGCCATGGAATAAAGAGTGACCTCACCTATCACTGATACACACTGTGCATGTGAGTGTGTTGATTAGTGTGGCTGTGGTTTAGTGTGGGTTAGGCTGCCTGTAATGCCCTCTAATGGAGATATAAAGAGCTATAAATCTCCATCCAGCTCTCCCACGGGAACCATTACTAGGCAGAACACAATCAACGGGACTAACCTACTTTCCTTGCTTCTTGATTATATTCATATAACCAAGGAATCTCACAAGGTATACAAAAAGCACTAAAAACAACCACAAAATGGAGCACCACGATTTTTTTGCACCAAAGGTTTACAAAAACCATGTTCGGATATTTGGACATTTCTCATTAGTACATCAACATTCTAAGGTTGACTTTATAAGCAGGGTTCTGCTCTAAAGAAAGAGTCAGGAAACTAGCTAAGATTAAATACATGAAAGCCCTGATCTCTTACCACAGCTTGGCAACCATGTCAATAATTGTATTGGTGGCTATTGCAGAATTGGATCATTTTTTATATATTTAATTTTAAGGGGAAATAACGTGTTTTCCAACTCAATTTGTAAGAAAGTTGGGACGTTTTGAAACAGGTGGGTGTTAAGCGCTAGATTAGGATTCATTTTAAAATTTTCAGATTGGGGAGCAACGTTAATTGTAGGAGAACATGGTGATCTGCACATTGCAACATCCAACAGCTAAATTATAAAAACATTTGTTTTATTTTTTAATTTGTAATTTTTTTAAGGTGAGAGAAATTAAAATTGTAATTTTATGTAATATATACGTATATATATATATATATATATATATATATATATATATATATATATATATATATATATTGTTTTTAGTTATGGGCTTCGCATCTATGGCGATGACCCCTAATAAAGATTATAAGATAAATTCATCATTAACGTAATAATAATATTGTTTCGGAGGCCCGGTGACCGTGAACGTTAAGGCGTGAGCACTTAACACTCCGTGCCAAAGGTCGTGAGCTCGATTCCCACTAGGGGTGGTGGCTTTTCTTTGGAAAAAAAAAAGAAAAGGCAGCAGCCCTATCCTGGCTAGAAAAGGGTGGTAACCTATAGAGAACCCGTCCCAAAATTCTCAGTTAATAATAATGGGCGTTAAAATTTAAATAAATAAATAATATTGTTTCTATTTACATTTAAACTTAAATGAAATATATATAAATATGTATAAAATATTATTCATTTTTAGATGAATAAAAAATGGAAAAATAAAATTCCTTATCCGAATAAAATCAGATGCATAAGCTATTGATATAAACAATTAAAATTGAAGGCACAAAAAGGGGAAGAAAGATTAAGTACCTATAAGCACCCCATATACTTTTTTATTATGATTTTAAGTAAGGTCTCACTTTAAATTTACCTATTTTTCTTGTACACGAGTTGGTAATTTGGGTCCACAGTAGACATCTCCCCACACTCCCGATCAACTTACTGGTTAATATTTGTTAGGTGTTTTCCTATTCTTTTTTTTTTTATTTCAATTTTTATTAAAATATTGGCTGTTTGTGCATATCGAGATCCTCTATTTCCCGTTATCCTAGAAGGTTTCTTCTATAAAAATGCTCGAAATGTTTCACCCAGCAATACTAGAAATATTATGTGTTCGTGGGGTCTCCCCTGGTCTAATGGCTAGCGCCTTGGATTCATAAGCGGGAGATGGTGGGTTCGATTCCCAACCTCCGGCAGGAATTTTATCATCCCACGGCTCGCTGGTAAAATTCCTCGCTGCACCCTGGATGTCGGCGCTAATGACCTAGATGTAGATGCGCCGTAAAAAAAAAAAAAAAAAAAAAAAAAAAAAAAATTATGTGTTCGACCGGCGTTAATAGCCAAATAGTTGATACGCCGTTAAACACACTCACACACAAAAAAAAAGAAATATGTGTTCGGAGGGTGGTAACCAATAGTTAGCTCGGCGAAAATTTCCTAGATGCAAAATAATAAAAAATTAATTGATAGAAAAATATCAAGCGATCCATAAAAGCTTAAATTCTGTAAATGTTCAGCAGGCTGTGCCCTTAATTACTCAAGTAATCTCAGACCTGGTTTTGGCAGATGGAAATCATCACTAATTTACCCCTCTTTTGTCGTTCTTCAAATTGTCTTTGGCATTCTGATTCTGAAATTAATTAGTCTGCTATCCGTTATTAGATCTTCTATCGTGCCTTAGAGGAAGTATCTGAGATTTGAGGAGCAGGTGGTTTTCTTAATCCTTTAGCGGACAATTCTGACCAATGTGTGTCTCTTAGTTAAACAAACATATAAATATTTCAAAAGATAATTGATTTTATGTCGATTTTATACTTTACAACTCTTATTGTGGTACTTTCTTCTCAAAATAATACAGAATAACACTCCTTCCTGTCTTCATAAACATAAACAGTAAGACGACAAACAACGAACAATTCCAAAAAAATGTTGACATTTTAGTAAAAAAGCTTACAGAAAGAGACAATCAGTCATATCCAACCCGCAACTTATAAAAATGTAGAGTAGAGAACCCGCAACACACCTAAATGTGATGCTGGTTGCCTATTTCTGCATACCCCTCAATGAACAGTCACCGCTCTATCGGTATACCATGCAAACCGGAAGTAGGATTTTTTTTCAATGCTCAAACTTTCTTATTTATTTAAATAGGCCTCCTATTGTATTCTTAGAAATCTTAGAACCAACAGGAAATTTTTTCCATTAAAGATTAAAAGAACGTTTGTAATGAAATGGAATTCAGGGTAAGATTAATAAATAATTATTCTTAAGGAATTATATTTCTGTGGAAATTTCTGTATATCATCTTGTACAAGACTATTGATTCTTCTTGGTCTTATTGGTAGTAATTACAGATGAATAAAATAATAGTCCCATGATAACCAATCAGAGTTATTTTCTATTGTAGAGTAAGAACAATTCATTAGATCCATATCATACAATAGCTTGACTATCCAGATCAGGAAGGGAAAATACACACTCATTGTACTCTTGAGGGGAGAAGATACCAAACACTATAGAATTATTTTTTACTAGCTGTTACCCGACGTGCCATGCTACACCTACTTTCTGCATATAGAAAAGCCTAAATAAATTAGAAACCAAATAACTATTATTAAAATCAAATAACACGAATCTGTAACTGTTTCGAACCCGTGACCTCTCAACTGGGAGTCCTAGACGACTTTGACCTAACCTATAACACCCCCCCCCCGTATCAAGACATACATGTATGCCAAGTTTGGTAAAAATCGGTCTAACAGTGTGGATTTTTATTTTATTTTTTTTTGTTTAAAAAGCACATACAGACCCCCCCCCCCCCCCGATCAAGACCAACCTGTGTGCCCAGTTTGATCAAAATCTGTCAAACGGTGTGGGTTTGTATAAAGAACAAACATACAGACAGACAGATGGTAGCCGTTTTGACCTAGCCTATGGCAATCGCCGTATCAAGACCTACCATTATTCCAAGTTTTGTCAAAATCGGACGAACGGTGTGGATTTGTATAAGGGACAAACATACAGACAGACAGCTGGTAGACGTTTTTTGACTTAGCCTACGACACTCCCCAGATTAAAATCCACATGTGTACCGAGTTTAGTCAAAATCGGACGAACGGTGTGGATTTGTACAAGGGACAAACATACATACAGACAGCTGGTAGACGTTTTTGACTTAGCCTACAATCACTCCCCAGATTAAGTTCCACATATGTACCGAGTTTGGTCAAAATCGGTCAAACGGTGTGGATTTGTATAAGGGACAAACATACAGACAGACAGCTGGTAGTTTTTTTTTTGACCTAGCCTAAGAGATTTCTCGTATCAAGACCTACCATTATTCCAAGTTTGGTCAAAATCGGTCAAACGGTGTGGATTTGTATAAGGAACAAACAAACAGAAAAACAGACAGACACGTGATTTTTATATATATAGATTAATATCTCACGACGATTTAGCTATATGGTCCTCGAACAAGGATATTTCGAACAAACAGTGTTCTAGATAAGAGATTGAGTTTCGAGGACTTTGTCAAAAAACAGGTCATAAATAAAGCATTCACCTTCAATGGAGAAAAAGAAAAGGCCAATATACGTACCCAAGTGTTACAAGTTCCAACCTCTTAAACAAATTAATGTAGCCATCTTTTCTAAAATGTAATTTATGCTTATGATGAGTACTTCTTTGTTATTTCATATTCATTTCTTTATATTTATTTTTTATAATAAAAACTAAAAAAAAGAAGTAAAAGAACTGTGTTTGGCCAAAATTTATGTTGATGTATACTTCAGTCTAAATTTTGCTTGTATATATACCTCAAGTGTCTAATTTTGCTTAATTTCTTATTCGCTCAACGTTTTTAAATATGAGTTTGGCTGGTAGAAAACTAAGTGTCTTTTGGAGTGGGGGGGGAGGCTTCAGATCAAACTCCCTCTTCTCATAGGCCAATTTTTCTCCACAATATGTCTCTCCAATTATATTTCGGCAATATATAGCGAGTTTCGTAACAAGTACACAAACATTACGGTCGTTTTTTACATTATATTATTCATACATTATTATCTTTATTGGGGGGGGGGTATCTTGAAAGAATATACATAAATTACAAAGGCCGATATCTTTGTCAAACTTCAACATTTCTCGTAAGCACCTACAGATTCCTTATTTGGATTGACATCATATGATTAGTCTTACCTAAAGGACAGAAAGAAAGCATATAAATGGTATATATATATATATATATATATATATATATATATATATATATATATATATATATATATATATATTAATTCTTCTGAAAATGACCCAATATATATTTTCCACTTGTTCTTTTTTCTTTATTTGGCAGAGGGTCGATGAAGCAGAACACCATTTGTTTTTGTTCAACTATTTTATTTCATCAATTTTGCCCGACATGTTTCGTGCCTTAATTCGCACCTCTTCAGGGGCTTTCCTATGAAAAAATATTTTTTCGTAAATCCCAAATTAAAATTTTGTACATATTAAACATTTATCATTTCTTTAAATTAATCTACTCATAAAAAAAAAAAAAAATATATCATTTTATTAAAAATTCTTATCCTACCTTATCGGGAAGTCCTCTCGTCATGTGTACTGGCTTGAGTCAGGCGTAATACTGATAAGTCATTTGAGGTAATGAATATGGTTTTATCCTATCGATTCTTTCGGATCTTTTAATTGTATCGATTATCGGTAAAATAGTCGGTAAAACCCATCACGATTTACGAAAAAATATATATGAAAAAATATTTTTTCATAGGAAAGCCCCTGAAGAGGTGCGAATTAAGGCACGAAACATGTCGGGCAAAATTGATGAAATAAAATAGTTGAACAAAAACAAATGGTGTTCTGCTTCATCGACCCTCTGCCAAATAAAGAAAAAAGAACAAGTGGAATATATATATATATATATATATATATTCGTTTACAGTTCAGAGAGCTTAGTGTATCGGTATCTCTCGGCCACAATAAATTCGGAGTTAAAGAGTAAAAACTGCCTTTTGGTAGGTTGTATAGTTCCATCTTTATCTCATTAAAAATGGGAGCATATAATTATGGAATTCGCCACAAAAAAAAAAAAACTCTCCAAAGTTTTCAGAGGAAGATTTAGTAGTATAGAGAACACGAAATAATTAGATCCGACCCAGAGAAAGCAAAAAGCATGAACTCTATTAGTGTTTCTTTGTCTGCCGCTTTAATGAAAGAAAATATATCCTGTTCAACAATGTAATGAACTATTCTTTTTGTTTTGAGCCTCTACTTTAACAGAAAATTTGAAAAGCAATACTTGTTTAAAAATACAACAATTTGATTTATCAATTTTTATGTTTATAAGCAATTGGTTAGTTTATAATCACCCCCGCTAGATTCTGTTGGAGACTAATTATGTCTACGAATTGTTAGTTTATGTAGTCGGTTCTCCTGATCTCAAAAATAATGTATTATAATGATGTGTTTATAATAGAAATTAAAATAATATATTCGGACTATATATCATATATCACCTAAATATTGCAGCAGCACCTTCTCCTAAGGCTCCCTTCCTTGCCAGGAAATCACCACTAAATATTGCAGCAGCACCTTCTCCCAAGGCTCCCTTCCTTGCCAGGAAGTCACCACTAAATATTGCAGCAGCACCTTCTCCTAAGGCTCCCTTCCTTTACAGGAAGTCACCACTAAATATTGCAGAAGCACCTTCTCCCAAGGCTCCCTTCCTTGCCAGGAAGTCACCACTAAATATTGCAGCAGCACCTTCTCCTAAGGCTCCCTTCCTTGCCAGGAAGTCACCACTAAATATTGCAGCAGCACCTTCTCCCAAGGCTCCCTTCCTTGCCAGGAAGTCACCACTAAATATTGCAGCAGCACCTTCTCCTAAGGCTCCCTTCCTTGCCAGGAAGTCACCACTAAATATTGCAGCAGCACCTTCTCCTAAGGCTCCCTTCCTTGCCAGGAAGTCACCACTAAATATTGCAGCAGCACCTTCTCCTAAGGCTCCCTTCCTTGCCAGGAAGTCACCACTAAATATTGCAGCAGCACCTTCTCCTAAGGCTCCCTTCCTTGCCAGGAAGTCACCACTAAATATTGCAGCAGCACCTTCTCCCAAGGCTCCCTTCCTTGCCAGGAAGTCACCACTAAATATTGCAGCAGCACCTTCTCCTAAGGCTCCCTTCCTTGCCAGGAAGTCACCACTAAATATTGCAGCAGCACCTTCTCCTAAGGGTCCCTTCCTTTACAGGAAGTCACCACTAAATAACACAGGTCAGTGACTTGTTATCAGATGATTTTAAGCATCCTTACATATCTCCATCTTCAATCCTATCTCACCCCCTCACTCGCGTGTATAAAAAATAATTTCGAGGGGGGGGGGGGGGGCTGGGAACACTTTAGGGTGTAGGGAAAATTTTAAATATTTTAGTGTAAAATGGTGAGTTTTAAGGTCCTCTGGACACCTACTAGACTAGGGAAAATGTAGAAGATATTTTTCGATGTTAAAGGATTTTTTTTACATAAAATGTTCTCACCAAACCAAAATTTCGGGGGGCTGCAGCCCCCTCAGTTCCTTAGATAAACCCTAACACCACTTTATCTTCTACCGACACTCTTTCATTAGGGTTTGACAACCTTGCAACAACTACTGAATTTGGTTTTAAAGTTGAATAACAACACAAGCTATCGTTCCTCGAAATCATAATTTTGCTAAAAAGCTAGACGTTATGGAATTTATTATTATTTTTTTTTTTTACAAGACTATAATAAGACCGAAATGGACATACGGCATAGAACTATGGGGATCAGCAAAGCCATCAAATATAAACAATATCCAACGTTTTCAATCCGAAGTCCTCCGTAAAATCCTTAACGCTCCTTTCAACGTCTCAAACTTGACTATCCACCGAGACACTGATATACCCTTTGTCTATGATGTAGCCAAATCCCGATTCCTGAATTTTTTCTCTAAACTCCCAGCCCACCCCAATCCTCTTGGCAGATCCCTTTCTTCCAATGTTATTCCTGATATTCCTCCTCGCCGCCTCCGCCGCGATAGGCCACGAGACAACTTATTCCAAGAAATTCTGTAAATATTGTAAATAGTGCACATAGTTCAACCAATTTTACATTAAAATAAGATAAGAACATAACTGTCATTGGGAGTAGCAGTATACTGGCAAAAATTTAATATATATTTCTTTATTGATTATTACATCCTGTATATAAATACATCTGGTAATATGATATATGATACAATATGAAAGTTCTGTGCTCAAGGCCTCCCAACTTCATCCTCGATTAACGCCAGAAAGACGCTCAGAAATGGCAAATGGGAGTAGCAGTAATGGCATTCTTTTATTTTTAGATTATTTGATGCAAATAGAAGAGTAAGATAGGCTGTTAAAAAACTGTTGATAAGGTACGACGAATACCATTTCCTGTACAAAAAAGTTTTTTCCCGCACTTTTTTTTATGTTGATTTAAAAGGATGTGGAGCTGGTCTCGGAACTGAAAAGGGGCAGCCTTTCCATCACGCTTGAGCCCTCCAAAAGAACTCTTCAAACAGGAGGCTTATGGGGGATTTTGAGGAAAATACTTGTCCAGAAAATATTTTCCTGGTGTAACGCTATATAGGAAATAAATGGAGAACAAGAAGAGACTAGTTAATCGTGAACCGAATCGAGGAAACAAACATCTCTCTCTCTCTCTCTCTCTCTCTCTCTCTCTCTCTCTCTCTCTCTCTCTCTCTCTTCTTTTTTTTTCTCTCTCTCCCTCTCTCTCTCTCTCTCTCTCTCTCTTACACACACACACACACACACACACATTAAAGCACCTATCAGGAGAGAAAGCCTCAATTAAATGTTTTTTCTATAGTTCGACATGTTCTCAAGAACGCCAACGTGCCTGATAAAAACCTTTATTTGGGCATATTTTTTATAAACGTATTCCCTAAAATGGGGTCACATTTGTACAGTGTGGTGAAATTGGTACAAAACCAATAATGCATATATATTTGTCTGAGAGTGAACAGACAAATACAGAGGTATATATTTGTCTGTTGGCACTCTTTGGGCAAAGTTCGACCCTTTGGTAACAGCTAAATGAAAATAGATTTGTATTCATTTCACCGCACTGTATTAATGTGGCCCCATTTTGCGGTAAGAGAATAGTTACATCGAAAATATGATAATGTAGCTTAAAAATAAATTAAATAATGTTAGCTACGATGTCTTCAGTAAATCTTTAATTTGTTTTCTTTTTGTACACAGTAAGAAAAAGAAGATCAGCAACACCATCACTGTCCTAAGCCAGCCCTTAAGGACGAAAACTTTATTGTTTGAGACATTCTTGATATAACCGGCGGACGACAGTGTCAGAAATTGTGGAATGTCAAGCCGAAATTCATGGTAACTGTAAAGCGATGGTCGCAGATCCGTGTGCAAAAATTAAAGGTTGACATTTTCGGAGTTCTGTAGGTTTGCCAAATAAAATTATGCATCTGTGCATCTTATAATACCCGTGAACGAAATAATGATTGACCACTTCAGTCCTGAATCTTTTATTTATTTATTTATAAATAAAAGATTCAGGAACGCTTTATCAAACGTTCATACAATAAATTGCACAAAGATCCAATTATTTTCAGACACACTCAGTTCATTGCTCTCTTTTAACAATATGTACAGCACACATGCCATTGTCAAACAAATATACATTCAACTCTACAGATTGCAGGAACAAAACATATCCATCACAATGATCTGGCTACCCGGACATACAAATATCACAGAAAGTACGACAGTCGGCATTCAAGCAAAATTGGCTACAAGAAAACAGAATATTGACATAGAAAACGTAACTATACAAGACATAAAAAAAGAACTAGTTGATACTATACAAGAAACATGGCAAGAATACTGGACAAACATACAAAACAACAAACTCAGAGAAATCAAAAATACTATATACGAATGGAGCTCTAGTAGCCGAAGAAACAGACGAGAAGAGGTTATACTATGTAGGTTACGCATAGGACACACTTTACTAACTCACTCTTATTTAATGACAAATAAAGAACAACCCATTTGCAGACAGTGTAACGTTCCAATGACAATAAAACACTTACTAACGGAATGCAGAATACTAGAACAACTAAAACTACCTTACAACTTACAGGAACTACTGACAGAGGGTAGCCCCTTCATTAACGATATATTAACATTTTTAAAACAACACAACCTACACACAAAAATTTGATTCCAGGAAAAAATTTAGATATTATTTCGATGGTATAATAATAATCTGATTCCAATTTAATTTTTTTTTTTTTTTTTAACACGAAATGGTCATTAAAGGAAGGCCTCAAAAATGTAGGGTCCTCTATGAACCATTAATTAATGTTAGTAGTTTTAGTCATATGTATGTATATATAAGTAATATGTATGTAAATAAATATTATGTAAATATAATATCTATAGTGTAAATAGACTGTATATAATGTTTAGCTCCTAATTCTTATTCCTAACACTTTTGTAATATTTAGTTCTATAAGTTTCTACTTTTGTATATTGTATATTTTGTTTTGTATTTTAAAAAGAGCAAGTCACTTTCGTTGCGAAGCTCTTAAAATAAATTTAAAAACAAATAAAAAATTATTTATTTATTTATTTATGAGCACCCGCAACAAACGCGATTCGCCATGTCCTCAATCTATGAAGGACCTAGTGAGGAGTGGTAGAGGATATTTGAGGTATTCCCATTCAAAGAAAAACTAGTCTGCTTGTTAGCAAGGTTCTTGGTATAGTTTTCATTCAAAATTACCTACCTGGGATTATTACTAGACAGTAGATTCACTTGGAACCCACACACCCGACTGAAAAGGCAAGAACTGAACAGGAGATATGGACTCCTACGACGATTACTGGGACCTTCATCATAACTCACAATAAACAACAAACTCCTTTTATGCAAAACCATTATCTGGCCTATTTATATTCATGGACTTGAACTCTGGGGAACAATTAAAACTTCTAATAAACAGAGAATACAGGCATTCCAATCCAGAGTCCTTCACAAAATAGTCAACGCTCCTTTCCACGTTTCCAATAAATCTTTCAAGAATGACGTCTACATCCCTTTCGTTAAGGAACTGGCAAACTCCTGTTTCCCAAACTTTTATTCCAAATTGTCACGAAACACTTTCAAACACCTTCCTGTAAAATACTCCCAAAAAACGCCTAGAATGTTCCAGAGACATTGGCCTCGTGATCAGAAAACTCACTAAAGGAAAAATAATACTTCTTTTTAGGTTAGGAATTGCCAATATTAATTGGCTCTTTTCAAGAGTCTTATTTTTGTATATATTACTGTTTATATGCATGTGTACAATTAATTGTTGACTGTCAATGAGTAAAATTTTAATTGTTAAGAATTCAAGAAAAAACTTTAGAGCTTATATATATATATACGTTATTCGCATAGTAATTCAGCACAAGCAATTGACTTTATGAAACTGTTGAGTTGTTTTTGAAGAGCGTACACCAAAAAAGAAAATGAAAAGAAAACATCCTTCAATATCCTTAGAATACGTTTAATAACTCTTCTTAAAGCAATATTCATGTTATTACTTTTCCCCTCAATTTCACATCCTTCTGTTGTTTCATAAGAAAACATAAAAGCTTCTGAACTTTATAAAGGGAAAAAGTCTCCATTGTTTTAAAAAATAATCATATTACAGAAAGCAGGAGATACAAAGTTAAAAAGCTTCAAAACAATCACAAGAGTAAGAGCTTAATTTCGTTAGTTTTCTGAAGTCAAGTTTTTTTTTAAACTTGACAAAATTGAATTGACTTTTTTTTATATATGCTAAACTTGGTTTATATTGGAATTTGATTTTGTTTACTTTATTAAATCTTCCCAGCTTTTTATTCTGAGCATGTACAGCCAATATCCACAGTTCATAAAATATAGATATAAAATTGGAAATGTATTCAAAAGGAATATGAAGAAAGGAAGAAGCAGCTGGTGCAATCTGCAATATGTAAAACATATTTTGAAAAATGAATGACTTATGAAGTGGCGATGATTCCAAACAAATAACCCGACTCTTCGGAAGTAATTGGAAAGATTTTATCACTCAAAGTTTAGTGTTAAATTCTAATATTAATTTGAATGTTTAGGACAGTGAAGAGATATTCGACCGTTGATATTGAGAATTTGTATAAACGGGGTTCGGTAATTTATTAAACAAAACTACATTTCGCAACTAAATGTGTAATATTTATTTTTCACCGTTTCGGTTTGAATTACAAACCATCTTCAGGGCTGCAAAATGGATATGTATATGAATCTACGACGATTATATATATAAATATATATATATATATATATATATATATATATATATATATATATATATATATATAAAAGTTTCTAACTGTAATGGATATGTATATATATATATATATATATATATATATATATATATATATATATATAAAAGTTTCTAACTGTAATGGATATGTATATATATATATATATATATATATAAAAGTTTCTAACTGTAATGGATATGTATATATATATATATATATATATATATATATATATATATATATATATATATATATATATATATAAATCTCGTGTCTGTCTGTTTGTCCGTTTGTCTGTTTGTTCCTTATACAAATCTACACCGTTTGACCGACTTTGACCAAACTTTGCACACAGGTAGGTCTTGATACGGGAAATCTCCTAGGCTAGGTCAAAATAGTCAAATTTCAAAATTCGGTCAAAAGGTCAAAAGTATTGTTCAAGAAAAATTGGCTACACTGAAGCATTCAGATTCTGGCGGCCATTTTGAATAATGTCTGAAATTTATTTTTTGATGTTCTTGATAATTAGAATAATTCGAACTCATTGATGACTTTACATCATTATATAATCATGTAATGCAGTTTATTTCAATTTTATATCAATAGTCACTGTCTAACTAAGGAGTGCTGGCCTTTCTTTGATAAGAGCCATCTACTCGCAGGCTGTGCTGGCCTCTGTCGGATGTTTTATGAATTGCTGTGGTGCTGGCCTCTGTTGGCTGTTTCATGAATATATAGACAGATATAAACAAATTCACTCCGTTTGACCGATTTTGACGTAACTGCGTATACAGATAGATCTTGATACCGGCAGTCATAGACAGAAAGTAGGTGTAGCATGGGTCACTGGGTAACAGCTAGTATCTTATGAAAATTATATATATTTATATATACTTTTTTTATACATTTATATATATATATATATATATATATATATATATATATATATATCATTTGGATTGCGTGATCAGGTCAATTTTAGTACTGTATTTATGTGTTTTTAAATGCATGCGAATCACGTATAACTTAATCTACTATATATTTGTCAAATACCACTCACTCACTCACTCACTGACCTATCATCACCCAGCCAAAACTACTTGACAGAAAATTTTGAAATTTTGCGTGGACACTCTCTATATAATGTAAACACTCGCTAAGAAAAGATTTCTTGATATCCAGATGTTTAAGTAATTATAGAGGGGTTTGAAGTTTTAGTTGGTTAGAGCAGGCAAACCTACTGTACTATATCTATTTCATAATATTTTTTTTCTTTGCGGTTCATTTCAACTATGATGGCAGACATCGAATTACTAGAAATAAACTGTGATTTTGTCCCTGGTAGAGTTTACACTACACCTGGTAATAATATCCCGAACCCTTGCACAGCCTCACCCATCAGCATACCCATTCAGAACACTTTTTGGTAATGCTTGCAAAAATACTGAGTGCTTCCAAATGACATCTTGGATTTAATTTTAACTAATATTTATTATTGGGAACGAATTTTAACCTGCATTGGTTAAACTGCTGTTACTGGTAACTTATAGATAACGGGTTATTTCTAGGTTATGTGATTGTTGACACTGGTCCGGAGCGCCCCAATGTCATGAATCATTATACTGCATTACTTATCAATTGATGAATAACTAATGGTATGACGGGAACAGTACTATAATAAACTGTACAAAATTTTGTAGTAGCGTTAATTTTGATGATACATTATTTAATGCAATAAAATAACTACTTATCTGCCGTGACAAAGCACGGGTATTCATGAATAAACATTTAAATTTTATAAATGATTTAAAATGGCATTAATTACCTACCAAACAACAATAATTACTGTTATTACCAACATAACATCACGTTATCATTTATAATTGATAACATGACGTAAGGTTGGTAGAGGAAAGATCTTGAAAATAAATATGAGGCCCGCATGGTCATGAGATCCAAAAGTGAATTTCCGAGAAACTAAAAATCGGTAATGCCTGCAGGAAAACGACAAAGAGTTTTTGTTTTTTTTTGTTCCTTAAGGCGTACCAACCTTTTAGGATATTAACACCACAGACGTTAAATAAAGTTTGGAATTTTATTTTATAAATTTATGGTTGTAATAGCTGTTATTTAGCCTTTATGTGATTAAATTATTGTCTTCAAATTGATATGTTATCGAATATTAGAATTTTTAACTTATGTTACTTAATTTAAATATTTGTTGATAGTTAATTTAAGTACCTTGAGCAATGATTTCTGTTTGGTGCCGGGGTTTCGGTTTACTTCAACCCCTGGCCATGTGCCACAACAATAATAGTTTATTTAGAAGTTGTGTGTATTCTAAAAAATTAAATACATTTTTGATCTTAGTCGGGCTATCACCCATATCTTCACTCAAATTACCCGAGAGCTCAAATAGAGACCTTTCATTCTCGTAGGCACGGCAGTCAGTGAAGATACGTTTGATGTAAATTACGACACCACAAGCTGGGCACTCTGGTGCTTCATTCCTCGACATTAGATAAGAATGCGTCAATCATGTATGGCCTATCCTGAGCCGAGCAAGGATTTCCTCTTCTCTCCTATTTTCCACTATAGACGAAGACCTCCAGAGCACAGGGTAAGCCTTTATTTCCCTTAATTTGTTTTCTCTGATATTGTACCATTTAGAGATCCAGGACGATTTGATTTGACTTTTAATATATATGAAACGACGTCATTCCTTGGTACTTGGTAAAATGCTACTCCTTCAGTAGTAGCTACTTTTGCTGCCTGATCAACTTTTTCGTTTCGGGGTATTCCACAATGACTTGGAATCCACACAAAATTAACATCGTTTTCATTTCTCTGAAGGCAATCATGAGCTGCAATTACTCTAATGACCAATGGATGTGAAAGAGTTTATTAGCGAGGAAAACTGAACCTTCGTCAAGGGAAAAATATATTTTAGTAAACAAAAAACTAAAAACCTCACAGGTACTTTGATCAAGCTTCCATCAAATTACATGTTTCCTCATTCTTTGTGTTTGGGATTTATGCTTAGGGATATTATTCTTTCACATAAAGCGCTGTGCTTAAAAAATAAATATTGTTTTGGGTAATGAACAATCTACCAGCTAACGAATGGTCTGACACAATCACTATAAATAATAGCAGTTTATATTGACTCTTTGCCATCTTACAGCTCTGTTCAAGTGAGAATTCAGAACTAGGTCGTCTACAGCTAAATTTTAATTTCTCACATGAAACTTAGATTCATGAAATGTATAAACATTAAAAATGTGTCTATATATTTTACGTTTAAGGCCCTAATTTAATGTCAAATGATCTTCACACTTTACACATTCTAATAAGTAATACACAATTTACGTTTTGTTAAGAATATAACTTTTTACACAATAGTACAATATATATATATATATATATATATATATATATATATATATATATATATATATATATAAAAAATATATCCTTGTCTTCCTGTCCCACACACGAAGACTTGACCAATGCAATCAAACAAAATATTTTAAATCATTGGCAACACATCTGGACTCGACTAACCGACAATAAATTACGTACAATCAAAACTACTACTCAGGATTGGACATCAAGCTACCAAGACAACAGACGAGAAGACGTACTGGCTCGACTCCGAATTGGCCACATAAGACTAACACACAAATATTTCATGACAGGACTTATCAAACCAACCTGTAATATATGCAGTAGAGACTTTACCGTAAAACACCTACTTACGGAATGCAGAAGACGACACAAACTAAATATTCCACATGACTTGAACGAATTGTTGAGAGACAGCAGCCAGTACATAAACACAATATTCTCATACTTACACAACAATAAACAATACAATCACATTTTCGGACATCTGCTGAATAACCATTGGTTTTCTAGCATATTACAGAAATTTCCATACCTCTGTTTATAAGTGAATCAAATTTCTAATCACGATACTGGTTCATTGGACCATACAGGCAACACCCGGGAAGAGTGAAGTCACCATAGCTGCGATCACTTATTAATAATAGTAATAATAATAAATGTTGGGGTCTCCCGTGATCTAATGGCTAGCGCCCTGGATTCATAAGCGGGAGATGGTGGGTTCGATTCCCAACCTCCGGCAGGGATTTTATCATCCCACGGCTCGCTGGTAAAATTCCTCGCTGCACCCTGGATGTTGGCGCTAATGACCTAGATGTAGATGCGCCGTAAAAAAAAGAAAAAAAAAATGTTGTGTAATATATTCAATATATTATAATAAATTAATGCATCTAAACTTTTGTTTATCACCATTTTATTAATAATAAACGAGAACAATATTCATTTGTTCCTTAACTTCTTCTTTGTTTTGGAAAAGTCAAAATTGTATAATTATATGGCTTTCCTTCATACTTTCTACTTGCCTTTATATTTAATAGACCTACCCTCGTTCAATGGCGTTTATCGACTAGGAATTAAGACCTTCCGGTTATATATATATATATATATATATATATATATATATATATATATATATATATATAATTCCGAATACAATCAATCAGTTAATATTATCAAATGTCTTTATTCAATCATCAATGACTGATGAGAATTATCCTTCGTTCTCTCAATAATATGCTCGTCACGAAGTTAGAGCTCCATAATTCCGATAGTGAAACCCAGTGGCACTGGTGTTAATAGAAATGTTAGTGTGGTTTTATTGCTAGACGCGTTAAAGGGTTCTTAGGGCCTTCTGGGCCGATCGGAATAGGGAGTAAAGAAGTCATAAATGGTTAGCAATGAACAACAACCATCTTTAATGACATTCAAATTCAAGAGCAACCACTACTGAATCTTCAATGGGGTATTTTCTGTTTTCGATACATTCCTTCAATTTGACGAAAACAGTCTTCATTTGGGAGAACTTGTGGGTTTTCTTTTATTGTATAAATTCACTTAAATTTGGCGGAAGTTCATTTATAAAAAAATACTCCATCACTTTATTGACTGTTCTACACGTTTCACGGCCATCTAGCACCTCTTCAATACCATATATCTAAAAATATATTTGGTCACACCTGTAAAAATTTTATCACTGTCATAGATTATAGTGTAATTACTACTTTTTTCTAATTGACATAGGCACACACAAAAAAGTGGTATTTTCCAAAGACACCATACACATATTCTTATGTATTTCGACACGCTAAATTCGAATCCTGAGTCCGTTTGACGCCAGGACGTCAGGGTTAAGAGCATTTGACGGTCAAATTTCGTATGAAATCGTTAAAGAAGAAAGAATTAGAGCTTCCTTGGTTATGAGAGTTGCTGAATTCGAATCCGAGGTCTGTTTCACCCTCCGAGGTCTGTTCATCGGCGCAAAATCTCAAAAGTTCATTTCAAGGAAAAATACGTCTATTTGCAAACAAATAATTTTGACTGCAGATTTTTTGCAAAATATACATATTTGTCCTTGAAATGACCTTGATTTGGCACCGAAGTGGTAAAACAGGTCTCGGATTCGAATTCAGCGACCCTCAAAATCATGGAAACGCTTGTTATTTATTCTTTAACGACTTCATACGAAATTCGACCTTCAAATGCCCTTAAACCTGGCCTGCTGGGGTGAAAGGGTCTCAGGATTCGGAGTCAGCGTGTCGAAATACATAAGAACATGTGTATGGTGTCTTTGGAAAAAACTACATTCTTTTTTGTGCCTCTGTTCTTCTTCTTATTTCTTAACAAGCAACATTTTCACGTTGTCAAAAGTAATCAATTAGTATTCCGGATTTATACTGACATTTTCCAATTTTCGTTTTAATTTCACTCTGTTTGGTACCTACGTCAAACATATTAATCACTAGCCGTTACCCGGCGTGCCATGCTACACCTACTTTCTGCATATAGAAAAGCCTAAATAAATTAGAAACCAAATAAGTATTATTAAAATCTAATAACACGAATCTGTAACTGTTATGAACCCGTGGCCTCCCAACTGTGAGTCCTAGACGACTTTGACCTAACCTATAACACCCCCCGTATCAAGACATACATGTATACCAAGTTTCGTAAAAATTGGTCTAACGGTGTGGATTTGTATAAGGGACAAACATACAGACACACAGCTGGTAGATTTTTTTGACCTAGCCTACGGCACTCCCCAGATTAAGATCTACCTGTGTACCGAGTTTAGTCAAAATCGGACGAACGGTGGGGATTTGTATACGGGACAAACATACAGACAGACAGCTATAAGACGTTTTTGACTTAGCCTACAACACTCCCCAGATTAAGATCTACATGTGTACCGAGTTTAGTCGAAATCGGACGAACGGTGTGGATTTGTATAAGGGACAAACATACAGACAGACAGCTGGTAGACATTTTTGACTTAGCCTACGACACTCCCCAGATTAAGATCTACATGTGTACCGAGTTTAGTCAAAATCGGACGAACGGTGTGGATTTGTATAAGGGACAAACATACAGACAGACAGCTGGTAGATTTTTTTGACCTAGCCTAGAAGATTTCTCGTATAAAGACCTACCATTATTCCAAGTTTGGTCAAAATCGGTCAAACGGGGTAGATTTGTATAAGGAACAAACAAACAGAAAAACAGACAGACACGTGATTTTTATATATATAGATTAGTAAACGGTCCGCCGCTCATAGATAGTTCCATGGGCTGTCAATTATTTTTACGAAAGTGACCAATAATATTTGCAGTTATAAGCTTCTTATGAGGCACCAGAATGACGTGAAACATTTAGAATATTGAATAAAGGGTTTGCATTTTAATCATTTATTTATATGTATTTTTTATTATAGCCCGCCCCAGTTAAATGAATTAGGTAATATCGTCGATACAAGTGCAAACTAAGGAATATGAAAAAATGCATCTTTCATTGTCCATCTTTAATAATTTCTGCTGGACTTATTTACGGCAAATTCTTCAATCTGACTTCACTCTATTAAAGGGAAAGTATTCCACTATCAAAAGGTCAAATCTGCCGAATATTTGACTGTCCAAAAAAAAGTTATGAATAAATACTTTTTCACTCTGAAAAGTGGTGATTTTCATATTCGTTAGTTTGCTTTTGTATAGACGATATTAAAGATTAAAATAATAATAATTTTTACGCATTTTCTGAACTTTTGTTATAGATAGAAAGGGTAAAGATGTAATTATTGTTATATAACTATATGCAATTTTTGAAGTGACATTCTATTCTTATTACGGGACCAATCTTCCTCTAGAATAATTTTTATTTTATTTATTTTAATTTTAACGTCCATTATTATTGCAGAGAATTTTAAGACGGGTTCTCTATTGGTTACAACCCTTTTCTAGCCAGGATAGGGCTGATGCCTTTTTTTCTAAAGAAAAGCCACCACCCCATAGTGGGAATCGAACCCACGACCTTTGGCACGGAGTGTTAAGAGCTCACGCCTTAACACTTACGGCCACCGGGCCTCCGAATATTTTTTTTAATTTGAACAGATTAAACAATTGAAAATATTAAATTACATGTCTGAAGTATGACTGGAAACATGAGTAGGGGTTGGGTGAAACTTTAAGGAATTAGAACTAGTGGCACAGTCGGCATTGAAAGGAGTCTTGGTTCTAGGAGTATGTTCAGGTTACTTTTACAAGATAGATGTTGTCCCTCCAAAGGGAGGAACCCCGCTTATAAGGTTGACCTCATGACGCAATCCGGAAGTGCCAACTAGAACATTTTGCGTTTCAGAACCCCTAGAGACCGAAAATAATGGTGGTTCAAATTTGTATATATATATATATATATATATATATATATTTGTCTGTTTGCGGCATAGCTCAAGTTCGTTAACCAGCAGAATCCGTCCACCGGAACATGGTTTTTGGAGCGAACTTCGCGCGAAAAAAAATCGTTGCGCTTACTTTCTAGGCTTGTAAGTACTCCCTTTATAGGCTTCTTGGCTTCTTGGCCTAGGAAAACGAATGAAAGCATTTTTAAGGCGATAACTTTAATCATTTTCGAGAAAACTGGCAAAACAGTTATTGAAATCCGTTTTTGGTTTGGGTACTTAGAATCATGGGATTCAGTTAAAATATTTTCTGCATGTTTGAAATTCATATAAACAAAGATGTTTAAATTTTGGTTACGTTTGGAGTTATGGAATGATTAGAATAAAATATTTTATTAAGGGACATGAAAAGTTTTGGGAACTTCGCATATTTTCCTTAATATCTCGAGAAAAGCTGGGAAATCGTGGTAATTGGATAGAAACTATTCGAAGCTTACTAAATTCTCTATAATTATTGTGCTGAGAAGATTTTCGATTAGTCGATATCAATCGGAGAAATAAGTCTTTAAAACTTTAAATGTGTGTGTTTTGTTCTTTTGAACGGGTTTTCGTAGTTGTTTAGCTCACTTTTTAATTGGTTGTTTTAAATTGAATTTCTTTTTAGAAACATTTAGAAATTAGAAACATTTTGATATTTTTGAATACATTGAACAATGAAATAAGAATTTCATGTCTGTAGCAGTGGGGCCTGGCCAACCCTGCTGTAGGGTGTTCCAGGTAAAAGGGTACGCTGGCCCTTTGTTACCGGTCATAAAACATTTCAAGAAAGTTCGGACCAAAATAATACGTGTTTCTATTTCATTCTTTCCAAATGACACTAGGGATAAGAACATTAAAGTACCCTAAGATGATGCAGTTCCTGCGAGTCAGACTTTTTTATAATATCATTTTAATAAATATATGTATTTCTCTAAATTGAAGTGTACATAGGAGATTTAGATTTGAATTTAAATTTTAAAACTTTTATTGTATTAGATTTAGAGAGTGATGCGTGAGGGCTTGACTTGGATATGGCGTCCCTATACAATACAGCTTATCTATTTCAAGCTCCAGGAGACAGAGGGAAGATTACCGCATTGAGAACATTCACCGCAAGACCATTGTATGATAGGAGAGAGCGAAGCTAGTTGGCATAGGTATATTTTACAACCTTTTTGGTCACAAAACCCAGAAGGAGTTTTCCCAAAATATCTCTTCTTCTTTTTTTTTCTTGCTTCCGAAACACAGACAATAATAAAACTGCGGATATTTCGAAAGAAAGGGAATCCTACTGACACTAAGTCACTGGCAAGAAGTGCTCTCAACAAACCATAGAAATATTTAGATGTGCAATGCCAATTTACCCTTACTGACGACTAGCCCCGCTGTCGTCTACTGAGCCCTATCCTGGCTAGAAAAGGGTGGTAACCTATAGATAACCCGTCCTAAAATTCTTCGTTAATAATAATGGGCGTTACAATTTTAATAAATAAAAATTAAGGTTCTATAAGTTAAAGGACAGAATTTACTAAGTTTATAAAGGAGATCATGTTGTAAAACATAATTTTAAAATTCGAATCGTATTTGATTCATAATTTTTAAAGGTTACAATATTTTTACTAAACACTTTTCTTAAAAATCAAAGACTGCCTCAAAAAAGGTTCTCCTATTATAAGAAAGGGTTTGAAAGGAGGGGTATGTCAGCTTAGCTTAGGGCGGGTCTGTACCTAAGAAAACACTCAACTTCACGTCAGTCTAATGTATCAGGTTAAAGCTATTCCTTCACTTCCCAGTCAAGAATCACTTCTCCCCAACCTTTACTCAACAACTTCAACTATTTGGTTAAGTGGAAAGCAGTCGCACCTTTGAGTGTAGTAAAGTGGAAAAAAATCTGTCGTGGAGAAATCTCATAAACAAGAAAAATGGGCTTAAATTATGGGTAATAACATTGGATCATTCGACGTTTTTATTTATTTTTTCCTATCTATTTTTTTTTTATTATTATTTTATTTTTTGTGTGCTGAAATGTTTCCTTAACTAAACAAAAATGTCATCCATCAGAGTGTTTATGTGGCGGAACATTATGTAAATGTGCCAACAGCTACAAAATCTACCATAAAACGTCATTGGCAATACTTATGGACACAACTAACTGACAATAAACTTCGGACCATAAAAAATACAGTTGAGGAATGGCCATCCAGTCTTCGCGACAATAAACGAAAAGAAGTTGTCGTCGCCCGTTTACGGATTGGACATACTCGACTTACTCACGAATTTCTTATGACAAGACGGCACAAACCAATATGCAATATATGTAACACAGAACTTACAATTAAACATTTACTGACAGACTGCCAGAAAAGAAGCAATTACAACATCCCGTATGATATGCAAGAACTCCTGGGCAATGATAGCCAGTACATCAACACTATACTGACTTACCTCAAGAATACAGGACTACACAACCTTATTTGATGAACGTCTGCAATGTTGGCTTATAAGATATTATATTTCCATTGATACTAAGCACTATTTATAGGTGAACCATAAGTCTTAAACATTATATAACCACGCACACTTCCAACACCAATAACCATGCTGATTTCCTAGAATAGCTAAGTTGAGAGGATACTGTTCTTTGTGTTATCGCCATCTAAGTGGGACACAATAAATAAATGTGGCAAAACGTCGACATTTCAAAATTGAAAACCATTTTTTGTATCTTTATTACAAAAAAAATGAAAAAAGGAAGAAAATAAAATGAACTTTTGAGTACATTAAACTTTAATGTCGATTTTCTTAAAACTATAACTTTCAAATCGGGCGATACACTAGCGCCTTGAATTTTCACTCCATTAACTTCAAATTTCAACTCCAGCTTCCTAATGATATTTGCTAGGTAGGATGTTTTCGGTTCATTGAATTATAACGATGTCATGGCCGATTTAAGGCAGATTTGTTAACAGAGAATGAATAATTGCTCACCATTTAAATTACATTAATATTTCTTAAGAATCATACGTACTTTATTAGATTTCAAAATAATTTTAAATTTTTGTCGTAGATTATAAATTGCCGCCTGCAGAGTATCGCCCGTGAAAAAAATAGGGTTTTCGTTCGTCAGACACACCGCCCCCATTTTGTTTTCGAAGAATTAAAACATAATTAGAATTTTTTTTTATTACCTACTTTAACAACACATATAAAACTTATGACATAAACAATTGAAAAATATTGATTTCTTTGTTATACATAAATTGGAGAAAATGACTTTGAGTTTGATCACACAATTTAGTATTACGCCTTAAAGCGAACGTCAAAAAGAAGTGATGTAAAGAAACAATATTGCTTATTATTTTTGCTTAGCCATTAAGAATGGCTAGTTTTCCGGATGAAGGTAGTTATCTGCTTTGGCAGTCTTGAGGAAAGGCGACAAATAGGAACAACTTTTAATTGGTCCTTTCTTTCCTAACAAGCGATGTACTTTGCTTTTGGTTCGTTCTTCGCCAGATCCCTCATACTTCTAGCTCATTGTTCGATAGCTGCTTTAGGCACAGAGAGATAAAGATATAGGGGGAGGGCGAGGGAGAGGGGGGAGAGAGAGAGTGAGAGAGAGAGAGAGAGAGAATCATAGTCAGAACGAAATGTCAGAGAGTAAGTATTTTCATTTATTTAAATCCCAGGAGTAACTTTTTTTTTTTTTTTTTTTTTTTTTTTTTTTTTTTTTTTTTTTTTTAAAAGAGAACCCACCACTACATAGTGGGAATCGAACCCACGACCCTTGGCACGGAGTGTTAAGTGCTCAAGCCTTAACACTCATGGCCAACAGGCCTCCAGATAATTTGTTTGTACCTTTTAGAAGACCTTTTTTTTTTTTTTTTTGGGTGACGTGCCAACCTTATGGTCATTGACGCCATAATTTTTTTTCAAATGACTACTCCAAGCAGAATAATGCTTTTTGTTGAGAAACAATTACTAACAAATTATGCCTGCCAACAGAAAACATTGTAAGACCTACGTACATACTCCGTGATGTAATAAATAAATAAATATTAAAACAGAACAAGCAGATACTGTAAATGCATCTGATTATTGGCCATGCTGCACACTAGGGAGATACTGTGGCCTGTACTATGGTCTGGTTGCCAAATGTTCCCCTTTTCACGTACCCATTAATACATTAATTTAAGGCTGAATGGGCTTTGAGACTGTCTTGGCCTTGAGACGTGGCTACACAATCAAGCCTGTAATATCTGACTTGGAGAGATATTACAAATGGATGCCATAGTCTTCTCCAGAAATTATACTGACATTTGATTCATTCCATACATCCTCCTTCATATATTTCATGCCAAATGTTCCCCTTTTCATTAATACATTAATTTAAGGCTGAATGGGCTTTGAGACTGTCTTGGAACCTGAGTCCAACCTTCGAACGAAGACACTAGATGAAAAAATCTTTAATGCTCGCCGGAGTTATAAAAATTATTAAGGCTTCCAGTTCTTCAAACGACATTTCCTTATCAAAATTTGGTTTCCAGATCAAAATTTGCTTGTCTTAATCTTTTTAAGTAAAATTTGCTTTAATCTTTTTTGTACTAACTGTATAATAGTTGAAATCTCAATAAAAAGATAAAAAGTACGCTTTTGTGAAACTGATTCAATCTCAAAATGACATATATGTAGGCAGTTTCTTGCCGTGTAGTTTGTGCTGTCCACTAGTCAGTCTTCAATATTCACGATCCATGCAAATCCAAGAACATAAAAATTTTTACTAGCTCAGCTGATAAATTAATTTTAATCCCCAGTCCGGTTTGAGGAATGCAGTATATCTTCTCCTCTAAAAACTTCAAAATTACCAATAACTCAAATGTTTATATCATAATATGATCCGGTGCATAATTAATCTGTTATATTAATTTTGCACTGAGCATATTAAAATAAAATTCCTGGAACTCATTATCTCGGGTGATAGGAAATGAAGGAAAAGCCTCTGTGTTAAAAATAAAAATAAGTGCTCCAATATTAATTAGTTTAAAGACACAATATTTTCGGAGTAATTTCCATATTATGTTTGTTCGAAGATTTTTTCCTTTGTAGGCAACGTAGCTTTGCTCTTAGGCACAGTTCTAGCACATCTGTACATGAGCATTGCTGTACTGCACACGACAAAGCATCGGTCAAGTGTGTCAAATCCACCGTGAGCCCGTAACTTCAAAGACCCTTTGCAATTGAACACGTGAAGGATAGTGTTGAAGCGTGGCTACACAATCAAGCCTGTAATATCTGACTTGGAGAGATATTCCAAACGGATGCCATAGTCTTCTCCAGAAATTATACTGACATTTGATTCATTCCATACATCCTCCTTCATATATTTCGTGCTACCTACATATTCGATTAATGTATATTTTTATACTTACCTCGATGGCCACCGAACACTTCTCCCATGCATTTACTTAGATGAGATTTTCGAACAAGTTTTGGTTAGTTTTTGGAAGGCATAGGCCTAGACTGGCCGAGTAAAGAAAGGTGTGCCCCTCCATGTTGCAAGGTTAAATGCAAAATTGCCGCGGTTAAGTCCGTGGTTCACATTTAGGCAGGCGTTCGAGATTGTCGAATTATCTTCAATCCTCGAAAAAAAATGGCCCACGTACATCAATTTTGGTAGCGCGAACATTTGAAGATTTAATACAAAAAAGAAAACCTATTATATCAACTGAAGTAGGTAGTATTTTATTTTAAACTCTGCCACTGAGTGATTTCACAGTCTCCAACTTAGACGGCATATAACACTGGCGGTAAGATATTCTAAAATACCTATAAATATTCCCACACGTCACAAAGATTTTACATTCAGGTGAAAAACAACCATCATGTACCATCGAAGAATCCGGCTGTAATTCTGGGGGGAAATTAATGCTTTTCGCAGAGAGAGGAACGGGCCAACGGCCATAGCCTGGTTGAATTCAGAGGTTCCCGAAGATCACCGAAGTTGATATTATCACCGTGCTGTTGATATTATAATAGGTTTGCAAGCTATTGTTGATATAGCGTTAGAATGGTAGAAGACGGAGGAGACAGCATGCAACAAAGATGCTGATCTTCATTGCATGTGAGTAACCAGCATCACTCGGTGTCGACAATGCATTGAAGAAGATGAAGAATTCTGCAGTTTGGAAAGGATCACATTGATGATCCGACGAGGATATCTGCGCTCATCATGACCTGTTGTAGGCCTCGGGTGGACGTTCTGGACAGATCCAGGCACCAGTATTCTGATCTAATGAATGCCCAGTTGATTTGGAAGGTGCTCGTAGGCCTTGCATCCCAGAAATGTGTGTTAAATGGACCTTATTACAGTGCATTCAGAGCTAGGGCTACTCGATAGAATATGTAAGCATGGGTGAGATTAGAACCTCCACCTAGCATCTCAAGACAAGTTTTCCATACCGAGGTAGTGGACTTTATCTTTCTTAACTTATTATCTCTATTTTGAAAACACTAAAATTTCCACATTGACAGGATTCAATATTTTATATTGTGTCTTCCATGTAGGGATGGGCGATAGTCGATAGTTAATATCGATAGTTCATGACTATCAATAGTAGCTATCGATAATCATGAACTATTGAAAGAGTTATTACTTTTTTTCTAGATTTAAAGTTCTCAGCATCTGGAGGGCTGTGGTATTAAATACTGACACGTATAGTTTTTATTTTTTCTTATTTTTTTATTTTTTATGGCGCATCAACATCTAGGCCATTAGCGCCGACATCCAGGGTGCAGCGGGGAATTTTCCCAACGAGCCGTGGGATGAGAAAATTTCTGCCGCCGGATGGGAATCGAACCCACCATCTACCGCTTATAAGTCCAAGGCGCTAGTCACCAGACACCAGTCACCACGGGAGACCCCGACACGTATAGTGAATTAAATACTGAAAAGGAACCGTCTGGTGAATACAATTAACTAGATAACGTAGCCAGAAAATACTTTTATGTTCCAGGTTTATCAGAAGCCTCAGAACATGTATATTTTTCTCTGCACATGCTTTTTATAAATTTAAATAAATTCGTTTTTCGTTTCAAACCGTTCTTTAATTTTATAAATATTCCTAATCCTGCAAGTAATAGATAATTCAATTGAATAACATTAAATTCTTCATTGGACAGGAATGTAAGGAATAGGGAAAGCTACTATCGAATAAATATCGATAGTATCGATATATATTTAACCGATAGTATTGGCCTATCGATAGTGCTGAACTATCGACTATCGCTCATCCCTACTTCCATGTCAAATTATCGAATATGAAAAATCTCGTTTTTGATACATTACTCTTGTATTGCGGACGATACGGCTCCTGACAAATAGTCGAAACTCTAGACTCTTTATGATTGCCGGAAATTCCTTAAATAAAGTATCGAATATGAGCATTTTTTAATATTTTACATCGTCAATGAATCGAATATATTCGTTCGATAGTTTACTCCTAATCGACATACCCTTGAGATCAAAAACAGACTAAACTAACGAAAACTAAGATACCATAATGTCGAATGCGTCACATTCGTTAGTTTGAAAGTGTAAATATTTACACAGACAGTCTATCGGAATCGGCCAACTATCGAAAATACCACATTTGCAACAGCGATCCAAGAAAAATTACTTATTAGCACCAAGATGTAAACACACGAATATGATTTTTTGGTAATGTAAAAACAGTAAATAGTTTGTTCATAATATCACCTTTAAATGATTAACAATACACATAGAAAAAATATGTAAAATTGTCCTTTTGTAAAGGCTGATTTTGGAATCACTATTAAAGCTATCTTGAAAAGTACCGATTTTTAATTTCGATAGTTTGACATGCTATGGACTATATGTACTGCAGCACACGGTACAATGTTTTTCTAAGGGGTGTCTTCTTACACATTATGCTGAAACGTCTGGTTTATTATTAGCCGCTATGTCACAGTGTCTAGAAATCTAACCGATACAATTTGGATTTTTTCCTTTTTTTTCTGATGAATTTAATAAGTGAAATCATAAATTTTCTATAGTGATCCCTGAAAACCATATATTTTTGAAACCTCCGTCGTATATGATACTCTGGTTTCATTGAAGTACAAACAGTAATGCTGTAAAGTGTACTTTATTAAAAAAGTCCGTCATAACTAAGCATGACTAAGGAGCTGCATAACTAAGCACATTCCTCAGAATTTGGGTAGTGTAGACTGCTTTCCAGAACAATTTGCTTAAAATATCCTACAAAAATAACATAAAAACATGAATAGTTCTCTTATAAATTTGTAATGAGTAACTGATCAATTATTAATTTGCTTCCAGAGTTATGTTTACACATGGTACCTATTACACTACGTAATAAATACAAAAAACCTCATATTATCGTATTTTGATCTAACGCAGGAACAGGATACAGTCACTCTAGTGGTAGAAAGCGCTCCTTGCGGAGGCTTTGTGAGCCTACGTCTGGCGGGCTTTTCTATTGAAATATATTACAAATTAAACCCCCGCTTTCCGATTGACCGATTCAGCTCATTTTTACAACACTTCTTTCTCATGAGTTACCCACGACGTATACCGCGTTTCGTTACAATACAGCAGAAATTACGACCGGTATGAGTATAATAGGAATTTGGGTCCGGAGTAAACCCCCCCTTCTAATGAACCGATTCAGTTTATTTTTACAACACATATTTACCTGTAGATTACCACTACGAATACCGAGTTTCGTCGAAATATACCAAAAATCACGGCTGGTAGTGGCGAAATGGTATTGTGGGTCCGGAGTAAACCCCCCCTCCTAATGAACCGATTTAGTTTATTTTTACAACACATATTTACCTGTAGATTACCACTACGAATACCGAGTTTCGTCGAAATATACCAAAAATCACGGCTGGTAGTGGCGAATTGGTATTGTGGGTCCGGAGTAAACCCCCCCTTCTAATGAACCGATTTAGTTCATTTTTATATCTCAATTTTCTCTCTATATTAACACAACGAATACCAAGTTTCGTTGAAATATAACAAATATTACGGCTGACATAGTCAAATTAGTGTTATGGGTTCGGGGTAAACCCCCCCCCCCCCCTTCTGGTGGACCGACTTTGGTGGTTAACGAACTCGTTCAATCGTTTGCTAATTGAATGCTATATACCAAGTTTCGTCACGAAAAAACAAAAACTCTGGCCGCTATCGTGTTAACAGACACATATGTATATATATATATATATATATATATATATATATATATATATATGCATATATATATATATATATATATATATATATATATATTTAGATATATATAAATTTTAACGGGGGTCATTTTCGGTGTCTACTAGGTAGGATCGATAAAGATTTGAAGAAATTTTTCAAAAATTCCGTCATGAGTCCAACCTCAATAGCTACTTTCCTTCGGAGGAAAGTGCTAAAAATAATCGGATCTTTTTTACTTTAGTAGTTAGGTGTTATTTAATAACATATGTCTATTTTAAAAGAAAAAAGTGAAATAAAAAGGTTATATCCAAAAACAACAACATTTATTTAAAATGTAAATATTACCTACCAGAAATTGTAATATAGAACCAAATTTCATTTTAGGGGCCAATAAGACTTAATTGATTTTAAAATAGCCTGCAAAAGGTCCTTTTTTTCGTACCTCCTCCTTCACACGAATTACCATTTTCAAATAGCAAATTGTATGAGGCTCTATAATCTCTATATATAAAAATCACGTGTCTGTCTGTTTGTCTGTTTGTTCCTTAAACAAATCTACACCGTTTGACAGATTTTGACCAAACTTGGCACAGGTAGGTCTTGATACGGGAAATCTCCTAGGCTAGGTCAAAATAGTCAAATTTAAAAATTTGGTCAAAAGGTCAGAAGTATTGTTCAAGAAAAATTGGCTACACTGAACCATTCAGATTCTGACGGCCATTTTGAATAATGTCTCACATTTATTTGTTGATTTTGTTGATAATTAGAATAACTCGAACTCATTGATGACTTTACATCATTATATAATCATGTAATGCAGTTTATTTCAATTTTATATCAACAGTCACTGTCTAACTAAGGAGTGCTGGCCATTCTTTGATAAGAGCTATCTTCTCGCAAGCTATGCTGCTGGCCTCTGTCGGATGTTATATGAAGTGCTGTGGTGCTGGCCTCTGCGGGCTGCATTTTGAATTACTAGACAGATAAACAATTTCACGCCGTTTGACCGATTTTGACGTAACTTGGTACACAGGTAGATCTTGATATGGGGAGAGTCATAGGCAGAAAGTATGGATATGTGTGTATGTGTGTTCTGGCACGCCGGGTAACAGCTAGTTATCGATAAATATCATATGACTTGGTAACTGAAACCACTAATAACATGAAAAATTAACTGGTGTACTTAAAGTGAAAAAGACCCAAAGAATCAGCATACAAAACAATTAGAAATTACTCACAGAAATCAAGCATTCAACAAATTATTTACTTGGTCATCATTCAACAAATTTTAAACACATGGTCACAATAGTCCAAATGGTACAATAAGCCCGATAGAAAACAGATCCTAATAAAGCTTTAGTATTTTGTATGGAACAAAGCTGCTTTGAATGGAAGTTTGTCCTTCCATGTCCTCAGTTAAACTCCGCTTTCGAGTGAAAGTTTCAAGTGTCTTAACTACATGTTCTCCCAATAATAGCTCAGCTTCAAGGATCGACACATTATAGCGGCAAACTCTTCAAGTAAAGAAGTTAGTCAATGGTTTATAGAATGTAAACCTTCAGTTTCATAAAACATATTATAAATTAATAGTACAATAGATTACAGTAATGTTTTAGTACATTTTCGAATAATAATGAAATTGTAAACTTTAATTAAATTTATTCAGTACTCGATAACCTTCCGTTAGTTGCTTAATATTTACCTTCATGAAGACATTAATTTCTTATGTACTACAGAAGACTGCAGAACATGCAATATCACGGACGTATGGAGTATTACACCTGCTTCAATTGATACAGCAAATGACTACCAAATTTTTACGACCAAAGCATGAACCATGTTGGTTATAGAAATATAGAATAAAGTAGATTGAAAAGGAAATGTTTACCGCTTTACTATCCGCCAGCCCTCGAAAGAAACGAGAAGAACGTTTTATGTACATAATCTCTTTACGAAGACAGGTATAGTTGGGATTCGGCTAGGAGAAAAACGTCAGACTTTCAAAAAGAAATCTGTATTTTGGACGTTTCGACTGCAACAATGGCAGCCTTCTTGAGCACTAGAGAATGCCATGGTTACCTAAGTTGTCCTCGAGGTCTTCCTCCCTCCCCCCTAGGCATTCGCTAGTGCTGAAGAAGGCTGCCATTGTTGCAGTCGAAACGTCCAAAATACAGATTTCTTTTTGAAAGCCTGACGTTTTTCTCCTAGCCGAATCCCAACTATACCTGTCTTCGTATCTCTACAGCGGCTAACTGTCTCCATCTACAATAATCTCTTTAGTTCACCGGATGGTGGTACTCCATCGTAATGAAGAAATAAAAATACAATATACTGTCACCACTAAAGAAATGATGCTTTCTAAACAAAGTAAGGTTTCGATGTCTGCAGCTTTATCTGGTGTACGTCTTGGATTCCTTGTATTCATTTAACCGTAAACGAAGGTAAAACAAACGAAAACTTCTTGTAATGTAATTGGAGGTGGCTCCGAGAATGAGGCAGGTCCAGCGACAGTGAATCTGCAAATTTTGAAACCGTTTGTATAGACGTCAAACAATCTGTGTTGGTCTAAGTTTTTTATTCCTGCCTCTTTTATTCTATATATATATATATATATATATATATATATATATATATATATATATATATATATATATATATGAATCTCTCTTTATAATTATACTCGTGGTTGCGTATGGATTGGCCACTGAGAGATTTGCACCCAGCGCAATGTTTCTTTTCTTACAATGCGTTGTGCTAAAACTTAGATATATATTATTTAGACATCTTGTTCAACCAATTTAAAAGTTAAAACGTGTTAACATTTATTGTATTTTAACACATTTTTTAGTAAATTGGTTTATACTTTTTTGTGTTTTTTGGACTCAGTTATTCATGCTCTTCAACTTATAGGGACAAGGGGTATGAAAAATTTGATGAATCCAAGCTGTAACTCGTAAAAAGCGGTGTTTTACCAAATCGGAAACAATTGTTGTTTTTTGGCTAGTGATAGTGACGATTATATCTGGTCGAATTTGGACTTCGACCAGTTTATTTGACGCAGAATTTAATGTTCTTTACTCCCTATTTGGAGTATTTTTTATCCAAAATCAACGGTTTACAAGTTAATAAAGAAAATCTGAAAACAGTGCTAAAATTTCGCAGATTTCGCCTGCCAAAAGTCTGCCCTGTTTAACGATGATCTTTATGATCTGCTTCCGCGAAACGGACATTATTGTAACTCCGATTTCCTGGGAAACATTTTTTGCGTGAATATATTTGAATTGACTATATTCTATTACCGAAATAACAGCCGTATCTCTAGAAGGACTCTTGGATCCCAAATTAAGTGAGAAACGCATGATTTTGACCACACGCTGCACGCAAAGTGTTAATTAACACTCCACAGCGATTGTGATTACCCAAACAGAATTGATTAGTATGAAGTGAGACGTGATTTGGGATTGAATTTTCGATGGAATCCGCACCTGATAGGACGTGGGGATAGGGTTTTCTGTTCCGATTGTTATCATGAATTCCGAACAAATAACCTGAATTCTGTCCTAAAATCCATTCCTCATTTTCCGCCGAAATAATCACCAACAAATCAAATAGCTCCATTTTATCCGGCCTCAAATAGCTCCATTTTATCCGGCCTCAAATAGCTCCATTTTATCCGGCCTCAAATAGCATGACTTGGCTACTTGGAATTTAATCGCATATCCATTGAATTTTCACTGCAATATTTCCTTCTGATTGTCATATATAAGTTATCTATATTTCATTAATCCACAGTTCAAACTTTTAAAACGTCCTACTCGCAGGATCTGCGTCATCTAAGCGCTGCATCTGCGGCGCATAAAATGTATTATATTTTCTATAACCCACCCGTCTCCACATATAACAACCTACGCCGATGATACAGCCATCTTTTTCTGTTTCCCCGATCCCTCTACAGCTTTCCAGCAATTACAGGAGCACCTTGAGTCTGTCGAGAAATGGTGCAACTTGTGGAAAATTACAGTGAACCCTGAAAAATGCTGTCACGTAACATTCACTCTTAATAAGAGCACTTGCCCTCCTGTATTCATATGCAACAGTCAACTTCCTGTATCTAATGAGGTGCGTTACCTGGGACTTCTACTAGACAGCAGACTCACATGGAACCCACACAAACGACTAAAAAGACAAGAGCTGTACAGGAGATTTGGACTCTTACGACAACTACTTGGATCTACTTCAAAGCTTACGACAAACAACAAACTCACTATATACAAAACTATAATCAGACCTATCTGGACATACGGTCTTGACTTATGTCTAACAGGAAAACACTCATACAACGAATACAAGCATTCTTTAAATTTTTTCAGTGGTTTTAATTTTCTTTCGAAATGTAGTAGTCTAGTGGGTTATGTAAATGTTCATAATTTATATTACTGGATGTATGTAAATTCTTCGATTGATAACGCCCCATCAAAAATTACAATAGAACCTTTTTTGTAGAAAATTCAATACCTATGGTTTTGAATAGCCACCTTCCACTAACCACGATTTTCTAACCGTTTTCAATATATATATATATATATATATATATATACATATATATATTAGCGGGTTTCCCCCCAATGTAGTAAGGGAGGAGCCACGCCAAAAATAATGTACGCTAGTTGATGGATAGATGTGAAACAGACTCCAGAACACGGATCGGTAAACAGTTCCATAACTAGTTTGATATTCCTGACGAAGCAGCCTAATTCATCAATCTCCAGAACTTTGCCTCGGCAGTCCTGAGTTACTAACGACCTTTACATAATCCAATCGTAATACCCAACTCGATGGAGGTGTAGAACATACCCTATCGAGTTCAATATCAAACTTACTACAATACCAAGAAAGCCTATAGCATACAATGTTGAATACACCGATACACGTTAAATTAGCAAAGTTGTTAAGCAATGTTACAGTCCTAGTACAGTTTCAATTAATCCTTTACAGGCCAAACACCGTTCCTATTGAAATTTTCGGATTCCCTGCTTATTATAATCCTTCTTATTTTTATAATTAAATATTTCATTTGCCAAAATTTAAAAAAAAAAAAATGCTTAATAGTATGTTTTCTTTAATATTTCTATCTGAGTATAATGGCCTGTTAAGGAGACAGAAAGAAATAAGTCACTTATCATGTTTTTTTTTTTTTTTTTTTTTTTATTTTAACTTCCAATTATACATTACACAGGTTTTAGGACGAGTATTCTACAGGTTCCCACACTTCTCTCGCCAGGATACGGCTAATGCCGATTCTTTTTGGTTTAATGGTTATACGCCTTTGTTGCAAGTGCTCAAGAATAAATAAATAATCAAATCCTGTTCGCGAGGCATATATATAAACAATTTAGGAAATGGAGCATTATATTGTTAAATATCTATTTCTAAAAGGTACAAACAAATTATCTGGAGGCCTGTTGGCCATGAGTGTTAAGGCTTGAGCACTTAACACTCCGTGCCAAGGGTCGTGGGTTCGATTCCCACTATGTGGTGGTGGGTTCTCTTTTTTAAAAAAAAAAAAAAAAAAAAAAAAAAAAAAAAAAAAAAAAAAAAGGCATCAGCCCTATCCTGGATAAAAAAGGGCGGTAACCAATAGATAACCCGTCCTAAATATTTTCGATAACAATAATTGTCGTTAAAATATAAATAAATTATTGATGTAGTTCTACTAGTTCGTCAAAGGGCGAAAAGACGCATAAACCACAATATACTCAAAAATACAAAAATTTCATGAATTTTGTGAATCAATTCAAATCAAATTTCCAGCTAAGACAAAACATATTTTATGTAAATGAAATTAATTTGATAAAATGGAAATGTGATTAAAAACATTTTGAATCGATGTTCCCAAATAGGAACTATGGTCAGTGAACGGTTAAATGTGATTTTCACGCCTTAAATTGACAAATTAGCAATTTCAAAAAGCTCTAATATATAAATATACCTCTAATATATTATACGGTACCTTGTTGGTGAGTATGTAGTAAGTGAGAGTGGTATTGGAGTAGAATATGCAGCCAGACTCGAATAAAATTTTCATACCCCCCCCCCTAACAGAATCGACTGAATATATCTCTCCAGGAAGCTCTTGCCCCTACCAGGTGTAGTTTATCACCTACAGTTCTATCTCAAAATATTGGAATGGTTTCTTGTATCTTTTTCCTACATGATGTATGTTCTGTCTATTGTTGTTTCCATAATATTCACCATCTGGGGAAAATAAAGAACACCATATTTTTAAGAATATGGCATGAACTGTACAGTAGAATTTAAAATAAGAACAAATAATAATAATAGTTCATAGGAGTATAACCAACATCAATTATAGACTATTATAAATTCAGTTTTATATTTTTCAAGAAATATTACCTTTGAGTAATTGTATTTCAAGAAATGTTTCTTACAATTCACTTCAAAGTTGTCCGAATCCCGCATTTAATAAACCCCAGCCAACAAAATAAATATATGAAAATAAAACACATAAAAATCCTATGATATCAAATAAAACAGAATAAATAAATAATGACATGGGAAAAGTTACGAGAAGAATAGGATTATAGAATTAAAAACAAATTAAATGAGAAAGATACCAAATGATGCACAGGGTGGTCCCGAAGGAAATCGCCACACTTAAGGGGTGTGTACTCCGACTAAAGTGTAGTTGAATGCACCCAAGGAGTAATTTTTACTTTCATTATTTCCCTAAATATAGGCGTTTCCGTTTTTTTTTTCTGTTTTTTTTTTTTTCTAAACACCATTGTTTGACCATTTTAACGCTATTTGTCGTTCACACCATAGGAAAAATTTAATTCTGATGACATTTTCAAAATCTGCACTGGATTTCCTATAATATCTTATGTACCTTATGCAAAAATGTCTAAAACCATTCACAGCAGCCAGCCAAGCAAATAACTTATCACGAAATGAAGGTTATTCATTTTTAATGTTCCACGCACCGCATAAACATTTTTTTTTGTTTAGCGAGATGGGACTCCCAGAAAAGTTGCATTATTTCATTACCATGGCCAATTTTTTAGTACCAAGTGTCAAAGGCCAAAAAAGGATACTTTGCATGGGTAAATTGTGGTCTATTAAAATAAACCGAATTAAATAAGCAAAACATTTTGGATTTCAATGATTAATATAATGAAATAGCGCAACTTTTTTAAAAGTAGCATCTACCTAACCAAAAAAATATTCGTGCGGTTCGTGGAACATTAAAAATGAAAAATCTTTATTTCGCGATAAGTTATTTGTTTTGGTGGCTGCTGTGAATTTGGTTTGAGAAATGTTTCCACAAGGTGAGTGAGATATTTTAGGAAATTTGATGACTAAAGGGAGTGTCTATGCAAAATTTCAAACTTTTTCTGTCAAGTGGTTTGGGCGATGATAGGTCAGTGAGCGGTATTTGACAAATATATAGTAGAAAATAAACTAATAAAAAAAAAAAAAATCAGTCCCGTAACAGGCCACGAGGGCCCTGAGGGGCAGATACTATAGAGGTATCTGATTCATGACCATACGGCACACTAGGGAGATAGTGTGGACAGTACTATGCTCCGGCCGCCTGATTTTCCCCTTGGCTGCGTCGATTGCTAGAGTCATTAGAACCCAAGGTACCCTTTATTAAATTAATTAAAGGCTGGATTGGCCTAGGGACGGTCAGGTAGGCCGAATTCAACCCTTGAGCGAAGACACTAGAAGAAAAAATCTTTAGTGCTTGCTCGGGATTTGAACTCAGGACCTCCAACTTATTAGTCCAGTGCTCTACCACTGAGCTAACCTCGCCCCCAAAATAAACTAATACTTGGGATTATTTGATAAAAAATTAAGAATGTATAAAAAATTCTTTTAAACGCTTCTTTAAACTTTCTAGTAAAAAATAGTCATAAATTAATCATGAAAGCTACTTAAAGACCAAAAAATAATTTAAACTTAGAAAAATATACATTATTTAAAATCAAAACTTTTTTTTTGAAGGAGTTGATAATTTTAAATAAATAAATTGATAAAGTTCATAAATAAATAAAAGAGCTAGAATGAATCTATTTGCAAGAACAGGAATCAGAAAATCCTGATAATTTGGGCGAATTGCTTTTGTTGCAGATGGTTATAAATAAATAAATATAAAAATAAAAATTAATGTTTATCATAATTGACAGCATTTTTTATCAATTTTTGATAATTATTAATAAATTAATTCGTGAAACACTGAGTTGGAGCATGAAATGAATCCTAGAGGAAGCACAATATGTGAATTTGACGGAATTACAGCTGTAATTCATGGAATGAGATTAGGAGAAGATTAATTGCGGACTAATGAACCCAGTTATCCACCTACAAATTGTAATTAATGATCCCAGACCGAATAGAGGTAAGGGGGGGGGGGGGAACTATTTGGTTGTTTGTCTTAGGACTTCAAGTTCAAGTTCATATTAGTGATGTATGGATTGTTTGTTTGGGTATATTACGTCCAAAGAAAGTTCATATTAGTGATGTATGGATCGTTTGGGTACATTACGTCCAACGAAACCTCATATTAGTGATGTATGGATTGTTTGTTTGGGTACATTACGGCCAACGAAAGTTCATATTAGTGATGTATGGATTGTTTGTTTGGGTGTATTGCGTCCAACGAAAGTTCATATTAGTGTTGTATGGATCGTTTGTTTCGGTATATTACGTCCAACGAAAGTTCATATTAGTGATGTATGGATTGTTTGTTTGGGTATATTACGTCCAACGAAACCTCATATTAGTGATGTATGGATTGTTTGTTTGGGTATATTACGTCCAACGAAAGTTCATATTAGTGATGTATGGATCGTTTGTTTCGGTATATTACGTCCAACGAAAGTTCATATTAGTGATGTATGGATTGTTTGTTTCGGTATATTACGTCCAACGAAAGTTCATATTAGTGATGTATGGATTGTTTGTTTGGGTATATTACGTCCAACGAAAGTTCATATTAGTGATGTACGGATTGTTTGTTTGGGTATATTACGTCCAAAGAAAGTTCATATTAGTGATGTATGGATCGTTTGGGTACATTACGCCCAACGAAACCTCATATTAGTTATGTATGGATTGTTTGTTTGGGTACATTACGTCCAACGAAAGTTCATATTAGTGATGTATGGATTGTTTGTTTCGGTATATTACGTCCAAAGAAAGTTCATATTAGTGATGTATGGATCGTTTGGGTACATTACGCCCAACGAAACCTCATATTAGTGATGTATGGATTGTTTGTTTGGGTACATTACGTCCAACGAAAGTTCATATTAGTGATGTAAGGATTGTTTGTTTCGGTATATTACGTCCAACGAAAGTTCATATTAGTGATGTATGGATTGTTTGTTTGGGTATATTACGTCCAACGAAAGTTCATATTAGTGATGTATGGATCGTTTGGGTACATTACGCCCAACGAAACCTCATATCAGTGATGTATGGATTGTTTGTTTGGGTATATTACGTCCAACGAAAGTTCATATTAGTGATGTATGGATTGTTTGTTTGGGTATATTACGTCCAACGAAAGTTCATATTAGTGATGTATGGATCGTTTGGGTACATTACGCCCAACGAAACCTCATATTAGTGATGTATGGATTGTTTGTTTGGGTACATTACGTCCAACGAAAGTTCATATTAGTGATGTAAGGATTGTTTGTTTCGGTATATTACGTCCAACGAAAGTTCATATTAGTGATGTATGGATTGTTTGTTTGGGTATATTACGTCCAAAGAAAGTTCATATTAGTGATGTATGGATCGTTTGGGTACATTACGCCCAACGAAACCTCATATTAGTGATGTATGGATTGTTTGTTTGGGTACATTACGTCCAACGAAAGTTCATATTAGTGATGTAAGGATTGTTTGTTTCGGTATATTACGTCCAACGAAAGTTCATATTAGTGATGTATGGATTGTTTGTTTGGGTATATTACGTCCAACGAAAGTTCATATTAGTGATGTATGGATCGTTTGGGTACATTACGTCCAACGAAACCTCATATCAGTGATGTATGGATTGTTTGTTTGGGTATATTACGTCCAACGAAAGTTCATATTAGTGATGTATGGATTGTTTGTTTGGGTATATTACGTCCAACGAAAGTTCATATTAGTGATGTATGGATCGTTTGGGTACATTACGCCCAACGAAACCTCATATTAGTGATGTATGGATTGTTTGTTTGGGTACATTACGTCCAACGAAAGTTCATATTAGTGATGTAAGGATTGTTTGTTTCGGTATATTACGTCCAACGAAAGTTCATATTAGTGATGTATGGATTGTTTGTTTGGGTATATTACGTCCAACGAAAGTTCATATTAGTGATGTATGGATCGTTTGGGCACATTACGCCCAACGAAACCTCATATCAGTGATGTATGGATTGTTTGTTTGGGTATATTACGTCCAACGAAAGTTCATATTAGTGATGTATGGATTGTTTGTTTGGGTATATTAGGTCCAACGAAAGTTCATATTAGTGATGTATGGATCGTTTGGGTACATTACGAAATTTCATATTAGTGATGTAAGGATTGTTTGGGTACATTACGTCCAACGAAAATATTTCCGCTTTTACTGTCTCGGACATGGCCAATAGTATAACATTGAAATTTTTTGAGCATTTCTAAATAGTCCAAGAACCGGTAACCGCACGTTTCATGAAATGCTTTATGTGCCTTGAAATGTTGCTATAATGTACCTCTTTGGTAGATAAGAAGGTATATATGTGTTGGCTAGACTTACCTTCGAAAACCAGGTACTGCGCAGAGGAGAAAGGTACAAAAAAATGTTTCCCAAAAATTTAGTTTTATTCATAAGCCAACTATCTTTAATCTAAAATTAAGGCAATTTTACAATGAACAATAAATAAGGCAGACACTTTCAAAGGAGGATATCATTAAAAAAATATATATATATTTTTTTATTCTTATATTAAGTGAGTGTTTTATTCACGCTGCCATTTAAACCGGCACAGCTGTACAAGATCTTGTGAGCAAGAATCAATGAGAGCTCAGAGAAAAACCACAACTGCACGGTGCTCTCATACTTCACGGTACTCATCTTACGGTTACACGCTGTGTATTGCAGTCTATCATAGGCAACATTTATGTTCATGTTTCCTGATAATTAAACCCCACAAAAGTATCTGCCCTTTTGTAATTATTTTGAATTAAGTTTACTGACGACGCTGTTTAAATCGCAGCGTTGAGTTTTTCGCCTACGTCACGGGGCACTATAAATTAAATATAAATATAAATCGCAGCGTGAATAAAGCTCTTCATTAAATTTTAAAAATAAAAACTAGGAACTTTTTTTTAATTTACAATTTAACCCCCTTAAAAGTGTCTGCCTTATATATTATTCAATTTAAAATTGCCTTGATTTGCATTTTTTTTACATTAATGATAGTTGGCTTCAGAATAAAACTTTATTTTTGGGCAAAACTTTTTCTGTACCTTTCCCCTATGCGCAGTACCTGGTGTTCCTTGGTAGTGTTCCAAGTCTAGCCAACACATATGCCCTTATCTACCCAAGGGGTCATTACAGGAAAATTCCAAGGTGCATCAAAAACTTCATGAAAAATGCGTTACCAGCTCCCCGACTAAAAACATAGACTTAAAAAATAGGCTTTAAGATGAAAACAAGTTTCGAATGCTCGAGTAATTCGAGCTTGCTCTACCGTGTTTGCTATGTAGAAGCTATAGACCTCTGGCCATGTAGGCGTGGCCTTGCCTTTAGTTTCCAGTCGACTCAGTCTACTGCGCACTGTTTTCTTCCTCTCTTTCAATACTATAGAATTAATGTGTGTTTGCGGAAGGCCAGAAAAAAAGAAAGTTTCTTCTGCTTCTTCAATTACTAATTATCTTCTCAGTGTTGACAAATTGTCAATATATAATTTTTAACCGAAACATCTGTCAGACTATACACATTTTCTGTTTTCTCAAATTTGATTAGTGCTTCGAGAAAAGGCGATAAAATTAAAATTTTCGTTTTAGTTGTTTGAAGTGAATCAACGGATGAAATTGGTGGCTTTTTATTTTTTTTTGCTTTTTGGGGGGTTAAAGTGTTTCAAGTGGTTCGAAATCAACCCAAAATATGAAAATAAAATATACAAATTTTACTGAAGTTCTTAAAACTCTGCCTACTACCTCCTACTTTGAAATTTTAGTTACGTTTGGTGTTGAGAAATTATTAGAGAAAAGAAAAAGTCCTTCACGCAGGAGCTGCATAACTAAGCACTTTCCACAGAATTTATGTAGTGTAGACTACATTACTGAATAATTTGCTGTAAATAACCTATATAAATAAAATAAAAACGTGAATACTTCTGCTCATTTAGGGTGATTTCCTATGATAACTGTTCAATTATTAATTTTGTAAATAATTTTCTTCCAGAGTTCTGTTAATACATGATACTGTACTACTTAATAAATACACCAAAACTGTGAGATAGCGCTCCTCGCGGCGGCTTTGGGAACCTACGTCTGCCAGGCTAATGCTAATGAAACAGAGTTTAAAGTAAACCCTCCTTTCCAATAGACCGATTTACTTCATTTTCACAACACTTCTTTCTCATGAGATACCCACGACGTATACCGCGTTTCGTTACAATACAGCAGAACTTACGACCGGTATGAGTATAATAGTACTTTAGGTCCGGAGTAAACCCCCCTTCCCCTCCAAATAACCCGATTTAGTTTATTTTTACAACCCATTTTTCTCTGTTGATTACCACCACGAATACCGAGTTTCGTTGAAATGTAACAAAAATTACGGCTGGTAGTGGCACATTGGGAATGTGGGTCCGGAGTAAACCCCCCCCCCCCCCCTCCTAATGAACCGATTTAGTTTATTTTTACAACCCATTTTTCTCTGTTGATTACCACCACGAACACCGAGTTTCGTTGAAATGTAACATAAATTACGGCTATTAGTGGCACTTTGGTAATATGGGTCCGGAGTAACCCCCCCCCCCCTCCTAATGAACCGATTTGGTTTATTTTTACAACGTATTTCTCTCTTTAGATCAACATAACGAATACCGAGTTTCGTTGAAATATAACAAAAACTACGGCTGGCATGGTCAAATTAGTGTTTTGGGTCCAGGGTAACCCCCCCCCCCTCTCGGTGGGCCGATTTTGGTGGTTAACGAACTCAATCGTTTGCTAATTGAATGATATATACCACGTTTCGTGAAGAAAAAAAAAGCTCTGGCCGCTATCGTGTTAACAGATACATATACTCGTATATCTATATATATATATATATATATATATATATATATATATATATATATATATATATATATATATATATATATATACACACACATTTTAACGGGGGTCATTTTCGGTGTCTACTAGGTAGGATCGATAAAGATTTGAAGAAATTTTTCAAAAATTCCGTCATGAGTGCAACCTCAATAGCTACAGTCCTTCGGAGGAAAGTGCTAAAAGAAAAGGTTTTATAACCAACAGCTTGATTTTCGTATATCTAGGCGCACGGTAGTGCGCCAGTCCAAGTTCCGGCCTAAGCATATTGTGTGTATATTACAGGAGGTCTTAGAGCCGATTTTTACCCTCTCATAACTTTCAACCAGGTAAAGATAAAGTTATGAAATTTTACAAAGGTATTATACTACTAGATGTGTGTAAAACTGGAAATTTTCATAATTCTACATCGAATAGTTTCTGAGATATAAGCGATCGAAAATCGGGATTTATAGGACTCACTGACTCATCAAAATTATTAGGCACTTCCCATGATGCTAGAGACTTGAAATTTTGCAGGATGATAGATATGAGTGTGTTATTAAAGGAAAAACACGAAAAATCCTGAAAAGTTGTGTTTGACTTGATGTGGGGTATCAAAGAAATCGTCTCGGTATGAAGAACCTATATTTGATGTTTCAAGAAACGTTTAGACGCATAAAGGCACAGTCAAAATCTTATACCAGCTGTCTGTCTGTATGTTTGTTCCTTATACAAATCCAAACCGTTTGACGGATTTTAGTCAAACTTGAGACACAGGTGGGTCTTATACGGGGAGAATCATAGCCTAGGTTAAATTGTCTATCAGCTGTCTGTCTGTCTGTTTGTTCCTTATACAAATACACACCGTTTGGCCGATTTTGACAAAACTTGGCAAACAGGTAGGTCTTGATCCGGGAAGTGGCATACACTAGGTCAAAATCGTCTATCAGCTGTTTGTCTGCACGTTTGTTCCTTACACAAATTCACAACGTTTGACCTGATTATGACAAAATTTGGCAAACAGGTAGGTCTTGATCCGGGAAGTGGCATAGACTAGGTCAAAATCGTCAATCAGATGTCTGTCTGTCTGTTTCTTAGTTATACAAATCCACACCGTTTGGTCGATCTTGACAACATTTGACACACTTGTCGGTCTTGATCCGGGGAGTGTCATAGGCTAGTTCAAAATCGTCTATCAGCTGTTTGCCTAAATGTTTATTCCTTATACAAATCCACACGATTTGACCGATTTTGACAAAACTTGGCAAACAGGTACGTCTTTATCCGGGAAGTGGCATAGACTAGGTAAAAATCGTCTATCAGCTGTCTGTCTGCATGTTTGTTCCTTACACAAATTCACACCGTTTGACCTGATTTTGACCAAACTTGGCACACAGGTAGGTCTTTATCCAGGTAGTGTCATATTACCTATGATGTTTTGTACTTTTTGTTCCATCGGAAAGCCATCATTCCTTCTGAAACCCATCATGTGGGGTATCAAATGAATCGTCTTGGTAAGGAGAACCTATATTTGATATTTTAAGAAACATTTCGATGCATCTTAACAACATCACGTGTGACTTCTTTCTTAAATGTAGTAAATAAAGTCGTAGGGGTTAACTGCATAATATACTTGACAGCAGATACTAAGTTTTTCAAAGTCGAGTCATCTAAATTACAAAGTTAAGGATCACAAACCCAAATGTATCGTCTTTGTTTTTATCTTTTTCTTGAAGGCCTTCTGCACGTTCCCTATTGAGATCTTTATCCTCGGGATAAGGTTCCTGTGTTTTACAGTGTAAGAGTTAAGAGAGCAATCAATTTGTCCTCTAGAGTAATGTCATCTCGAAGAGCTTCTAACTTTTCTAGTCTAGTGATTAGATTTATGTAGGTTGATTATTGGTATCAAATCTCAAGCAGTAAGGAGAACTTTATGCAGAATCCAAAGCCCTGGTTTTATATGAAGTACAAAAGCAAGTAGGTATGCGGCAATTAAATTTTAATTAATGCTCAGAAAAAAGTAATGAGATCCCAAAAAAAACATAAATGTGAAATAGAGGCCAAGTTCCTTCCCCCACAAAGAAACACTCCCTTCCCCAAAAAGCGAGAAATATCCCCTCCTAAAACCCCCAAAAACGCCTTACCATCCTACACTCCAAAAAAGTAGTATGAGTTGGTGTATCATATTTTGAACCAAAAATATTTGCCAATACAAGAGATGAAACAAGAAAGAAATGTCCAAGTTCATTACTTAGAAGACGTCATAGTTACTTACTAAGAACAGTAAAGACACTTCAACTGACCTTTAAAAACAACAATAAAAATACTTATATCAAGTTTCTAAAATATCACTTTCCTCAACCAGGTATATTCTTAAACTTGGCAATGTTTTATTTGTGACGAAATTATCTTTAAAGAGAAAACTAAACATTGCCAAGTTTAAGAATATACCTGGTTGTGGAAAGTGATATTTTAGAAACTGGATATAAGTATTTTTATTGTTGTTTTCAAAGGTCAGTTGAAGTGTCTTTACTGTTACTTAGTAGGACTAGCAGTAGGATCGCTGACTCCACTCACGCTCCAATTTGCGATCTAACTTTAGTCCTAGTCTGTCTTCACGACTGTTTACGTTGATCACGTGCCGAAAAATGTATCGAGTTTAGACCGAATATGCCCGAAGGACAAGCACTGACTGAGCTAAGTTGGACGATTTTGACTTCGAGCCGTCCCTCTAAATGTTCCGACTCGTCCAACTAGACTTCCAACAAGCCCATTCAGGATTCGACATGTGTTTCAACTTGGACCAAAAGTCGTACTCCAAATCGGAACGTGAATGGCCATCTTAATTTTTGCTTAACAAGCGCTTTGTTAAGAAATCACTAAATGCGAACAAGCACAGCAAAGAATAGGTCATCTCTTCCATTGTAGGAATGATGTTTTCACTACAATGAGAATGTGTACGTGAGGAGATGAAGGATCTTCCTTCAAATAAGTGTAGAAATGGGCGCGGTCAGTGTAGCTGGCAGCCAATCTAGTTGGGACTGGATATTGGAAATATAGAAAGAAAGGCCACCGGGACAAATCATTTTCTATCTCTCTTTCTCTTATCTCGTCTTATCAGTCTTTCTTCCTTCTTTCTGAATTTCTTCAGGAGGTGAGACTATTTTCTTCAAAGTCTTGTTCATTATCACAGCTGATACATTGTAATCAAGACAGATTTACCATATTCCCCGCTGGGTTATTAGTAGGGACCGGATTCGTAGGTTTTCACCTATTTTTTTCCTTTCTGCTAAACATGATAATGATCGGTTTTTTATATGATTCGCGTCTTGTAGTATCATTCATGCAATTTTAGAAAACCCTATTCAGGATGATATCACCTAAATAACGATGGATTGACCTAGACTGACCTAATATTAAAATAGAAACTACAATTCAATGAACTTATTTCCTCGATCAAATAAATTTTCTTAAAAGCATCTTCCCGGGTCCAGACGTTCAGGGAAATTTTACTAGGAGTGTCGCTTCCACCAGAACCCATTTTAACACGCTGGGGGAAAAAACAGTTGTTGGCGCTTTGGATATGAATGTAGCAGCTGCCATTTCTAAGGCTTCGATGTTCCTCCAGACCAACGAGATTCGTGGTGCACTCGCATTCCTAAGAGCACATTTCTCAGATCTTCCAAATCTCATTGGAAAATTAGAATCGTCAACACTGGAACTAAAAGATGCGATGAAATACTCCCCTGTGACGTCTTGTGACGTAAACGGGCGCATCTTTATCTTTCTCCCCTAGTAAGACAGTTCACCACGACAACAGGAAGAATTCCACCGTCGAAAGCCTAGGCACCTATATGGGAGTTTACTGTAACAAGGGGTAATACCTACTTTAGTTTCATATTTTACCTTTTAAATTTTTCCAAGATTTGATTATTTGGTTTTTAACATTGCTACATACCTATAGGCAGTGAAATTCTTCCTGATGTTCATTAGAAGTTGGAAGTCTTTAGCAGAGAAACTTAAAAATGTCATTTACATTTTTATTTTAATATTTTTGTTTTAAGTTATTATTTATTTTTATTAATGTTTAATGTTTTCTTTTTTTCTTATTTTTTTTAACATTTCTTTATTCCCAAAAGGTATTTTATTTATATAAATTTTATTGACTTGGTTTTTAAATAAATATATTGTTAAATATTTAGACTACTTATTCTTATGTTTTTTTAAATAACTTGTATTTCCCTTTTATTTTTATTTGATCATCTTTTTTATCCTTGTCAATATACAATTCTGTAAAATAATATTATTTGTTGTTTATTTTTATTTCACTATTTATATACATATTAATTCATCAATGATAAATTAATCAAAATTATTAATGATAAATTATAATAGGTTAAACCTATTTTTTGAATCTATTGAAATATTTTTATCACCTAAAAAAACTAAAATGGATTTTTAAATAAAAACCTAAAAAGACCTATTATGCCTCTTTCAAAAACCTAATTGGATGCTTATTTTATCCTAAAAATCCGGTCCCTAGTTATTAACTATCAGGTTGTTCCCGGGTTCCTTACCCCTATTCGGCGCTGGAAACATTAACTACAATTTGCAGGAGCATAATTGGGTTAATTAGTCCGCAATTAATCTTCTGCTAATATCATAAAAGAGAGGAGTCCGCCGAACAACTCGCAGAGTGCAGGACTGTGCCTAGATGCTACCGAGCAACCACGGTACAGCGAGATCAAATTACTCGAGCACTCGAAACTTTGTTTCCCCCCAAATCCCCCGACCCCCTCCGAAATTATTTTCTATATAGGCCCCTGTATGATCTTTCGTAAAAAGGATCGAATAATGAAACAAAAATAAATAATATGTCCCACAAAAGTGTGTACTCGATATCAGTTCTAGATGTTGACAGTTTCACAACAGCATATAGCTGAAGTAAAAAAATATTTCATCACAATTGCTAAGAGAATTTTCATATTATATCGTTGATACAAATGGTTACTTTCCCTTTCACGGAGTAAACCTTTACTCTTTAGTATGGCCAAAGTTTTCAACTAGTTTATTGTTACCGGATGTCATTAAAACTGAAATGCTCCAAATTGCTTCTTGATTTCTCCTTGTGCTAATGAGATGTCCGTGTTTCTAATCTACAAACCCAACGCCACTAATTTAAACTCCCCTAGACATCTGTCAACCCAATTCTACTTACTAGTTTACAGGTCCACAATTCCAAGACTAATAATCTTTAGTTATCTTAGCAATCTATTAAAAGACTTGTAAGATTTAGTATTAGGAGGTAAAGATATTGATATTGTCTGTAAATTATTTATTATAATTAGTCTCATACGACGCTTCGTTTGCTATTTGAATTTTATTCATAATTTCTCGGTGGATATTACTAATAAAATTTATTTCAAGGAAAAGTTAAATTCCTACAAAAAATAAATAAATAAGTAGCCCTCGGAAAAGCTCTTTCTTCGGGTGTAAACATATAAGTTGGATATTTACATAACATATTTCTTTACGAAATAAAAAGGAAGACTACTTTTCCTCATTTTTTTTTAGAAAAACATTGATATATATATATATATATATGTATAATAACAATTTTAATTTTTTGCTTTATATCTTATAGGTAAATAATATAAGTAGCACTTCATTTATTTATTGAGACACTTGGCAGCTTTGGCGACAAGAGCTTTACATCTGTATATTATTTACATTGATAGCTGATAGATATATTAAATGGTTTTACAGAAATATAGACTATAGATTTACTATAACATACACAGTATAGAGCTCATATTTATAATTAATTTAACGATTTACCTATTTACAATATTAATGCAAGGTTATATTTCATATACATAATTAAGTTAACAATTTTAATATTTACAATGTTAAACTAAACTACATACTTTTAATTAACAAACTTTTTAACTTAAACTCAACTTAATAAAAAAACAGTATATATATATATATATATATATATATATATATATATATATATATATATATATATATATATTTATATATATGGGTACATATTAGTTTTCCAAGCAGTTCATCATAATTGATTGTAGCACTTCATTTAAGCTTGTTGTCTCCCTCCCTTTATAAACCTTAGTTTATAGTAAGTTTTAGTAGTAACGCTAGTACCGTAAGTAACTATTTAGAGTTAATTCAAAACTGTTTTAGCCTCAACAGTCATGAACTGGTGCAAATGACCTTGGCAGTCGGAGCAACATTCATGTGGAGTTTTGGATTATTCAGTATTTTTTTATTCTGGTAAAACGATGTTTTGGTATGTTTATAGTGAAAATTTGAAGGAGTATAAGTTTTCAAAGAAAGTGTTCAGGCATAAATTTAGATAGGACTACCCCTTAATCTGAGAAAACGCTAATTGAGGATTGAGGACAATTTTGTTTCCACAACGAGCCGTGAGATGAGAAAATTCCTGCCGCCGTACAGTGTAACGAAGTAGTGAGGATTATGGACAAAAATCATTAACCACTAGTTATTTTCAAATAAGTATTTCTATTAACTGAAATCAACTTAAAACAATGTATAGTATAATAATGCATACTATACGGCTATAATAATATTAATTGTAATATTACTAGAAATAATATTGCAGGTAATAATATTATTAATAATATTAATAATAAACAACATGTTAATATTATTAACAACAATATTATAAAATATGTTATATCTGTAACATATAATGTAGTAATAGCATAGTAGTAATTTATACTTATAGTAATATTGCCATAGAATAATAATATTTTACCATTTCCTATGAAATTATTAAATATTTTTTTAATGCCGAGTCTGAATCGTTTTTGGATTCTTGAGAATGTAAACTTATATCAAAACCAATATCTATTTGATTATTAAAGTCATCCTCTATTATACATTCATTAATGTCCGGACTGATTTTGCTTTGCCTTTTTATATTTTTTATCCGTAAAAAAAGCTCTTAATAAAAATTAATAACAATTTCTTCTAAGTTGATACCTATATTGTTTCAACCAGTATTTATATAAGAGTTTTTTTCTCTGCGGTGAACACGTACCCACATTTGTTACATATAATATAGGACTAAACTGGTAGTTTTTTTTTTTAGTATTGCTTAATATTTCTTTAAGAGCATCCTGCAGATTAAATTGAATCATTTGCCTAAGGATTAATACCGTCTTCTTGGATTTATCCACATTTTTTTTCAAATTTGGAAGAAAAAATGATGATGAATCTAAAAATAAAAATCTTTGGAATCGGCAAACTAAATTGCCCTCAGTACATTATACCTGAGGTAAACTTTAAGCTCTAAAAAACTTGGGATGTGTTCAAATGAAGTTTTTTTGCTATGGTCTATCAAAGTTTTGTACTTTAAAAATATTTCAAAGATCAATGAAGAATTATTTAGGATAAATAATAAGGGAGTAATTACCCATAATCAATTATATCATATAAGAAAGGAATAGTTTTGGCGTAATTTCCTTCGGATGACTTAATAAAAACACTGTCCTATCTTCAACGAGAGAGGCTCAAACTGATTGTTGCTGTATAGCAGGGTTTAAAGAATTTACCTTGTTTATAATACTGCTAATGTGTTTGTTGATCAAAATAAAATTAATATTTATTAGTTTTATACGTTTTAATTCCTTGAATAGTTTCTAAACTTAGCTAGAGGATTAAAGATTAAATATAAGAAAACAAAAATTTAGATTTTTGTCCATTGGACGTTACACTGTGCGCCGGTGGGAATCGAACCGGCACTAGCATTATATGGTGGTGGGCCAAGATGACGCCGTTTCAGTAAATCAGACGTGTTTACAGATCTCCAGTCTATCGTACAGCTGACAATAGATACACGCTTTCAATTAATAAAAAAATAAATGAAACCAAATATTTATTTCTGAGAGCTTCTCTTCAAGATCGAACCATTAAAAGCCTTTTCTTAACCTTCCAGTAGTGGTGCCCCTTTTTGGGACATCCATAGTGGCGCTGCACCTCACAGGTGCAAACCCTATTTCGCGCGGAAAAATGTGCCTCAGCAACGTGATAACATTGCTATTTGAGAGAAATAGTAGAAAACTGGAGGCTTGATAACAAAACAACACTTTGTTTTTTGGGGCGATATAAGAAACCATCGTTTCCGATTAAATAAAATCATGTCATAATGTAGATATGAAATAAAATATTAATATAAAATATGAAATTGAATAATCAATCTATGTATAAGAGTTTTTACGTCTAAACCCGGCCATACTTAAAAACACTCTGCTATTAATAGTATAAGTGCCAAATTTCTGATTATTTAAAAAAAAAGGATCATGTTTCATGACTACACTATTACTAGGTACTGTTAGTGGAATCATTATACACTTTAAGTATTTAAAATTTTTTATATACCAGGTTATCCTATAGACATGAAACATGTCTAAATATATAAAATATGATTATGAAATATGTCAATAAAATATAAGATATGTATATAAAATATTAATATACAACACATGAGTATGAAATAATAATTATTTTCGTTTAGAGCCTGCTGCTCAAATTCAGGAACATAAATATGCTTTAGGTCCACCCGACAAACCTATGTAATGTACTGTATAACATGGAGTCTTCTTTTTCGTACATGGCCACCGCGCATGCGCGAACACCAGCTGACACTTTTTTGTGACGCTTTTTTTCCTGTGATCCTTTGTTGCTAAAATGTATATAGGAGGCCATCTTAAATGTTATCCTACATGATATTCATGTAAAAAAGGGTAGGAAATCACAGGAATAGTGACGCTGTACCTAGCAGTTGTAGACCAGTTCTTACTCCTCTCATTTATTCTACGGTCGAATAAACTCATAGATGGTAGCATAGTAAGGTAGAGAACGAAAAGTGTAAATATCTCATATCTGTAAAACTTACGCGAGTTGTGGCGCGGCACCTGAGAGGTGACGAGGGCAATCACTGACAATGATGAGCTAACAAAAAGGTGACTATGCGACTGGTCGGTGTAAAAACGGAAATCCGGAAGATAATAAAGCGGAGAGCCCGCCAAAACACGGCTGCCAACCGTGATCCAAAAAATTTAAAAAAGTATGCACCTCTCAGGTGCGCGCCACTAACGGAGGGTTAAATGTAAAATGTTTTTTTTTTTTTTTTTTTTTATTAAATTATTTATTTGAAATCTGTACAAATTATTATATGTACAATTATCAAGTTTGTTGATACAGATATATATAATGTAATAAATTGAACAAAACGGTTAAAGTAAAAAAAATAAAAACCATACAAATTTGGAAGGAGCCAACCATTGTTGGCACTTCCGTGGCTGTCTAAATAACTATTTCAATGATCATGATACGGTTAGGTGAGTGTCTCGTGGCCACTGTCTCTTGAGCCGCCTGGGAGGATTGTCTGGGTGGGATTGGGACGATAAGGATAGACCTTCAGGATTAGGATGGTAGGACAATTTGGAGTGGAACATTTGGAAACGGGTTTTAGCAAGGTCAAGTACAAATGGAATGTTAAGGTCATTGTGAAGGGTTTTGTTTGAGACGTATAAAGGGGCATTTACAATTTTACGGAGGACTTTTGACTGGATGCCTGTATTCTGTTGATGTTGGATTGTTTTGCAGATCCCCAGAGTTCAAGTCCGTATGTCCATATTGGCCCAATGATTGTTTTGTATATCGTTAGTTTGTTCTGTATTGATAATTTAGATGAGAAATGTAAAATGATAGAATTATTGTTTTTACGATGATAAGAACAATTATGACGATATTGAGAAATGAACGACCTGCAGAAGAATATGTAGGAGAGTCAGAGAATATGGAGGACAATGACGTCATGACAGTTAAGAGACGATGTCTTTCGTCTGCTTAAGTTACCAACTTAGACTTAAGGTGATTTCAAAGGAAACTCTTGCAACTCGATTAACGTCATATTTAAAGACCCTGCACCAATCTAGTTACTAGAATATTGTAAATTATCTTATTTCTTCGCCTAACAGCAGCAAAAACTTTATTGCTTATAGATTTAATTTATTGATTATTGTAACAGTGTTATAAAAAATGTTATGACATTTTTTAGCGTGTTTTCCCTCGCCATAAGGCAGGGGTTTCCAACCATTATTTCGCCCCGCCTCCCCAACCAAAACTAATATTTTCATTGTCCCCTTAAGTAACGTAATTTGTAGATCAACTGAATAATTTTATAAACTAAACGTTTATTTATCATTTGTAATAACACGAACGAGCTTATGAATAAAAATAATTACTATTTTTAGGACATAAATAATCACTAATAAAAAATGATTTAAAAACTAAATTTTACAAGCAAGTAGCTTTGTTGAAAAATAAAAATAAATGATGTAAAAATATTAATATACTTAAAAACTTGCCTTTTATTTGTGAGATGAAACAATTTTACATTTTTTAATATCTAACTTAAGGTACGTTTCCGTTACTACAAATCTGCCCTGCGACATGTCGCCGGCACAAATCGCAGAATGGAAACCATTTGCAACAAGTCGCAGCACATGTCGCGACGACCGTGCGATAAAACATGTTGCCGAGACTCGTTCCTAAAGCTCCGTTTCAATTACTACAAATCTGCCCTGCAACATGTCGCGCGACATGTGGCACAGACTTGTCGGAATGCAACGTGCCTTAAATAGCTTTGAAATGCAACTTAGATTTTTATGCGAACGAACTATTAACAGAAGCGAGTACGGGGATGGGGGGCGCGTCACAAGTCTTGTTGTGACTTGTTGAAACATGTATAGCAGGGATTGAATGGCGATTCGGAACAGTTAATATACATACAGTGTCTCCCAAAAGTAATCGGAAAAACGAAATTTTGAAATTAAGCTTGTAATTTTGAAATTAAGCTACACGGTCATCCAAATTCTTTAATTAACTCCCTATCATCATATCTAATCCCAAACAACCCCATTCGCCGTCTGAAGCGTAACTGGCCTAGAGACCAGCTCCAAGAGTAGTTAGTACAATATTACTCTCTGCCTTGTGGGTACTGCAACTGTGCAGCTTCCCTCCTCACGAGCTTCAAGACACATTCACATTTATCTTTTTACTGGAAATGTATTTTTACATTGTTGTAAATTCTGAATAAATAAATAAAAAAAAAAAAAAAAAAAAAAAAAAAAAAAAAAGCTTGTAATTACTTACCAAAAGTGCAATTTTTTTTTTTAGATTTTTTTAATAGCCCAATAAGGTACCATTCCTAAGGATCAAAGTAACCTGAAATTCGCGCAAAATAATTTGTTCGTAACGAAAATAGAAGTAAGAATAGATTAGAACATAGAATTCACAGCTCACAAAAGTAATTGGAATTTTCTTAATTCTAAGCACTTTTCTGAGCTTATCGTATCAACATTATTTTTATGTTGTAGGAAATAGTCAGTACTAGCCCTAAGGAGATACTGTACCCACGTCTTAAATACATTTGTTTTTTGTTTTTTTTTGGAAATGTATATGAAACAATTACGCCCCCCTGACATTTCTCATCCAAATAGTCCAAATATGATGAAACATATCACAAAAATACAAAAAAAAAATTAATAAATAATAAACCCGATAAATTGAGATCACAATGAGAATTTAAAAGATTGCAATTCCCGCAGTATCTTTATTTTCAGATAACAATTGTAGAAACTTAGCCCAATTTTCAAGCGCTTTTAAAAACCGGACCTTCATGTCGTCCCTCTAAAAGTTCCGACTCGTACATCTAGACATCCAACAAGCCCATTCACAATCCGCCTAGTGGTCCAATTTCGAAAGTTGGACCAAAACTGGACTTGGAGTGGACTGCTGGAGTCCAAACAGATTTATAATTTTCAACTACAGCCATACTATTCTGAACAGTAAAATCTGCTGTTGAAACATTGACTATTCTGGAGTGTGTATTAATGAAATGTGGGTGTAATAAACTCCCCTACTTAAGAGATATGAAACGGCGAGTAGAGCAGACATTGTGAAGAGAAGCGAAGCGTGGAGTTTTGGAATGAAGTCTCGAGGACTCTAGTGAATTGAGGAATTCTGAATGAAGGGAATTCAATGAGTCTTATTTCCCTTTCAGTGGAAAATCATGAAATGGGCTCAACTCCTTCATGTCAGGATATTTAAATATTTTAAGAATCGTGCCAATTGTAATATTAACGAATAATATTTTTTTTTTTTTTTTTTGGAGGCGGGTTCTCTCCATTTACTAGGATTTCAATTACTTTTTGAGTACTTATATCCTACCGTATAAATGGGTTATACAGGATGTATCGAAGTTAATTACAATACTCCAGGGGGTGAAATTAGACAAAAATCTAACTCTATTTCACTCCGTTCCAGAAATATGGCCTTCTAAAGGGTCTTTAGAAAAAAAAAAACTGTTTTTCGTAGCAAAACACCAATTCTCTCTGCTTTTACAAATTTTTCTTCAACGATTAATTACATTTTTTAAATCAGCATTAAATTTTCTTTAAGTCTAATGTTCTCAATTATCTCATTGAAACTGTAATATCAATTGAAAAAGTAGAAATTAATAAAGGCTTCTGGTTAGAAACAAGTTTTTGAAAATCACTACTCTTGCTAAAATAATCCCGCAGACTGCCGAATCTCAAAACCTTTATCCAACCTCAACCTTCATAAAGATCTTAATATCCCATTCGTTAAATATGTTGTATTATACAGCTTCCACGCCAACCTTCCACTCATTCAAATCCTGAACTCCTCCCCCTATCTAGTGTCAGCCATCCACTCTCTCCACCAAGGCGACTCAGAAGACAGTGACCCAGAGATCTGATACAGTGACCAAGTAAAGTGTTAGCAATGGCTTTCTCTTCATTCAAGTGCGCCAATGTTAGTGGCTCACCGATCTTTCTTCGACTCCAGCCACACGCCGGAGCAGAAGTTAGGCCCTTTGGCCTTGGGTAGGCCCCTTTCAACGTCATCTGAGCGTCTTTCTGTCATTAATTGAGGATGATGTTGGGAGCCCTTGAACACAGAATCTTATACAGAATGTAATACCATATAAAATAGATCAATTGGGGGGGGGGGAAAGAATTCTACCGTTAAGTGCAACTCTTAGTGACACGTGTTAGGTCACAGCCGGTGCTATCTAGGTAATGTAAAACGCAAGACTAATAAAATTATTGAAAAAATACAAATAAAATAATTATTAAACAACCCCAAAAAAACTATATAAGTAAACAATAAAAATTAAATAATATAAATATTAAACAAATACACTAAACTAAAATAAATTTAAAAATAAATAAATTAAAATTTATATACATGAAATAGATATAATAGACCACTATGTTTTATATAAAATAGATGTAAACCCTAATATCTATTATGTAAAAAATACAACGTTTTAAATATTTCTCAACAGCAATTCCAAATAGCGTCCTCATAAGTAATAAGTTTCCATTCCTGTTGCGAAACAGGAAACACGCAAAATCTATTAAATAACCAGCGATATAATTCTGTGAAAACCAATTTTCCAGCCGTAAAGACATACAAGAGCCAGATATGACTCTCCATCCACCCTTCTCGGCGGTTGACGAATATTGGGCGAGGGTTTGTCAAGGGCTGTCGAGAGGTGAACGAATTTCATCTGAATTAATGGAGTACGCTGCCCTAAATTAAATGTGATGTCCCTTCGTCGTCCTCCAGCGCAAAAACGTTCAAGAGCCAACGTAAAATTTAATATTTGTCAAAATATTAGACCAGATTTCACTTATGACAAATATAGAATAATTTGAACTCGAAGAAATATTGGTGACAGAGTTTCAACATCATTACATTCCTAATTAATAATATATATCATTAATAATTAGTTACAGTTTCAAAACTCTGTTAATAAGCGAATATTGACTTTGTCACCACAAAATACAACCATGGCATTTTTCTTTTAATGCCCGAATGTCTCATTCAATCAAAAAATGAACAGATTACTTTAAAAAAAGGAAATAATCTTGTCAATAAAAATAAACAAAGAACGAAATTCTAATTTTAATGTCCGTAATTTAAAACTCCCTCCAATGTAACCTAAAAAAGCTATTTTTTATTAATCCTGTGTTTCCACAAAGGTAGAAAAAGGTATTTGTTTTCATTCCTGTGTGTTTCCACACAGAAATGGAATGAATCAATGTTCTAATTGAATCGATCCATGCAAAAAGAGCTTCAGTCCAAAGTCAGTATTTTTGAGAAAACTAGACTGAAGCCCCCTCTACATGGAATAATAAAATTATGACTATGTTTCTATGGCAACTATGGTATTGGATTGAAGTCCTTCTAACATAGAAATGTGAAGTTACCGTTAGGTACAAAGAATTCATTACTCATACTAACGAAAATATTATCCGAACTCAAATTGGGGAAAAAAGGACTGAAGTTCTTTTTGCATGGATCGATTCAATTATGGGAGCCAATATTCTAGTCCATTGGCCGCGCCTATAAAGGATCAATAGGCTGCGTGTACGCAGATTGGTTTACAGTATAATGTTTCTGATTAAAAACCTTGAAATTGATTATATTTTTTAATAAGATGTCCATAAATCTGCTGTAATCATTTTTTTGTGGGAGAATGCAGAGAGAATAAGGTGAATAAGGCTTATGGGAGAATAAGGTTGTTTCTCTCCCCTTTGGTACTAAATGCATATTATTATGTTTTCCGAGTACCCCTTAATGTGGACACATCCTATCCACTATTATATTTTCTTTTTTTTTTTTTTTTTTTAAGGAGGATCGTCAATTTACACAGCCCCCCATACCATCCTTTTTTGATTGCGTTTATAATCAGAAAGCCAGCACAAACGTCGTATTTTCGTTAATATCAATATATTTAAGAATTAATAAAAAATATGTTTATTTGTGTTACAAAACAGAGTGGATTTTTATAAAGAGCAAATAGACAGACAAACGGCAAGTAGACGATTTTTTACGCCCTATGGCACTATCCGGATCGAGTTCTCTGTGCCAATTTTGGTCAACCGCGTGGATTTGTATAAGGAACAAACATACAGACAGCTGGTAGATGATTTTGACCTAGCCTATGACACTCCCTGTATCAAGACCTACCTATGTGCCAGATTTCGTCAAAACCGGTCAAACGGTATGGATTTGTTTAAGAGATAAACATATAGACAGACAGCTAGTAGAGGATTTTGACCTAGCATATGACAAGCCCCGTATCAAGACCTACCAGTGTGCCAGGTTTCGTCAAAATCAGTCAAGCGGTATGGATTTGTATTAGGTACAAACATACAGACAGACAGCCGGTAGACGTTTTTGACCTAGCCTAGTACACTACCCGTATCAAGACATCCCAATGTGCCAGGTTTGGTTACATCCTAAATTCTACTATGAGCTTAGCAAATCTCTTCAATACCCGGTGCCCAGATCTCCCAGAGGTTATTCTAAGGGCCTCAGAGATGCTTCCAGCTGGGACTCACTCATCTTTACTACTTATTTTCCAGTTGGAGTCAGGGAGTATGGCTTTGTCTCGTATTTTCCGAACAGAGTCTATTTTTACTTTTGGCCATCGTTTCCACATCCATTAAAGTAAGTACTTTGTTCATTTTTTCTCACCTGGTTGGTTGCTACCAGACTCAGCGCTAGAAAATATGTTAAAAAATTATGTTTTTTTTTTTTTTTTAAATTTTCTGATACAACTATAGTTTCTTTGCTTTTAGTTTCTATCGAGTTGTCCTATCTTATTTCGAGATTTATGTGATGCTCATATTAATCGTTTCTAAAATGAATTTGTTCCTTATATGCAAATACCCTACAACAAAAAAAAGTCTCTTAGCAGATTCCAAAGGAATTAAACTATAAAGGTTGGACTCGTGAGTATTCCTATTTTGAAACGATGTCACTTCTAATGTAATATTAACTTTTAAAAGCAGCTGAGACTCTATAAGTTCGAACCTGTTCGGAATAAAGTTGTAACATCGAGGTTACGACTAGGACTTTTTATTGCCCACTACTAGTGTTATTGCCCTTCCACTAACCTTCTAATTTTATCCATTCTTAGTTTAATGGAGCCTTAGGAATCAAAAAACAATTCTCTCTTAAGGGCGTGACAACACTAAAATAAAAAAAGTTCAATCCATTACAACTACATCATCTCAGTAAATTTCCACATAATTTTAACCAGGATGCCAATTAGAACGAATCTAAATATTTCTACTTTAATTGGACGAAATAAATACTAACGAAAAATCTAAACAACCTCCTGAGTCGCGAAAAACGGTTCATGAAGTTTCGGAAGAACTGTTTACGTTCCATTGCCTGCGAATCTATGTAAATATATTTTATTTATTTATTTTTATTGCTTACAAAAAATACTTTTTACAGAAATTTTCTTATAATAAAAAAAATATTAAGTTATAATTACACAGGTCTACAAAAATAATCTTTCTGAAATTTGATTTGATGATTTTGGTCAATCTCTATGCTCCTTGGCGTGCTGAAGCCGAACATGAGGTCAGTCCCTCTCTATCACGTAAGGAAATTGTTCAATCTCAAGTAAGGGCAGAGGTACTACCATTAAAAGAAAACAGAATTGGCGAATAAGAGTTTTCATTTATTTCCATGATCTTTTAGTTATTTCAATGTTGTTTACTGAACAAAATACATAAATGTGTAGAAATAACAGCTTCAGAATTAACAGTGGCATATTTAGTTATTATTTTTATGAAAACGTATTTTTTTCTCTTGAAAATTTCTCCGTGTTCGTTTCCGGCTGTAGGACTCTTCAGATGATTCACGCTGCAGCATCCAACAATAGTCAGCCATCATGTTTATGTTCCATTTGCCCTGATACCTACGTTCCATTTCCTGGATGTCCTGATGGAACCTTTCCCCTTGTTCTTCACTTACTTCCCCTAAGTTTTCCGGAAAATAGTCTACATGCGAATGTAAGAAGTGAACCTTCAAACTCATGTTGCAACCTTGTAATTGAAATGCCTTCAACATGCGTTCCACGATACTTCTGTAGTTGGGATCGTTCACGTTACCAAGGAACTTCTCAACAACATCTTTAAAAGAATTCCAAGCTTCCTTCTCCTTCTCATTCATGGTCTGAGTGAAATGTGGATCTGTGAAAAGTTTCCGAATATCTGGGCCTACAAAGATCCCCTCTTTTAGCTTTGCATCACTTAATCGTGGGAACTTGGAGCATAAGTACTTAAAACATTCACCTTCTTTATTGAGAGAGTTTACGAATTGTTTTATCAGCCCTAGCTTTATGTGTAGAGGAGGTAGCAGGATTTTGTCAGAAGGAACCAAACTTCTCCTAATTACATTTTTTTGGCCTGGCGACAGAGCTCCTCGTGATGGCCAGTCTTTGTTGTTCCAATGGGAATTTCTGTCTCGGCTATCCCATAAACAAAAAAAACAAGGGAACTTGGTGTACCCTGATTGCTGACCTAAGAGCATAGTAAGTACTTTCAAGTCTCCACATATCAACCAGTTATGCTCATTATAATGAATTCGTTCGAGAACTAATGACAAATTTTCGTATGTTTCTTTTAAATGTACCGAATGGCCAACTGGAACTGAAGCATAAGTATTGCCATTGTGCAACAAAACAGCCTTTAGACTTCGCTTTGATGAGTCTATGAATAGACGCCAATGAATCGGGTCATATTGTATACCAAATTGACCCATCAGACCAAGAATGTCTTTGCAATAAATAAGATTCTCATCCAGAGCAAAGTAAGGAACAAAAACTGCTTCACGGTGTCGATACCATGAAAAAGAAGTGCCTGGCTGTAATAAATTTTTGTTTTTAAGACGGGAGCCAAGTAACTGAGCTGGATCTTTTGGAAGTCCAAGATCTCTCACTAAGTCGTTCAACTCCTGTTGAGAAATAAGCTGAGGTTCATCTTCTGAACTGCTTGCTTTGAACTCACTGTGTACTTCATCGCTCTCCGACATACAGTCTTCTCTATTAGCTTCCCCATCTATACTGCCCAAGTCACGAGGGGGCTGAGGAACTGTCAATCCAGGACCGTGTGGTACCGGACGACTAGCAGATTCCACATTAGGGTAGTTAATGAGCTTATGATTTTTGGAATTATAGCCTTGAACATGACAATTACAAAAGTAACAGTCATTAACGTGTTTTTTTTTGCTCCCTCCACATCATTGGGATAGCAAATCCGAAAGATTTTAACTCTCCTTTGTACCATAAGCGAAGTTTTTCTACGCAGCTATGGCATACTTTGTGAGGAGCCCACACTTTATCTTGATCTCCTATTCTCAAGCCAAAATATGCATAATATACATTTTTGACAAAACCTGTTATATTTCGTTGGTATTTCTTAACTGTGTACTCACCTCAGATAAAACAGAAGTAGTCTGGACTGGTAACACAACGACGATGAGACATTTTGTCTAAATGCACTTTCATACCTTAAAATACGTTCTTAATCACTTTGACACAACTAAGAGACCTCAGTGAATGTGTTCACTTCAGTTGATACTACTGAACTGAGAGAATGAACAGAAATTTAGCTCCAAGTTCCTGATACAACAGGTTCAATCTCGATTAGCTTCAGACGGTGACATCTGAGACCAAACAAGTACGTTCCTGTCTGAACAGGTCGTGCCTAGACACCCTAAGGCCTACAACATCTACTGAGGGAGTCATTGCCTACACCACCTAGTGAAAGATCTCTGTTTATAAAAAGAGAAATCGTTTGGAAAAAAAAAACCTACTTCTTACCAAATTTATGTGTATAGCAGGTATATTATGTTCTATGGATTTGAAAAAAATCTGTACGTGATAGAGAAAAACGGACTTCATTCTCGGCCTCAGCACACCGAGAAACACAGAGATTAGCCAAAATCATCAAATCAAATTTTTGGTTGTAGACCTGTGTTATTATTAGTGAGGTTAGTACCTTGGTTATAATAAATGTAAATACTGTTTCAATTAATTCATAATTAAATTTTTAAGTTTAAATATATATATATGCGTGCTTATAAACACGCATCTATGCATATAATAAAAATTTACATGGATGATATCGTCGATACAAAAGCAAACTAACGAATATGAAAATCACCACTTTTCAGAGTGGATAAGTATTTATTCATAACTATTTTTTGGACAGTCAAATATTCGGCAGATTTGACCTTTTGATAATGGAATACTTTCCCTTTAATAGAGTGAAGTCAGATTGAAGAATTTGCCGTAAATAAGTCCAGCAGAAATTATTAAAGATGGACAATGAAAGATGCATTTTTTCATATTCCTTAGTTTGCACTTGTATCGACGATATCATCCATGTAAATTTTTATTATATGCATAGATGTGTGTTTATATATATATATATATATATATATATATATATATATATTTAAACTTAAAAATTTAATTATGAATTAATTGAAACAGTATTTACATTTATTATAACCAAGGTACTAACCTCACTAATAATAATTATAACTTAATATTTTTTTTATTATAAGAAAATTTCTGTAAAAATTATTTTTTGTAAGCAATAAAAATAAATAAATAAAATATATTTACATAGATTCGCAGGCAATGGAACGTAAACAACTTTATTCCGAACAGGTTCGAACTTATAGAGTCTCAGCTGCTTTTAAAAGTTAATATTACATTAGAAGTGACATCGTTTCGAAATAGGAATACTCACGAGTCCAACCTTTATAGTTTAATTCCTTTGGAATCTGCTAAGAGACTTTTTTTTTTGTTGTAGGGTATTTGCATATAAGGAACAAATTCATTTTAGAAACGATTAATATGAGCATCACATAAATCTCGAAATAAGATAGGACAACTCGATAGAAACTAAAAGCAAAGAAACTATAGTTGTATCAGAAAATTTAAAAAAAAAAAAAAAAAACATAATTTTTTAACATATTTTCTAGCGCTGAGTCTGGTAGCAACCAACCAGGTGAGAAAAAATGAACAAAGTACTTACTTTAATGGATGTGGAAACGTGTGTGTGAAGCTGGCGTCTCATTTCGTGGAAACTCAAAATTTTTTGAGAGTTCTGGCTTTATTTTGAATAGTTCTAGAGTTCTTGATAAGTTAAATTAATAGTTCCGGCCTTTAAAGCAAAAAAAAATGGCATAACAAATGATTTGCCAAGTTCACACAGCAAATCATTTTGTTTTTCGACAATTTCCGTATCAACAATCGTCAGGATTCAAAAAATCATAGATTTGTAAGAGTTCTGAGGATAGTTCTACATTTTAGAAGAAAAAAAACGATTAAAAAAGAAAAACATTTACAGAAATTATCCCGATATATACACGGTTTGAGATCTAAAGCCAATCAATAACTAGTTGTTTTGATTATTCTAAACGAGTTCTAATATAGTTAAAGTCATGTACAATGATTTTCCGAACAGTTCTGATACAAGGATTAATCGGAAGTATTTAAAAAAAATTATTATACTTGTAAAATACGTTCATATTTGTAAAAATAAAAAATTCAACGCCGCTCGAAATTTGACAGTTATGATTATTCCAAAAGAGTTCTGATATAGTTAAAGACATGACTTATGATTTTCCCAAGAGTTCTGGTACAAGAAATGATGACAAGTACTTTTCAACAATTATTATACTTGAAAACTGCATATGATAAATTTGAAATTGCAACCACGGCCTATAAAAAGGAGTTCTGATTATTCCAAAAGAGTTCTGATATAGCTAAAGACATGACTTATGATTTTCCAAAGAATTCTGGTACAAGAAATGATGAGAAGTATTTTTGAACAATTATTATACTGGAAAACTGCATGTGGTAAATTTAAAATTGCAACCACGGCCTATAAGAAGGAGTTCTGATTATTCCAAAAGAGTTCTGATATAGTTACAGACATGACATATGATTTTCCCAAGAGTTCTGGTACAAGAAGTGATGAGAAGTAATTTTCAGCAATTATTATACTTGAAAACTTCATGTGATAAATTTGAAATTGCAACCACGGCCTATAAAAAGGAGTTCTGATTATTCCAAAAGAGTTCTGATATAGTTAAAGACATGACTTATGATTTTCCCAAGAGTTCTGGTACAAGAAATGATGAGAAGTATTTCTCAACAATTATTATACTTGAAAACTGCATGTGATAAATTTGAAATTGCAACCACGGCCTATAAAAAGGAGTTCTGATTATTCCAAAAGAGTTCTGATATAGTTAAAGACATGACTTATGATTTTCCAAAGAGTTCTGGTACAAGAAATGATGAGAAGTATTTTTGAACAATTATTATACTGGAAAACTGCATGTGGTAAATTTAAAATTGAAACCACGGCCTATAAGAAGGAGTTCCGATTATTCCAAAACAGTTCTGATATAGTTACAGACATGACTTATGATTTTCTCAAGAGTTCTGGTACAAGAAGTGATGATAAGTATTTTTCAGTAATTATTATACTTGAAAACTGCATGTGATAAATTTGAAATTGCAACCACGGCCTATAAAAAGGAGTTCTGATTATTCCAAAAGAGTTCTGATATAGTTAAAGACATGACTTATGATTTTCCCAAGAGTTCTGGTACAAGAAATGATGAGAAGTATTTTTCAACAATTATTATACTTGAAAACTGCATGTGATAAATTTGAAATTGCAACCACGGCCTATAAAAAGGAGTTCTGATTATTCCAAAAGAGTTCTGATATAGTTAAAGACATGACTTATGATTTTCCAAAGAGTTCTGGTACAAGAAATGATGAGAAGTATTTTTGAACAATTATTATACTGGAAAACTGCATGTGGTAAATTTAAAATTGAAACCACGGCCTATAAGAAGGAGTTCTGATTATTCCAAAAGAGTTCTGATATAGTTACAGACATGACTTATGATTTTCTCAAGAGTTCTGGTACAAGAAGTGATGAGAAGTATTTTTCAGTAATTATTATACTTGAAAACTGCATGTGATAAATTTGAAATTGCAACCACGGCCTATAAAAAGGAGTTCTGATTATTCCAAAAGAGTTCTGATATAGTTACAGACATGACTTATGATTTTCTCAAGAGTTCTGGTACAAGAAGTGATGATAAGTATTTTTCAGTAATTATTATACTTGAAAACTGCATGTGATAAATTTGAAATTGCAACCACGGCCTATAAAAAGGAGTTCTGATTATTCCAAAAGAGTTCTGATATAGTTAAAGACATGACTTATGATTTTCCAAAGAGTTCTGGTACAAGAAATGATGAGAAGTATTTTTGAACAATTATTATACTGGAAAACTGCATGTGGTAAATTTAAAATTGAAACCACGGCCTATAAGAAGGAGTTCTGATTATTCCAAAAGAGTTCTGATATAGTTACAGACATGACTTATGATTTTCTCAAGAGTTCTGGTACAAGAAGTGATGAGAAGTATTTTTCAGTAATTATTATACTTGAAAACTGCATGTGATAAATTTGAAATTGCAACCACGGCCTATAAAAAGGAGTTCTGATTATTCCAAAAGAGTTCTGATATAGTTACAGACATGACTTATGATTTTCTCAAGAGTTCTGGTACAAGAAGTGATGATAAGTATTTTTCAGTAATTATTATACTTGAAAACTGCATGTGATAAATTTGAAATTGCAACCACGGCCTATAAAAAGGAGTTCTGATTATTCCAAAAGAGTTCTGATATAGTTAAAGACATGACTTATGATTTTCCCAAGAGTTCTGGTACAAGAAATGATGAGAAGTATTTTTCAACAATTATTATACTTGAAAACTGCATGTGATAAATTTGAAATTGCAACCACGGCCTATAAAAAGGAGTTCTGATTATTCCAAAAGAGTTCTGATATAGTTAAAGACATGACTTATGATTTTCCAAAGAGTTCTGGTACAAGAAATGATGAGAAGTATTTTTGAACAATTATTATACTGGAAAACTGCATGTGGTAAATTTAAAATTGAAACCACGGCCTATAAGAAGGAGTTCTGATTATTCCAAAAGAGTTCTGATATAGTTACAGACATGACTTATGATTTTCTCAAGAGTTCTGGTACAAGAAGTGATGAGAAGTATTTTTCAGTAATTATTATACTTGAAAACTGCATGTGATAAATTTGAAATTGCAACCACGGCCTATAAAAAGGAGTTCTGATTATTCCAAAAGAGTTCTGATATAGTTAAAGACATGACTTATGATTTTCCCAAGAGTTCTGGTACAAGGAATGATGAGAAGTATTTTTCAACAATTATTATACTTGAAAACTGCATGTGATAAATTTGAAATTGCAACCACGGCCTATAAAAAGGAGTTCTGATTATTCCAAAAGAGTTCTGATATAGTTAAAGACATGACTTATGATTTTCCCAAGAGTTCTGGTACAAGAAATGATGAGAAGTATTTTTCAACAATTATTATACTTGAAAACTGCATGTGATAAATTTGAAATTGCAACCACGGCCTATAAAAAGCAGTTCTGATTATTCCAAAAGAGTTCTGATATAGTTAAAGACATGACTTATGATTTTCTAAAGAGTTCTGGTACATGAAATGATGAGAAGTATTTTTGAACAATTATTATACTGGAAAACTGCATGTGGTAAATTTAAAATTGAAACCACGGCCTATAAGAAGGAGTTCTGATTATTCCAAAAGAGTTCTGATATAGTTACAGACATGACTTATGATTTTCCCAAGAGTTCTGGTACAAGAAATGATGAGAAGTATTTTTGAACAATTATTATACTGGAAAACTGCATGTGGTAAATTTAAAATTGAAACCACGGCCTATAAGAAGGAGTTCTGATTATTCCAAAAGAGTTCTGATATAGTTACAGACATGACTTATGATTTTCCCAAGAGTTCTGGTACAAGAAGTGATGAGAAGTATTTTTCAGTAATTATTATACTTGAAAACTACATGTGATAAATTTGAAATTGCAACCACGGCCTATAAAAAGGAGTTCTGATTATTACAAAAGAGTTCTGATGTAGTTAAAGACATGACTTATGATTTTCCCAAGAGTTCTGGTACAAGAAATGATGAGAAGTATTTTTGAACAATTATTATACTGGAAAACTGCATCTGGTAAATTTAAAATTGAAACCACGGCCTATAAGAAGGAGTTCTGATTATTCCAAAAGAGTTCTGATATAGTTACAGACATGACTTATGATTTTCCCAAGAGTTCTGGTACAAGAAGTGATGAGAAGTATTTTTGAACAATTATTATACTGGAAAACTGCATGTGGTAAATTTAAAATTGAACCCACGGCCTATAAGAAGGAGATCTGATTATTCCAAAAGAGTTCTGGTACAAGAAGTGATGAGAAGTATTTTTCAGTAATTATTATACTTGAAAACTACATGTGATAAATTTGAAATTGCAACCACGGCCTATAAAAAGGAGTTCTGATTATTCCAAAAGAGTTTTGATTTAGTTAAAGACATGACTTATGATTTTCCCAAGAGTTCTGGTACAAGAAATGATGAGAAGTATTTTTCAACAATTATTATACTTGAAAACTGCATGTGATAAATTTGAAATTGCAACCACGGCCTATAAAAAGGAGTTCTGATTATTCCAAAAGAGTTCTGATATAGTTAAAGACATGACTTATGATTTTCCCAAGAGTTCTGGTACAAGAAATGATGAGAAGTATTTTTCAACAATTATTATACTGGAAAACTGCATGTGGTAAATTTAAAATTGAAACCACGGCCTATAAGAAGGAGTTCTGATTATTCCAAAAGAGTTCTGATATAGTTACAGACATGACTTATGATTTTCCCAAGAGTTCTGGTACAAGAAATGATGAGAAGTATTTTTGAACAATTATTATACTGGAAAACTGCATGTGGTAAATTTAAAATTGAAACCACGGCCTATAAGAAGGAGTTCTGATTATTCCAAAAGAGTTCTGATATAGTTACAGACATGACTTATGATTTTCCCAAGAGTTCTGGTACAAGAAGTGATGAGAAGTATTTTTCAGTAATTATTATACTTGAAAACTACATGTGATAAATTTGAAATTGCAACCACGGCCTATAAAAAGGAGTTCTGATTATTACAAAAGAGTTCTGATGTAGTTAAAGACATGACGTATGATTTTCCCAAGAGTTCTGGTACAAGAAGTGATGAGAAGTATTTTTCAACAATTATTATACTTAAACACTGCTGGTGGTAAATTTGAAATTGCAACCACGGTCTATAAAAAGGAGTTCTGATTATTCCAAAAGAGTTCTGATATAGTTAAAGGCATGACTTATGATTTTCCCAAGAGTTCTGGTACAAGACGTGATGAGAAGTATTTTTCAGCAATTATTATACTTGAAAACTGCATGTGATAAATTTGAAATTGCAACCACGGCCTATAAAATGGAGTTCTGATTATTCCAAAAGAGTTCTGATATAGTTAAAGACATGACTTATGATTTTCTAAAGAGTTCTGGTACATGAAATGATGAGAAGTATTTTTGAACAATTATTATACTGGAAAACTGCATGTGGTAAATTTAAAATTGAACCCACGGCCTATAAGAAGGAGTTCTGATTATTCCAAAAGAGTTCTGGTACAAGAAGTGATGAGAAGTATTTTTCAGTAATTATTATACTTGAAAACTGCATGTGATAAATTTGAAATTGCAACCACGGCCTATAAAAAGGAGTTCTGATTATTCCAAAAGAGTTCTGATATAGTTAAAGACATGACTTATGATTTTCCCAAGAGTTCTGGTACAAGAAGTGATGAGAAGTATTTTTCAACAATTATTATACTTAAACACTGCTGGTGGTAAATTTGAAATTGCAACCACGGTCTATAAAAAGGAGTTCTGATTATTCCAAAAGAGTTCTGATATAGTTAAAGACATGACTTATGATTTTCCCAAGAGTTCTGGTACAAGAAGTGATGAGAAGTATTTTTCAGCAATTATTATACTTGAAAACTGCATGTGATAAATTTGAAATTGCAACCACGGCCTATAAAAAGGAGTTCTGATAATTCCAAAAGAGTTCTGATATAGTTAAGGACATGACTTATGATTTTCCCAAGAGTTCAGGTACATGAAATGATGAGAAGTATTTTTCAACAATTATTATACTTAAACACTGCTGGTGGTAAATTTGAAATTGCAACCACGGTCTATAAAAAGGAGTTCTGATTATTCCAAAAGAGTTCTGATATAGTTAAAGACATGACTTATGATTTTCCCAAGAGTTCTGGTACAAGAAGTGATGAGAAGTATTTTTCAACAATTATTATACTTGAAAACTGCATGTGATAAATTTGAAATTGCAACCACGGCCTATAAAAAGGAGTTCTGATAATTCCAAAAGAGTTCTGATATAGTTAAAGACATGACTTATGATTTTCCCAAGAGTTCTGATACAAGAACTTATCGGAAGTATTTTTAAACAATTATTATACTTAAAAATGCATGTGGTAAATTTAAAAGTGCGACCACGTTCTATAAGAAGGAGTTCTGATTATTGTAAAAGTGTTCTGATATAGTAAAAGACATGGAAAATGATTTCCTGAAGAGTTCTGATCGGAAAAAGAATTAGAAGTATTTTTAAACAATTATTTTACTTCCAAAATGTATATTTCTGTGCATATACCTAATGTTAGAATATCTTATAATAAGTATGTCTAAATATCTTTTAGACTCTAAATAACTTTTAAATAATGTAATTTTTTTTAACTTATAAAATAAATGTTTTTCTAAAATGTAGAACTTCCCTTATATAGTGTTAATAATGAACAACTTAGGTTGATGAAGATTTAATAAATATATTTTTTCTCATTCTTAGCGTTACCCGGAACTAACGGCGTGGACGTGACGAGAATATAGCCCTTTTTTTTTTTTTTTTTTTTTTTTTTTTTCTTTTTTTTTTCTTTTTTTTTTTTTTCTTTTTCTTTTTTTTAAATAACTTTAAGGAAGTTTGTTAATAATTAAAATAATTACGAAATATAAAGTACCGTATGGTCAAGAATCAGATACCTCTACAGTATCTGCCCCTCTGGGCCCTTGTGGCCTGCTACGGGACTGATTTTGTTTTTGTTTTTTTTTTTATTTATATATATATATATATATTTATATATATATATATATATATATATATATATATATATATATATATACATTGTAGTATAATAATAGAAATTATATTATAGTATGGTGAGTTGAAATTTAAATAATCATTTGTAATGAGAATAACTTAAAATAATTAATGAAATTTAAACTATTATATAATACAATAATAACGTATTGTAATTATTTATACATATATATATATATGTGTGTATATATATATGTACATATATATAGTATTGTATATAGTGTGGTAAGTTTTATTACTTATTTTATTTGAGGATATATTAAAACGTGTGGTGTGATTTGAAATTTTAAAGGTGATATTTCTTTTCTTTTTGGCTTTAAATCGTCATACTCGTACCAGGCTATGTTTGTAAATAATAATGACGTGTAATGGCGTATACTATTAATATAATTTATTACGCCTCGAAGTATATATTTATTATTATTAAGGGTAATATGTTTTGCAACACTATTTAAATTGTAGGATTTCTTTGTAAATCCGGAATTATTAATGTAATTATTATCCGTCAGAATACTTGTATCTATTATTATTTGTGGCCCGTATGTTTCTGTTATATCACATGTGTTTTTACATTTGACACATATGTGCTTGGAAATTGTTTCGTCTACAGCGTTTTGTACATATTCCAATCCTTTACACAAAATTACGTTGACATAATATAAATTTAATATTTTTTGAATAGTCACACATTTTGCAAGTTTGGACTCTTTTTAGACTAGGCAAAGAAAGAAATGTATGTTCTGCTAAGTGGGCAGCGTTACACATTGCACCTAATGTGGTGAATGTCCTAGTATACCTCGTCGACTCGAATAGTGATGTACTATTTAGAAAAGAAGCTCTTTCCATATAATCGTTCCGTGTTATTTTACCGCGAGATATTATTCTTTCTGCCAATCGTAAAAAATGATCATCGGTACTTTGTGCGATACTTTTATATTAGGTGCTCATACCTATCATATGCGCTGTTATGTGTAAAAGAGAATCGAAAGCGCACGTATTGTGAACCATAATAGTTTTTCCTTGTAATTTAACGGGTTCACATAAATTGCCGTTTTTGATTATAGGGATGAAAACTGAAACATTCGATTTGACACTATCCCATTCGGGACATTTGTCTAAATAAGTTTTTTTTTTGGAGTGCCACATGATTTAGAACCTTTATTGGTCAACCCCATCCAGTTTTCCTCATAGTTTAGCGAATCTATGGCATCATTAGAAGAAGAATCCGATACATCATATATAACCCCCTTTACAGCATCCTGTGAATCTATAGCATCATTAGAAGAAGAATCGGATACATGATATATAACTGCCTTTTCAGCATCCTGTGAATCTATAGCATCATTAGAAGAAGAATCGGATACATGATATATAACTGCCTTTACAGCATCCTGTTAATTTTGATTAAATCATGGATATTTTCTCGAATATTTTCACAATCGGATGTTGCATTAAAGTTATTACTGGAAATAGATAAATCCGAAGTGCATATGCTTATTTGTTCCTGCTTCGGAGATATTTTGTTTTCTTGTTCCAAAGTAGCAGAGGAAATATTTTCTGCAAAATCTAATCGTAATTTGCCATCGAGATAATTTAGATGGCTAATGACAAATTTGTCTACTCTCATCGGAAGACTACCTTTAAAAACTCTTGTTTTATATTCCGCAAAGATTGATTCTACCGAAGAAGATGTCGCAATTTCCATATCATTGTTAAAATAAGGACGCATAAGACCGGTCCACAATGGTAAAATGTTAATTAAATCCTTTATTTTCTTTGCAGCTTCTGAATTACAAAAAGCATTGATAACATTACCATTTTGCGATTTTAACGCAAGATTATGAGCTTTATAATATATATCATTACTCAAATTTTTCCAAGAAGATGAAATTTCTTCGGAATCATAATCGCCTAATGATAATTCATCTTCAGTAATATTGCTTGGTTCAGGAAAATTCTCATATTTTATGCAATTATTAAGAGATTGCAAGCATGTCTCGGCTGGTACCGGAGTTTGGTCATCCATGTATCCGATGTCTTCACTTAAAGCTACTACGATTAAAGAAAATAAAATAGTTTGTAACACGTTTAAAGATTGCATCTTATATGCTTGTGATATGCATCTAAGATAAAATTGCCGTACTTTCTTTGGTGAATTCCGCAAACATTCCCAATTGCTCACCATTCTAATAATGTGGCTAACATCTAATCTTAGATAAGCAGGCATCACTGTTTTTATTTTTTGTACAGAAATATTGTAACAACATTGTAAATAATGTTTTAAATCGGCACAATCTGCAAATGCACGTGCTAGAGCCACTAACAATGCGCGACTATAATCTGTCACCATTACAGAAGGAACCGTAGCACCGGCTCTACGAATTTCTAAAAGGAAATAAGTCAAGAGTGCTGCGTCGTGTTTGGTAGACAACATTTGAAATACCGGAACGGCTCGTTTATCTTTTTGAGCAATCATGCATTGATAAAGAAATATATGAGAAGATTGATTTCCGTCAGGTAATATTAATTTCTTTGCGACACTGCCTGTAGCATCCATAGTAAAATAGGCATCTTTACTACGACTCATTATTTTCTGCATAATTATCTGCTCCTTAGACCAGTATATAACGTAGAAAGGATCCAAACCTATTCCATGTATCGATCCGGATAGTATTGTGTATTTAAATTTTAGTAAATTAAGTATTGCATCATTGCTATTAATATCCAAACGATTATCAATTTCATGCTGTTTCGCTTTGCGTAGGACGGACGACGAATATAAAATAGGAGGATTTTTATCGCCAAAATCCGTTATTTCTTTTGCTTTTTCATTACGCCAAACTGACGCATGTTTTTTCGTATCTACTAAAAAGCCAGAAATTTTCTTACGAAGACAGCCTTTTAATTGTCTTTTCTTTCTATGAATAATTTGACTATTAAAGCCTGTTAAGAAGCAATCAAATATTCTATCCTGTTTATCGTACGGTTTTTTTAGCATTTTACCATGTAATGTTGCTTTGAATTCTTTACATGTGCCGTAAAATCGCACAAAACATTGAGCATTATGCCTTGGGAATACTGTTGCATTCTTGAATGTGAAAGAACATGGTATTTTCGTTTGTTCCCATATCTTTAAAGCAAAAACATTAGTCCATTCTCCTGGCTTTAACTTCATGTATCGACGAGTGGTATATTGTTTTACTACCGGCTTTATGTCGTCCCAATTTTTTTCGGAAATAATTAACCGAAAATTTATATTACTCAATTGTTTATTTCTCGATGAACTTTCCAAAATACTCATTTCATACTTGGCGGATTCATCTTGGACGGTATTTTCGATATTGTTCTGCTGAAAAATACTTCTCATCACTTCTTGTACCAGAACTCTTGGGAAAATCATAAGTCATGTCCGTAACTATATCAGAAATCTTTTGGAATAATCAGAACTCCTTCTTATAGGCCGTGGTTTCAATTTTTAATTTACCACATGCAGTTTTCCAGTATAATAATTGTTCAAAAATACTTCTCATCATTTCTTGTCCCAGAACTCTTTGGAAAATCATAAGTCATGTCTTTAACTATATCAGAACTCTTTTGGAATAATCAGAACTCCTTCTTATAGGCCGTGGTTTCAATTTTTAATTTACCACATGCAGTTTTCCAGTATAATAATTGTTCAAAAATACTTCTCATCATTTCTTGTACCAGAACTCTTTAGAAAATCATAAGTCATGTCTTTAACTATATCAGAACTCTTTTGGAATAATCAGAACTCCTTTTTATAGACCGTGGTTGCAATTTCAAATTTAACACCAGCAGTGTTTAAGTATAATAATTGTCGAAAAATACTTCACATCATTTCATGTACCTGAACTCTTGGGAAAATCATAATTCATGTCTTTAGCTATATCAGAACTCTTTTGGAATAATCAGAACTCCTTTTTATAGCCCGTGGTTGCAATTTCAAATTTATCACATGCAGTTTTCAAGTATAATAATTGCTGAAAAATACTTCTCATCACTTCATGTACCAGAACTCTTGGGAAAATCATAAGTCATGTCTTTAACTATATCAGAACTCTTTTGGAATAATCAGAACTCCTTCTTATAGGCCGAGGTTTCAATTTTTAATTTACCACATGCAGTTTTCCAGTATAATAATTGTTCAAAAATACTTTTCATCATTTCTTGTACCAGAACTCTTGGGAAAATCATAATTCATGTCTTTAACTATATCAGAACTCTTTTGGAATAATCAGAACTCCTTTTTATAGGCCATGGTTGCAATTTCAAATTTATCACATGCAGTTTTCAAGTATAATAATTGCTGAAAAATACTTCTCATCACTTCTTGTACCAGAAGTCTTGGGAAAATCATAAGTCATGTCTTTAACTATATCAGAACTCTTTTGGAATAATCAGAACTCCTTTTTATAGACCGTGGTTGCAATTTCAAATTTACCACCAGCAGTGTTTAAGTATAATAATTGTTGAAAAATACTTCTCATCATTTCATGTACCTGAACTCTTGGGAAAATCATAAGTCATGTCTTTAACTATATCAGAACTCTTTTGGAATAATCAGAACTCCTTCTTATAGGCCGTTGTTTCAATTTTAAATTTATCACATGCAGTTTTCAAGTATAATAATTGCTGAAAAATACTTCTCATCACTTCTTGTACCAGAACTCTTGGGAAAATCATAAGTCATGTCTGTAACTATATCAGAACTCTTTTGGAATAATCAGAACTCCTTCTTATAGGCCGTGGTTTCAATTTTTAATTTACCACATGCAGTTTTCCAGTATAATAATTGTTCAAAAATACTTTTCATCATTTCTTGTACCAGAACTCTTGGGAAAATCATAATTCATGTCTTTAACTATATCAGAACTCTTTTGGAATAATCAGAACTCCTTTTTATAGGCCGTGGTTGCAATTTCAAATTTATCACATGCAGTTTTCAAGTATAATAATTGCTGAAAAATACTTCTCATCACTTCTTGTACCAGAACTCTTGGGAAAATCATAAGTCATGTCTTTAACTATATCAGAACTCTTTTGGAATAATCAGAACTCCTTTTTATAGACCGTGGTTGCAATTTCAAATTTACCACCAGCAGTGTTTAAGTATAATAATTGTTGAAAAATACTTCTCATCACTTCTTGTACCAGAACTCTTGGGAAAATCATAAGTCATGTCTGTAACTATATCAGAACTCTTTTGGAATAATCAGAACTCCTTCTTATAGGCCGTGGTTTCAATTTTAAATTTACCACATGCAGTTTTCCAGTATAATAATTGTTCAAAAATACTTCTCATCATTTCTTGTACCAGAACTCTTTAGAAAATCATAATTCATGTCTTTAACTATATCAGAACTCTTTTGGAATAATCAGAACTCCTTTTTATAGGCCGTGGTTGCAATTTCAAATTTATCACATGCAGTTTTCAAGTATAATAATTGCTGAAAAATACTTCTCATCACTTCTTGTACCAGAACTCTTGGGAAAATCATAAGTCATGTCTTTAACTATATCAGAACTCTTTTGGAATAATCATAACTGTCAAATTTCGAGCGGCGTTGAATTTTTTATTTTTACAAATATGAACGTATTTTACAAGTATAATAATTTTTTTTAAATACTTCCGATTGATCCTTGTATCAGAACTGTTCGGAAAATCATTGTACATGACTTTAACTATATTAGAACTCGTTGAGAATAATCAAAACAACTAGTTATTGATTGGCTTTAGATCTCAAACCGTGTATATATCGGGATAATTTCTGTAAATGTTTTTCTTTTTTAATCGTTTTTTTTTTCTTCTAAAATGTAGAACTATCCTCAGAACTCTTACAAATCTATGATTTTTTGAATCCTGACGATTGTTGATACGGAAATTGTCGAAAAACAAAATGATTTGCTGTGTGAACTTGGCAAATCATTTGTTATGCCATTTCTTTTGCTTTAAAGGCCGGAACTATTAATTTAACTTATCAAGAACTCTAGAACTATTCAAAATAAAGCCAGAACTCTCAAAAAATTTTGAGTTTCCACGAAATGAGACGCCAGCTTCACACACACTGTGGAAACGATGGCCAAAAGTAAAAATAGACTCTGTTCGGAAAATATGAGACAAAGCCATACTCCCTGACTCCAACTGGAAAATAAGTAGTAAAGATGAGTGAGTCCCAGCTGGAAGCATCTCTGAGGCCCTTAGAATAACCTCTGGGAGATCTGGGCACCGGGTATTGAAGAGATTTGCTAAGCTCATAGTAGAATTTAGGATGTAACCAAACCTGGCACATTGGGATGTCTTGATACGGGTAGTGTACTAGGCTAGGTCAAAAACGTCTACCGGCTGTCTGTCTGTATGTTTGTACCTAATACAAATCCATACCGCTTGACTGATTTTGACGAAACCTGGAACACTGGTAGATCTTGATACGGGGCTTGTCATATGCTAGGTCAAAATCCTCTACTAGCTGTCTGTCTATATGTTTATCTCTTAAACAAATCCATATCCGATTTGACCCGTTATGACGAAATCTGGCACATAGATAGGTCTTGATACAGGGAGTGTCATAGGCTAGGTCAAAATCATCTACCAGCTGTCTGTATGTTTGTTCCTTATACAAATCCACGCGGTTGACCAAAATTGGCACAGAGAACTCGATCCGGATAGTGCCATAGGGCGTAAAAAATCGTCTACTAGCCGTTTGTCTGTCTATTTGCTCTTTATAAAAACCCACTCTGTTTTGTAACAAAAATAAACATATTTTTTATTAATTATTAAATATATTGATACTAATGAAAAATACGAGGTTTGAGCTGGTTTTCTGATTATAAACGCAATCAAAAAAGGATGGTATGGGGGGCTGTGTAAATTGACGATCCTCCTTAAAAAAAAAAAAAAGAAAATATAATAGTGGATAGGATGTGTCCACATTAAGGGGTACTCGGAAAACATAATAATATGCATTTAGTACCAAAGGGGAGAGAAACATCATTGTTTGGATTCTCCCAGAAAACAATGATTACAGCAGATTTATGGACATCTTATTAAAAAATATAATCAATTTCAAGTTTTTAATCAGAAACATTATACTGTAAACCAATCTGCGTACACGCAGCCTATTGATCCTTTATAGGCGCGGCCAATGGAATAAAATAGTGGCTCCCATGATTAAAACGATCCATCCAAAAAGAACTTCAGTCCTTTTTTCCCCAATTTGAGTTCGGATAATATTTTCGTTAGTATGAGTAATGAATTCTTTGTATCTAAAGGTAACTTCACATTTCTATATTAAAAGGACTTCAATCCAATACCATAGTTGCCATAGAAACATAGTCATCATTTTATTATTCCATGTAGAGGGGGCTTCAGTCTAGTTTTCTCAAAAATACTGACTTTGGACTGAAGCTCTTTTTGCATGGATCGATTCAATTAGAACATTGATTCATTCCATTTCTGTGTGGAAACACACAGGAATGAAAACAAATACCTTTTTCTACCTTTTTGGAAGCACAGGATTAATAAAAAATAGCTTTTTTAGGTTACATTGGAGGGAGTTTTAAATTACGGACATTAAAATAAGAATTTCGTTCTTTGTTTATTTTTATTGACAAGATTATTTCCTTTTTTTTAAAGAATCTGTTCATTTTTTGATTGAATTAGACATTCGGGCATTAAAAGAAAAATGCCATGGTTGTATTTTGTGGTAACAAAGTCAATATTCGCTTATTAACAGAGTTTTGAAACTGTAACTAATTATTAATGATATATATTATTAATTAGGAATGTAATGATGTTGAAACTCTGTCACCAATATTTCTTCGAGTTCAAATTATTCTATATTTGTCATAAGTGAAATCTGGTCTAATATTTTGACAAATATTAAATTTTACGTTGGCTCTTGAACGTTTTTGCGCTGGAGGACGACGAAGGGACATCACATTTAATTTAGGGCAGCGTACTCCATTAATTCAGATGAAATTCGTTCACCTCTCGACAGCCCTTGACAAACCCTCGCCCAATATTCGTCAACCGCCGAGAAGGGTGGATGGAGAGTCATATCTGGCTCTTGTATGTCTTTACGGCTGGAAAATTGGTTTTCACAGAATTATATCGCTGGTTATTTAATAGATTTTGCGTGTTTCCTGTCTTGCAACAGGAATGGAAACTTATTAGAAACTTAGTTTTTTTGGGGTTGTTTAATAATTATTTTATTTGTATTTTTTCAATAATTTTATTAGTCTTGCGTTTTACATTACCTAGATAGCACCGGCTGTGACCTAACACGTGTCACTAAGAGTTGCACTTAACGGTAGAATTCTTTCCCCCCCCCCCCCCAATTGATCTATTTTATATGGTATTACATTCTGTATAAGATTCTGTGTTCAAGGGCTCCCAACATCATCCTCAATTAATGACAGAAAGACGCTCAGATGACGTTGAAAGGGGCCTACCCAAGGCCAAAGGGCCTAACTTCTGCTCCGGCGTGTGGCTGGAGTCGAAGAAAGATCGGTGAGCCACTAACATTGGCGCACTTGAATGAAGAGAAAGCCATTGCTAACACTTTACTTGGTCACTGTATCAGATCTCTGGGTCACTGTCTTCTGAGTCGCCTTGGTGGAGAGAGTGGATGGCTGACACTAGATAGGGGGAGGAGTTCAGGATTTGAATGAGTGGAAGGTTGGCGTGGAAGCTGTATAATACAACATATTTAACGAATGGGATATTAAGATCTTTATGAAGGTTGAGGATGGATAAAGGTTTTGAGATTCGGCAGTCTGCGGGATTATTTTAGCAAGAGTAGTGATTTTCAAAAACTTGTTTCTAACCAGAAGCCTTTATTAATTTCTACTTTTTCAATTGATATTACAGTTTCAATGAGATAATTGAGAACATTAGACTTAAAGAAAATTTAATGCTGATTTAAAAAATGTAATTAATCGTTGAAGAAAAATTTGTAAAAGCAGAGAGAATTGGTGTTTTGCTACGAAAAACAGTTTTTTTTTTTCTAAAGACCCTTTAGAAGGCCATATTTCTGGAACGGAGTGAAATAGAGTTAGATTTTTGTCTAATTTCACCCCCTGGAGTATTGTAATTAACTTGCGATACATCCTGTATAACCCATTTATACGGTAGGATATAAGTACTCAAAAAGTAATTGAAATCCTAGTAAATGGAGAGAACCCGCCTCCAAAAAAAAAAAAAAATATTATTCGTTAATATTACAATTGGCACGATTCTTAAAATATTTAAATATCCTGACATGAAGGAGTTGAGCCCATTTCATGATTTTCCACTGAAAGGGAAATAAGACTCATTGAATTCCCTTCATTCAGAATTCCTCAATTCACTAGAGTCCTCGAGACTCAGATTGAAGAATTTGCCGTAAATAAGTCCAGCAGAAATTATTAAAGATGGACAATGAAAGAGGCATTTTTTAATATTCGTTCGTTTGCTTTTGTATTGACGATATATGGGAAAAAACATTATTGGGGGCCTTTATCAACGCAATGATAGTACCCAAAACAATAATTTATAGAATTTTTGTCTTTTTGTCTGTGCACGCTAATCTCAGAAACGGCTTTCTTATATATTATAATTATTGTTGTATTGCAACGAATGAAAAAAAAATACTTTATTCTGGGACTTCGTCCCATAAGAATAAAAATAAATACATACGGTTGAATAAAGAAATTTAACCTTAGTTGTGGACATATTAATAGAAGAATATGTTGTAAAAACTAAATCGGTTCATTATCCACGCGAACAAAGTCACGGGCACAGGTAATATATACACACACGTGGGGGCGAGGTTAGCTCAGTGGTAGAGCATTCGACTAATGAACTGGAGGACCAGGTTCAAAACCCAGCGCGCACTAAAGATTTTTTCTTCTAGTGCTGCCGTTCGAGGGTTGGATTTGGGGTCCCAGATCGTCCCTAGGCTCACCCAGCCTTTAATTAATTTAAATAATAATGGTTACCTTGGGTGCTAATGACTCTAGCAGTCGAAGCGGCCAAGGGGAAAATCAGGCGGCCGGAGAATAGTGTTGACCACACTATCTCCCTAGTGTGCCGTACGGACAAGAATCAGATACCTCTACAGTATCTGCCCCTCTGGGCCCTTGTGGCCTGTTACGGGACTGATTTTTTTTTTTTTTTTATACACACACGTACATATAAAACATGTATAGAAGGGGATATCATGTATTTTCCACACGAATAAATAGGATTAGGATTTGTTTAAAAAAAAGAAAATGCACTTGGGAGATTCTTGGGTAAGGCAGTGACACTCAATCATAAAGAAAAAGGACTCTTGAGAGTTCCCAGATAACTTTGTCAGCTTTTTTTTTCTCTTTTTATTGATTATCTCTTTTCTTGGCCTTCCTGCATTCGTCTCCAATTAGATCTCAAGTAATATTCAAACTCTGCAAACTTAAAAACTTGTTAGATCTCGATTCATTAGTTCTGCTTAAAATTTCCATAGATTTCATCAGCAAAATCAAATCGAATGTGATAAAAATTTCATAAATGTAGAATGAAATATTCAGTTTGAAGTGTGAGCACTTAAGAAGACAAAAAAAAAATCTTTATTACAATTATGTGTTTATTGATTTCAATTTATCATATTGAACACTATAGGATTTAACGACGGCTTCAAAAAGTTATAAATTCAAATTACTGAAGTTCTTATTCTTGGGCTTTGACAGTTTTATTAACTTCACAGGCTGCAAAATGGTTCTACGTTGGTCACCTGAAATACGAACATAAAAATAAATTGAAGACTGAAGATTGGGGATTATCTCTTCGACATATATAGCCCCATTTATCCCAGGGGTATCAAACCCATCGCCTAGCCTTTTAGGTGTCAAGAAAGTTATGTATAATTTGAGTTAAGAAAGTTTCGAAAATTTTATTTACATATCGCACTAGTGACACTACTCAAAAATCGGTATTTTTTTAGTTATGACGATGAAAGACATGGTAAATATCTCTTAATCAACCATCAAAACTGTATGTACCTAGCTTCAGAGGTTGAACACCAGAGAGCACTTGTGACACTCTTCCTGTCTTAATGCTATGGCCTCTACATAGGCAAGAGTGACACATTTTCAGTTGAGCTTTGTTTTGAGTTGTGTCACTCTAGAAATACTAGTGCGATATGTATGAATATATTATTGTCTTCCTGAATAAATAAAATAAATTAACGAACACTATCCATTTATGTTTTGACGAACTATTTGCTCTAACACCCCCTAAATTATTCATCTATTTATTATTCTTCATGAACCATATTCTCTTTAAAAAAATATATTCCTTATGTCTGCATGCTCGTTTTCGATTTTTTACCAAATTCTATTTTTCTGTAATCATCGCATATTCATTTATTTTTAATTTTTCGTGATTTTTAACAGAATTGGGGTGCCATTTAAGAAGAATGGAATTCATATTCATCGTGTAGAAATATATTTTTATTATACATTATTTAATTTTTTACTAACAAGCTGATGAAGTTTTGAGCATTGCTTCGCGCTTGTAAAAATTATCACATCCAGAAAAACTGTAAATGAATACATAGAGGAAAAATTAAAACGAATCAAAAGAAGAATTAAATTAAACAAAATATATGTTTTGGGGGGGGGGCGATATTATCAAAGAGATATAATAATAATATGAAAATTAAACTCGAGTGAGGAATTTAATTTAAACTTTCCATCATGCTTATTGCATCCATAAAGTGTTATGATGGAGCTATATTTGCCGTGTTTATTAAATACTCAGCATTCCACAGCATTCCTTGTGGAAACCACAATTCCAATATTTATGGCGTATAGGTTACTCCGGTATGCAAATTTGTTTAACGTACATTAAGGGTGAATTTTATTTAAGTAGTTTTTCTGAATCCAAAATTCATACGTTTCTATAAGCAAAGTGTTTTTTTTTTTTTTTTTTTTTTAAATGGGGAAAGTAAAATCGATATTTTTCTACTGTTAACTATGCATAAACTTATTTATTTTTGTGATTTTCTGGAGATGGCTACAGGGGCGATATTCTCCAGTAGATCATAAGAAAAATTAGGAAACCTAAGTAAAAAAAAAAAATGTACTAAATCTATAAAATATGAAAAATAAATGGAAAGATGAAAAACAAAATTATATTATTGTATTGTGAAAGATTTTTTAGTAAGTGTTTATATGTAGGCTTGCATCCTTCAAATGTTTGTTCATATCATTTGGTACGTTTAACTTTTCTTGTTTTCTGGAGAGTGTTAGTAGTGTGTGGTTTTATAATTGAAAGAAAGACAAGAACATGTGTGAAGGACTTTGTCTATAATATTGAATATTTCAAGATCATCGTTAGGAATTCTTTTTAAAACATTTAAGGTTTTTTAAACTATCTATGAAACAAATCTAGTTTTACTTCATGGCCTTTTTCATTGGGGTACCTTTAAAAGCCTCTTATAATATTAGCAATAATAATTTCTCCGCCTCTTGAAGAAATGTCTTCAATCCTTATTTCTGCAAAATATATTTTCCTACAGCGCCATTAAATAAACATTGTAGAGGTAGGTATATGCTATGAATTGATTGTGAGAGCACTTTCCATCGCAATATTTCACCAATTTTGATAATTGTGAATGGTTTTGACAGCTCAGAATATTCAATAGGAATTCACTATTGAAAATATTTATTTGTTATCTTGGAGTGAATCATAAATCGCTGCATATTCACCTCGCTGGGAGATTTTCATACAGCTTATCTTCCGTTTTCGCGAGTTTTTCAATTCCAGTGACAACATAAACGGGAATTTTTTGAAGAGAAATAATTTCCATTTTCCTAGATTGCTTGATTAAAGATAAACAGAATTTTAACTCTTGCACGCTCTGAAAATATATTGCCGTATTTGAATTGCAAAAGAGAAATGACATTGTTAATTCAAATAATATATATAACAAGTCAATTTATAATATTCCAAAGCACAATACAGTAAAATGTTGCTTCAAAGCAGTTGTAAGGTTTGGCATAAAACCACTTGGTTGTCACTGCCCTACAACGTGTAGACAATATATTTATATTGTCATATTGTGACCCTTTGTTTTCAAAAATTTATTTTTTATAAATCCAGAAGGTCGTATTTATATAAAGCACCTTACTATACTTTATTTGGTGCCCTATGTGTTTCCGGTTTACAGACGTCTCTCCAGGAGCAACCTACCCATATGCATTGATCATTTGAGCGTGAGATCATTTGGGCAGCGTCCAGACAGATAAAATAAAAATGGCCGTTGTCAATCAGCTGTTTATATTAGACGTGGCCTTACATGTAGAAGGTCTTCCTTAGATAAGGCTCGAAGAATATGTCAATAGTAATATTGCTTCTAAGAGGCGTCGAAATAAAAGCGCCAAATAAAAGATATTAACGAGAAATTAGTGTTAAAATAACAAAAGTCCGTCACGCAGGAGTTGCATAACTAAGCACATTCCTCAGAATTTGGGTAGTGTAGATTGCTTTCTAGAATAATTTGCTTAAAATATCCTATATAAATAAAATAAAAATATGAATAGTTCTCTTTTAATTTTGTAATGAGTAACTGTTCAATTATTAACTTCGTAATTAATTTGCTTCCAGAGTTATGTGTATACATACATGAAAACTTCATATTTTCGTCTTTTGATCTGACGCAGGAACAGGATACAGTCCCACCAGTGGTAAAAAGCGCTCCTTGCAGCGGCCTTGCGAACCTACGTTTGGCGGGCTATTCTATTGAAATATATTACAAAGTAAACCCCCCTTTCCGATTGACCGATTTAGCTCATTTTTACAACACTTCTTTCTCATGAGTTACCCACGACCTATACCGTGTTTCGTTACAAAACAGTAGAAATTACGACCGGTATGAGTATATTAGTAATTTGGGTCCGGAGTAACCCCCCCCCCCTCCTAATGAACCGATTTAGTTTATTTTTACAACGTATTTCTCTCTTTAGATCAACATAACGAATACCGAGTTTCGTTGAAATATAACAGAAACTACGGCTGGCATGGTCAAATTAGTGTTTTGTGTCCGGGGTAAACCCCCCTCACGGTGGACCGATTTTGGTGTTTAACAAACTCGTTCAATCGTTTGCTAATTGAACGCTACATACCACGTTTCGTGAAGAAAAAACAAAAACTCTGGCCTCTATCGTGTTAACATACACACACACACAAACACACACACACACACACACACACATATATATATATATATATATATATATATATAGAGAGAGAGAGAGAGAGAGAGAGGTTTTAACGGGGGTCATTTTCGGTGTCTACTCGGTAGGATCGATAAAGATTTGAAAAAAAATTTCAAAAATTCCGTCATGAGTGCAACCTCAATAGCTACTTTCCGTCGGAGGAAAGTGCTAAAAACAAGAAAAGGCTTCAGCCTTATCCTGGTGGAAAAAAGGTGTGTTAACCTGTAGAAAACCTGCCCGAAAATCATTGGCATGTATAAGTTGGTTTTAAAATTTAGAAGAAAAAAAAATAAGACCTTCTTACATTTAAAAAAAAAAATAGCAAATATTTATATTGATAGATCAATCATCAACCAAAAACCAAAAGCCTTATTTTTATTGCTATTCGCTGCTCAAAAATCTGTGATATTCATTAATGAACATAAAAATTTTATAAAATAAATTCATTTTATTCTATCCCCAACGGTTTTATATGCATGTGATTTTCATATAAGCAATCGAATTTTGTCTTAAATACTATCACTGGACACTTATATGTATACTGGAAACTCATAACTTTTCTAAAAACAATTTGTAGACCCCACCAACAAACACTATACCTTACACGATTTCACTATACACGACTTCCTAACATTTCACTCCAGGGCGGTGATAATCTGGACGTTTTCTGCCCTGAAACTCCAAACCCAACCCAATGGTGTCAAGCTGGCCGCTCCATTTCAATATTTATCTATTTATTTATCAATGTTTTCGTAATATAGGCGACAAAACATATAGAGATCAATGAAAGATATGTATCTTTGTGGTAATACATCCAGTAGAGTTATTATATATTATATTATTTACAGTTAAAGGATTCTTATGTAAAGCTGGTTTCATTGTTGTATGTCTCAGTTCAAATAGTCGGATGTCAAGTAAATGTAGCTGTCATATATTTTGGTAGTCAGTTCATACCGTTGTTCGTCCAGGAGTTATCATTCTTTTAACGTCATTTGGTCATTACGTTCTTGTGTCCTAGTACAAGCTACAAATAATAACTCATTAAATTTAACGTTCACTTAATGGTATATATATCAGTTTTCTAAAGTCTTACAGATTTTGGTTAACTTTAAGTTTTAATATTTATTTAAATGTTGTCATATTGTTTAATTTGTTTTAATTATTTCAGTGTTTTTTCTATATATTGGCTCCCGTTCCAGAGTAAGGTAGTCAAGCTGTCCGGTAGGTCAAAGTTTTGTCTAAGTCTGCCTTCAGTTAGTAAGTGTTTTATAGTTAATGACGTGTTGCAGTATTGGCACTTTGGTGCGTTCTGTTTTGTCATGAGGTTTGAATGAGTGAGACTTGAGTGGCCTATTCTTAAACGGCAAAGAACTACTTCGTCTCTTTTGTTGCCTCTTTTGCTTGAGTTCCATTCACTTAGTGTATTTTTGATTTCTCGTAATTTGTTTTCTGTCGTGTTGTACCAAGACCGTTGCCATTGTTGCATAATATATTTCTTGGCTTCTAGTTGCATGTCCAGGTACGTGATATCCTGTTTGTCGAAGTGGACGTACTAAAAAAAATACAATGTTATTAATTACAACAACAAAAAATTGTAGAACTCTACTAAATTCATTTATATCTTTTTTTGTAAAAAATATCTTACCATCGAAGCAAAAATAATATTAATATTGTTCTGGCCATTTATCGATAAAATAAAATAAAAATATTAGTAAGTAGTAAAAAAAAAGCAATTTTACTATCTCCTGGTGCATCATTATTCTTAGACCGATCAGAGTGCACAAATTATAAATTGATACACTGTTCCTCCCATAATAAAGTGAAATTAACAATTAAAGCCCCAGTAATTTATAAAATGTCAATAAATTTATGTATATATCATTCTATTTTCTGTTTTAGAGAGAGCAGAATTACAAATAGTTTAATCTTTATCATCTGTTTTGTCGACATTGTAATCTCTCCTTTCACGTGGAAAATTCGTGGACGTTAGCCAAGAAGAGGAAGTGAAGATATATTTCGCTTCCTCGGATGACTTCCACAGCAAGCTCTGTCTTGATAAATGTTCTTCTCTTTGAAATATATGTTTTTCCGATAGTTTTTATCAACTCATTGCTTCTAACAAGAAGAAGTAAATAAGAGACTCTGAATCGTAAACAATTATTCCTTTGTTGTAAGCGTCATGGGTTTACCTAACTTCTTTGGATGATTTAAATTATTTTACAAATAAAATGTTATCATATAATGATAAATCTTGATAAATACACATTCTCCATGCTTTAGGTATCAGGTCATCCCATCAGTACTTGCAATTTTTATTAATCTACAGGTTTATGTTCCCTCCTTTTAAATTTATTGTTGTTTGCATTTTTTTATAGCAAAGAAACACTTCTATTTATCTACTTCTATTTATAATAATATTACCGGCAAAACTTATTCATTTTGTGCTGAAATTTCATTAGATTTATTTAAATTTTAACGTCCATTTATTATTAACTGCGAATTTTAGGACGGGTTATCTATAGGTTACCACCCTATTCTAGCCAGGATAGGGGTGATGCCTTTTCTTTTGAAATTTCATTAGAAATGGATCTCCTAAGACTCCACTTAAGACATGTTATGCTTTGAGAATTCGATATAGCAAAAAATGCTGCTTCAACTTATCGAATACCTGTAGAAATATATAGCAAATATGCCATTAGTGTGCGACAAGTGCAGCGGTGGTTTGAACGATTTCGAGCGGGAAACCGCAAGCTTGAAGACCAGCCTCGTACTGGTCGACCAACAGAGCTTGACTACCAACTCCTGCTGGCTACTGTAGAAGAAAATGCTCTTGTAACAGTCGAAGAGCTAGCAGAAAAACTTGGATCAACACATTCTAGTCTACCGACATTACTTTTGGGATGAACTTATATTTATATCAATAAACAAAATCGCGTGTAATTCAAATAAAAATCAAATAATTCCTTATTCTGACAAAGCCCCTTGAATAGAGAATTGTTGGTTTAAAGATCCCGTTACGTAGGAGTTGCATAAATAGTCATATCCCTCAAAAGGTGGGAAGTGTACTGAATAATTTGCTTAAGAATACCTATTATATTTTCGACGAGGAGCTAAATTAATTATTAATTTTGTAATTAATTTTCTTCCTGAGTATTGTATATGGGGGTACTTCACTACTTACTAAATAAACAAAAAACTTTTCATTTTTTTTTTATTGATCTTGATGAATAATAAATGCCCTTACTTGTAAAAAGATAACATCCCACAAACAAGCCACAAATACGGTTAATAAAAGATGAAAGAAAGACATATCAAGAAGTAAATCACTCAACAAGTTGTGGGCTCCAAGAGCCTCCACTTAGGAAAGGGTGTGAATGGAAACACCTTGGACATCTTAGGGTTGAACATATGCAATAAATAAATACAGTATAGGCACACATGATACGGGAAATCTCCTAGGCTAGGTCAAAATAGTCAAATTGCAAAATTTGGTCAAAAGTTTTGTTGAAGAAAAATTGGCTACACTGAACCATTCAGATTCTGACGGCCATTTTGAATAATGTCTCAAATTTATTTGTTAATGTTCTTGATAATTAGAATAACTCGAACTCATTGATGACTTTACATCATTATATAATCATGTCATGCAGTTTATTTCAAGTTTATATCAACAGTCACTGTCTAACTAAGGAGTGGTGGCCTTTCTTTGATAAGAGCTATCTACTCGCAGGCTGTGGTGCTGGCCCCTTTCGGCAGTTTTATGAATTGCTGTGGTGCTGGACTCTGCCGGCTGCTTTATGAATTACTTGACAGATATAAACAAATTCACACCGTTTAACCGATTTTGACGTCTCTGAGTATACAGGTAGATCTTGATGCGGGGAGAGTCATAGGCAGAAAGTGGTGTAGCATGGCACACCGGGGAACAGCTAGTATACAATAAATGGCTTGTCTTTCGAGACTAATTATTTATGAAACATCGTCATTCCTTGCCTACACTCCCGAGTGCGTCATGTTTTTGACGATAAACATTACTTTCCTTTCAATGGAAATAAGAAAACATTCGACAAATATTCGTCGAATAACCAAAACAAACAAGAACCTATTCCAATATTTGCATCTGGACCTCTAGATTATGAGAGAGAAGAGAGAGCTTCCTATATTCAGAACGGGGTTATGAAAATTTTATTGGTTCCTGGCCATTGCTTCCATATTCTGCTTTCCCTCTCTCCATTTCTCTCCAACTACTCAATATGATTGGAGTAGTTTCTTTCTCTATTTCTAGTAGAACTATTTCATACCTCCTCTATATATTCTACTTAATTAATAAGGTAAATCGATATTTAGGTTGTATCTAAGTATCTATCTGATATTTAATAAACTACATGTAAACATATAAATGACTTTTAGCGGTTGTGGTATATTTCATATGCTATGTAGTATGGTTGCTTGGCAACAAAAACAAAAGACTGTTCTGTTATGTTATATCTTGTTACAAAATACATTCTGTTCTCATTAATCCTTCTCTTTATTGATTACATTCCTCAAGTTACAACAGCGCGGTTCCTCCCTCCCTCCATACGAAGGAAACCCGCTTACGAGGTTGACCTCATGACGCAATCCGAAAGTCGGTTTGTGTTGAAACGATTGATTCCGTTGAAACTTGTTACAGACTGTTGGCATACATCTAAACTAAGATATTTACATGTTTCTTGCGTTTAGAGTTAGGGAAGAATTAGAAAAAAACGTTTTATTAACAGACATGAAAAGTCAATTTTCTTAAATATCTCAAAAACGGTTGGGAAATCGTGTGAAGTGGAACGTGGCCATTTGAAAGCTTACTAAATTCTCTACAGAAAAGGTTCTGAAGTGATTTCGTTGGGTCGATGACAATCGGAGAAATAAGTGAAATTTTGATGTTTTTTCTTTGGGACCGTTCTCTTTACCTAACCGTTTAATTGTCGGTTTATATTTCGTGTACTTTAGAATTGAAGGGGTCAGTGCCAAAGGTGACTAACCCACATTTTTAACAAATTTGAGTTATTCACTTACTGCAAAGCTAAATCTTATGAGAGGCAGACTTGACCAACCTTAACTATAAACTTTTTATTATTATGGTATATTCATAAGAATTTTATGTATCTAATGAATAAAGACCAATTAAAATCGTTTCTGTCACCAACACCAATTTTTTCAAAAGTCTTCTAAACTTTAACCTTAATTTTCTCAGTATGTTCTAATTGTGGGTTAGTCACCTTTGGCACTGAGCCCATCAATTAGAATTAGGAACGGGTGCCCGGTGAAAACCCGGAAAGAACTGCACCTAGGCCTAAAGGCCTATTGTGCCACCCGTATCAGTCATGAACCTTAGAACAGTATTAAGGTTCAATTCTGGTAACCTGCTAGGAACATCAATGAAGTCTGCACCAAAATGCAGATATCTCTTAGCTGCAAGTGCTGGACATCTGCATGTAATGTGATACGGCGTCTCATCATCCTCAAGGCATAGTCTGCACCATGTAGTCCTGGTCAGCCCCATGGAGTTATGGTGCCGATGCATTTTGCAGTGACCTTTAAGGAGAGCTATTACTAGTCTTAAAGTGTACATTAGTAAACCCAGGTGAGAAAACGAGAAACGTCTTTGTTATAGTGTTTCTAGCGAATGATGAGAAAGAGGTTGAAGTAATTTCCTCTAAGGATACAGTCAGTTTTCAGTTGGGACGCCTAAGAACATTTTACATTTTTCACTAAAGATCAAAACTTAGCAATAATTGTTTCTATTCTAATTCTACTTACGTAACTAGAGATATGAACGGAAACGTGCTAAGATGACGGAGTTCCTGCAAGTGTTTACAAGTGTTCAAGCAAATGAAAACTATCCTTTGTATTCCTACTCTGTTATTAACAGTAGCAAGACTGTTACCACTAAACACTGCTATTATGGCAAGCAAATTCACTACTCGTACCAATTTGAATAGACAAAGAGCGAATTTGAATAGCGACAGTGAGGTCAGTAATTGCTCTTGCTATCTCATTCATTATTAATGAGCTTAGATAATTAACGGACATTTGTTTGACTTACACTCTGCGTTTCCATTATCACGCAGGCAAACATGCTGCGGTCACCTTGTTCGAAAACATATGTTAACTGACAGTCAATTAACACATTGGAGACGACGATTTTTTTCGAACATGGTCCCCACGAGCGAATTTTTTTTTCCTTTATATTGTCCATTTTAAATTAACAAAAAACATTTTTACTATGGAAATCGTCCAATTCGTAAGTGAATTAACATAAATGAATCGATCCATGCAAAAAGAGCTTCATTCCAATTTTTTCCAAATATGAGTTAGTGATGGATTCGTTGTCTCTGACGGTCACTACACATTTCTATGTTAAGAGGACTTTAGTCCAATACATTGTTGCCATAGAAACACATGTAGCAAAAAAATCATTAACGGCATTGTAGCACATACCATTCGTTTACGCCAAGGTATTCAGGCTCCAGTGTTCCCTCCCAATCCTGCCTACCCAGGAGGGAAGGTCCCCATCAAGCAGAAAAAAAAGAAGACATTAAGAAGTGGATGCCATACGTTTCAGAAGAGCACAAGAATTTTTACTATGAAATATTGGGTTGGCCAACAACTATAAACATAGATGAAGAAGTTCAAGACGATTAAGCTATTACATTACTCATTGTATGAACTTTATATCATGCAAATATTTCTTACATATTGTACCATTGATAATAAACTGTTACTCAATATATCCTACAATGTGTTTTACATTATATTAGACCTTATATTTTGCAAGGAGGTACTCCTTAGGCTTTTCCATCCAAGAAGAGCTTCGGTCCAAGCACTATTATTATATTTTAATAATATAATGCATTTGTTAGTGATAACCAATGTTACATATCGTCGATACAAATGCAAAGTATCGGATGTGAAAAAAACGCATTTTTCCTTTTAAATTTTTCTGAGTGCTTTAGGACTGATGTACGTTATGGCAAACTTTCGAAAATTAAAGAAAATAATTATCAATTACTGAAAATCAAACTAATGAATGTGCATTAAGTCTAATTAAAATATATCATAGGATAAAATATACAGGGTGTCCCAGTATATGTGTCCACCCCCATATACTGGGACACCCTGTATATAAAGTCATAAGGTACCAACCAATTTTCACATTCGATACTTTGCATTTGTATGGACGATATATAACTTGTGTCAGTATGGGGTACTCAGGCAAAAAAAAAAAAAAAAAAAAAAAGAAAGAAAAAAATAGCACAATAATAAAACAAATGAAGGGTGTAGACTGTTTTTCTCGTTTTCTCAAAACTACTGATTATGGACCGATTTTGCGTGGATCGATTCAAATAAGATCATTACACACTGGGTGTGCAGCTCGCTCTTCAGAAAATGTTTATTGCGAGGACAATTTTTATGGATTGAGCACACTGTGTAGAATACAAGGTAAAATGCAAATACAGGTAATTTTTAGATTTTTTATGCTAAATTTGGTTTCCCTGTACTTTACAGATTCCATAGTTCATGAAAAATTGTATTTCGACGGCTAGTGTACTCAGAATAACTGATAATTGCTCCTTACTGTTATTTCACACACGGTGTGCAGGCTGCCTTATAGCCTCGGAAATCAATTAAACACACGGTGTACAATCGGTCTCGAATGGGTTAAGGGGTAATTCTACCATGTGTGATGAAAATCATCATAGTTTGCAGGTGGCAATTTTTAATCGAAAACAAAAAACTAAAATATCCTTAGTTAAAAAATAACTAAGGAAGGATTTTTGTTAAATATTCATTTTTTCGAAAATGGAGAACAATTCTTCTTTTTCTATTTAAAAAATCCATCGAAAATCTTAATAATTCAATGAATGGAAAAATTTCTAAGTACATTACCAACAAATATTAGAAATGTTCAGTTAAAATTTGAATTTGATCGGGTGAAAAGTAAAAGCGCTAGCATATCCCCTGATTAGAAAAACATAGTTTTAAAAGATCTCCTTTAGAATTCAATGTACCTACCGATTTTTTTTCACATAATTTCTTGTAATAAAGATAAAACAAAATGGGTTTTAATTTTGAAATGTAAAGGAGATTCTAAATCAACTTTAGATTAGGCGATGTCAATCGGAGAAATAAGTGCTTAAAACTTCAAATCTGTTGGTTTTCTTCTTTTGAACGGGCTTTTGTCTTTGTTTAAATCACTTTTTAATTGATTTTTTTTTTTGTTTTAAATTGCACTTATCTGTGAAATTAGTATTATGATAAACGAAAATAAGAAACAGCAAGTAGTGCGTTTCTAGAGAGAACCTTGACATGGCCAGGGAGTCATTTCTCTATGTCAGGAAAAACAAATAGGTACATACCCTAACAACCGCGACCTATTTGGGCTCATGAATTATTTCATGAAATGTCTAACCAAAATTGTAACTGTTTCTATTTAAACGTTTCCAAATGACATTAGGGATAAAAACGGAACCGCGCTAAGATGATGCAGTTCCTGCGAGTCGGATTTCTTTTCTTCGCTTCTACTTATTGGGACATCGAAACAACGGCTGTATCTGCAAACATGAAAGTTGACGGTGCGTTCCTGTTTGTGATATTCCGTCATTGATTATTTTAGACGAAGTGAAGGCCATTGCGGTCAACATTGAATTTGGAAGTGATGATGAACCTGAGGAATAAGTGGTCACAAAAGGGGAGGGATAAGAGCCCAAATATATATATATATATATATATATATATATATATATATATATATTTATTCATTCTCTAGTGAAAAAACGACAGTTCCATCCCTTCGGACGTAGCAAATATCTGTTAGCAGTGAAGAAAAGTACCTTTACTAGGAAAAATCCGATAGCCGATTCCAGCCAATAAAATACAGAAAAGTAAATAAAAATAGCACTTCACCAAAGAAACCCCACCTGGAATGAAAGCCTGAGGACCAAAGTAATGGATAAAGTGTATGAAAGGGAACGCTACAACCTAAATAGCCCCTTCGTCGAGGAAGGAAACCAAGGGCGTCGCCCTGTCTAGTGCCCTTACAAAGAATCAAAATCCTCTTTGTCAACAATTTGAGCTCGGTTTTACTCAAGCATTCACGTAAAGAGAATCAAGATGTCGTTAGATTCACGATAAAGTAACAAATATCCAATAATGAGACGCAGGTAGTTAGCCGTCGTAGTGAGTGATACGTCTGGGAAGAGTTGGGATTCGGCTATGAGCAACGATTTTTTATTCAGAACGTTTAACCATGCTCATTGGCAGCCTTCTTTAACACTAACAATGGAACATCCCCAAGTGTCCGGAGCCGATTTTTATGAAACTTTGTATATTTATTAAACACATGAAATTAAATTATACGGTTTTTTTTATATCCCGATCACACGTTTGAGGCGTGAAACCACCCTTCCAAAGTACACCTCAAATATTCTAACAAGGAGGGTATACAGTGGTGGGGTCACCACTTGGTATATTTTTTTCCCTGGTGATTCTACATCGAAAAATAGTCGAAACGTGTCCGAGCGTTCCGTCCAATGCGCATCTGCACCCCAAGAAACCCTAATGAGGTAAATATCATGGAAAACAAAAATAAAGTCCGACTCGCAGGAACTGCCTCATCTTAGCGCGGTTCCATTTTTCTTTTTTTTTTTTTTTTTTTTCTTTTTTTTTTTTCTTTTTTTTTTCTTTTTTTTTTTTACGGCACATCTACATCTAGGTCATTAGCGCCGACATCCAGGGTGCAGCGAGGAATTTCACCAGCGAGCCGTGGGATGATAAAATTCCTGCCGGAGGTTGGGAATCGAACCCACCATCTCCCGCTTATGAATCCAAGGCGCTTGCCATTAGACCACGGGAGACCCCGGTTCCTGTTCATATCCCTATTCTCATTTGAAAAGCATAGAATAGAAACAGATAATATTTTCCTCGGCCTTTGTTCAAAGGGTTTTATGGCTGGGGTCAGGTCCGCAAGACCCTAGAATCCTCTTCTACCGATACTTCATTTCATACGTTTCAATGAATTAGAAAATATCAAATATTTTCACACATTCCTGTGTTCTTTTACTATAGTAATAATTCTACAGATAAAATCAATTAAAAAATAAAATAAAAAAACCAACAGCATAAAGGCAATTGAAAATATTCAAAAGACGTCAACGAATCTTTTTCTCTTGGCAAGCTATATTTCTAACAATGAATTGTTTTTCTTATTTTGCCTAATCTGTTTTATTGTAAAATACATTATCCAACTATAAGCTATTAAAAAATAACAAGGAATAAAAACAGACAAAAAGAACAGTTCGAATAAGCAAAATCAATTACTTTAATGTTTTAAGCACTTATTTCTCCGATTGACATCGCCTAATCAAAACTTTCATTAGAACCTTTTTTGTAGAGCATTTAGTAAACTTTCTAATGGTATTCTTTCGTTTACCAAATTCTTAACCTTTTTCGAGATATTAAGGAAAATATACAAAGTTACCAAAACTTTTTATGTCTGTTAATAAAATATTTTATTCTAACCCTTCCTTAACTCCAAACGTAACCAAAATTTCAACATATTAGTTTTAATGAAAGTAGAACATGCAGAAAATGTTTCAACTGAATCCCATGATTCTAATCCAATTCCAAATTAAAAACGGTATTCAAAAACTATTTTTCCAATTTTCTCGGAAACGGGTAAAGCTATCGCCTTGAAAATGGTTTCATTCGTTTTCCTAGCCCAAGAAGCCTATAAAAAGAGAACTTGCAAGCTTATGAACTCAAAAACGTAAGCGTTACGATTTTTTCTGCGCGAATTTCGCCCCAAACTCCATCTTCCAGTGGGCGGATTTTGCTGGTTAACGAACTTGACCTTTCATATTGGACGACTGATTTTTGTACCAAATTTCATCAAAATCGGACCATTCGTCTTCGAGCTAGAGAGCGAACAGACAAATATATATATATATATATATATATATATATATATATATATATATATATAAATATATATATATATATATATATATATATACAAATTTGAACCACCGTTATTTTCGGTCTCTAGGGGTTCTGAAACGCGAAATTTTCTTGTCGGCACTTTCGGCTTGTTTCATTGTATCAACCTTATAAGCGGGGTTCCTCCCTATGGGGGAGGGAGGAACCGCGCTAAAAGTAATACTTTTTTCCTCCAATACCGAAAGATAACAGAGCCTACTTGTCTCTTTCGGAGAGGCCACCACTGTTTACTTTCGGAGAGGCCACCACTGTATACTTTCGGAGAGGCCACCACTGTATACTTTCGGAGAGGCCACCACTGTATACTTTCTGAGAGGCCACCACTGTATACTTTCGGAGAGGCCACCACTGTATACTTTCGGAGAGGACACCACTGTATACTTTCGGAGAGGCCACCACTGTATACTTTCGGAGAGGCCACCACTGTATACTTTCGGAGAGGCCACCACTGTATACTTTCGGAGAGGCCACCACTGTATACTTTCGGAGAGGCCACCACTGTATACTTTCCTTGATATAATATTTTAGATATACTCTAGAAGCGTGGTTTAACCACTTGAACGTGAGATTGGGCCTATATAAAAAAATACGTATCGATTATTTTCACTTGTTTAATAAATATACAAAGTTTCATAAGAATCGGACACTGGGGGATGTGCTGTAAGACCAAGGATGGTTACAAACCTAACTGCTATCCCTGGTGTTCCTCCTTGCCCTACGCATTCATTTCTGAAGAAGGCTACCAGAGAGCATGCCGAATCGTTCACAATCATGATTTATAGGAAATTCTCATGATTTTTCTTAGCTGAATCCAAACTATTCCATGATTAAATATGTACAAATTCGGGTTATGACATTTAGGTCATAGGTTACATTTATTATTTATTCAGTTCTGCTAACTCAAATTTTTACGATTCAACCTTTAGTCCATTCTCGATAAAGACCCATCCTTTTTCATTCCTGAAATTAAATACCAAAACCTGCAAATGAGGTCAACCCAATGACACAATCCGAAAGTCCCGACAAAAAATATCAACCTTCATTGCACATTGGTCAAGAAAATGTGGCCGTTCAATTCTTTTTCTTTTCTTTTTTTGATTGTGTGTGTGTGTGTATATATATATTTGTAGTTATTAAATAATTTGTCACATTTCTCCAATGCTTGATGCATGCGATTTCTCTAAGCCTGGGATTGAGGAAGTATGAGAACTTAAATATTTTTTCAACAATGAGAAAAATCCCTGCTGCCTGTGGGACTCGAACCCACCATCTCCAAGGCGTCAGCCACTAAACCACAGTGACTAACTATAGTGTGGTATTGACTGTGAAACACATACCGACGGATTGTAAAAAACGGGACTATTTAGACATAACACACACATGTGATAATGACTGAAGGTAGTCATCGTATAGACTCCTCCATTTAAAAATAGAAAATGTTTACAACTAAATATAAAAATTTAATATCATTGAATACATGTATTCATCCTCATTTCATTGTAAATTAAATTTCAAGCATTTTCACATTCTAAAATTAATTTTTAACTTCTCTTTATTCGTACAATAAGGTGTGTCTAAGTATTATCTGCATGCGCTTAGATAATATAAATACACAAATATTTCATATATAATTTATATTTTACATCAGAAAATATTTATTTGAAATTAAAAATGTTTAGGTAAGTGTGGCCATCTAGGCGCACGCACTACCGTGCGCCTAGATAGCCACACTTAGTTTTTCTCTAAAGATAATTTCGGCACAAAAAAAAAACATTGCCAAGTTTAAGAATATACCTGGTTGAGGAAAGTGATATTTTAGTAACTGGATATAAGTATTTTTATTGTTGTTTTTAAAGCTCAGTTGAAGTGTCTTTACTGTTCTTAGTAAGTAACTATGAGGTCTTCCAAGTAATGAACTTGGACATTTCTTTCTTGTATCATCTCTTTTATTGGCAAATATTTTTGGTTGAATTAATACACCAACTCATACTACTTTTTTGGAGTGTAGAATGGTAAGGCGTTTATGGTGGGTTTTAGGAGGGGATATTTTTGAGGAAGGGAGTGTTTCTTTGTGGGGGCAGGAACTTGGCCTCTATTTCACATTTATGTTTTTTTGGGGATTTTAGTATTTCACAATAAAACAAGCAAATCGCTTCATTGCAGAGTTGTAAATAAATATAGAGATTAAGGATTTGTAGCCAAAGAATATCCAGATGGGTTGTTTTCGAACTTTTTACAAATGTAGTAGTTTAGGTTAAATCTTACTTTATTCAAAATACCCTGGGACTTGTATATTTAAACGGGAAAAAATTCAATAATTTTAATTAAAAAAACTAAATAAATAAATTTCTGATGAATAAAAGTTACTGATTCTTATAACATCATAAACGTGGCTAACTCCTTCACGTAGCCTGGGTTACACATACTTCCAACCTGGTACCATCTAAGATAGAAAACGTAATGCAAGTATGAATATGTCTGCTAAATCTGTAAGAATTATCTTGAAAGGTCAACCACCTTTCTGCAGCAAAGTGATTCAATGATCACACTTTTGACCTGACGAAATTCACAAGAATGTTATTGTGAAAGATTAATAATAAAAAAAAAACTAATCTCTGTGATGAAGAAGAAAAAAAAAACTAGAAAACCAATTACCATCTTATTTCTCCCAAAATATTTGCATCTGGCGATATTGGATCCAGAACCCATTCTCAGGGATTGGAGACCCCTTTATTAAACTCCCCAAGAAGTCTTTGTTATTCATCTAAATTAATTCAAATCAAATTTTATTCACCGGAGATTATTAAAATTAAAGTTCGACCTAAAAAAAAAAAAAAAAAGATTTGTGCTTGAGAACTGCTATGAGAAGAATTGAAAAATTCAATTCTGACTACATCAGAATCAAACTACATCTTTTGGTCTGATCTAGTTTGGCAATACGAATTGCTCCAAAGTAGACATCTTAAGAGAAATCCAATCCACTACCTCGGCGTGGATAACCTCTTCTCAAGACACTAGGCGAGACGAGGTGGTTCTGTCAAAAATAATAATAGGACACACTAATCTCACTCAGGCTGACAAATTTAAAAGAGAATCTAGGCTTAAATTCACAGTTTCTGATAAAGATCCATTATATCAAACACGGATTTATCGTGACCCATTCTGGTACTGGTCACGCACGACATAGCTTAACTTCGACGATCAACGGGAACCAGAACATTCAATGTGCTCTTATTTTGGGTTTCCTACCAGTTTGCCCTACGTAAGACCCCAAGCAAAGGCCTCATACGATTTTATAGACATCAGACTTATTTCCCGTGTCTATCATGTCCGTAACGGCACATAGAGCCGGCTCTATGGCAGGAAACTTAAAATAAGACCAAAGGAAAATAAAACTAGGTCGGATTCTGAATTTCGACAACATTGCCTCTCAGCAGGACACAGCGAGGCTGACCATTCACTGTGTTTTTTACATTGCCGGAAGAAGTCTGCACAGATGGACGTTCTAGAAAGCATGGAGATACGTATCGATAAGCTCCTTAGCCCATGCAATTTAAATAAAAGGGCGGATACGTACCAAACTGATATGTTAAGCTGCACGTCTCTGTGAAGGCTCTCCAGTCAGCCCTCAGCAGTGAAGCTGAACTCATTATAGGTGAGTCGCTCTCGTATTCCTTAGCCATTTCATTCCAATCATTATGACTATTGTTTTTTGTTAATTTTTGTCTGTTTATGTGTTATTGTGATTATTTATTTATTATTTTATGTGTAGTTTTAGGAACGTTTTAATATTAAGATGTACGCTGTTATGCAACATAATATTTTATTGTATTTATTTTGTCGCAGCTCTGACGATGGTAGCGGGGCTACTGAAAGCGCTCAGCATGAAAAATAAAATTTGATTTTTGTGAAGGAAGTGAACGTATTTCAATTTACAAGAGATCTTCCTTCTCTGCCAGCAACCTAAAGGTACTTTTAAATCTCCACTATAAGTGAGAATTCCGGCGCAAAAATGACCATTTTTGATCACTATTTATATAAACCAATCCCGAATGCTTTAAAGATTTATCATACTGGTGTACAACATTTGTCTGCTGGTGGCCTAAATTCATCTCCCACAAAATTGGAGTCTTATCTTCGTTAATCTTTAGATTCATTCTTCATCCTCGTTTATATTGTATTTTACTGAAATTGTATACTTACTTATACGCCTAAAAAATACCATGTCATGTAGAATAAGTAATTGCAAAGAATAAATTAAAAGTGACTTAGGGTAAGCCAACAAAGGAGCCCATATACAATGAAACTCCACCCCTATTACCTGTGCTTTAGGGGTGTAAGTTGAGCCTGTCCATTACCAGCAGGCTGTAAACACAATGTGTTCCATGCTCAAAGCTCAGCCCAATAAATGTTCCCAATGTGTCAGGATAAAGCATTTCTTTCTGTAGGCCTAATTTACATTTACCAGGCCGAGAGGAGGAATATAGCATTGCAAGGTTTCAGCCAGATTTCCAACGCAAATAAGGTACAAAATATTCATTCCGAAGGGATCTTTGTCAGAGACTAAAATAAACATGACATACTTTGCTCTTGCTTCAGTTAAGTTAAAGGCCATCTGTTTCAATAAAATTTAGAATTTCAGGCCTTATTCATCTCTTCCCATAAAATTTAGAAACAAATTCTATTTAGCACAAATACATTCACCAATAATAATATGACCATAAACGGTTTTTAAATTTCTTTTCCTCTGAAAAAAAAACCTTTTTTGCCAAAGGAGCTTCTAGAGCCCCCGTAGGAAGGCTTGAGTTCCTCTAAAGACGATGAGAAGCTCATTCTCGGGTCATTTCATGTCAAAACGCTCAGTGCTATGTGCCGTCATGTCTGATATTTTTCAAAAATTTTTGATGAATAGAGATTTATTAGATAATCTCAAATTTTTTGAGATTTTTTTATCAAAAATTGAACCAGGGGGAATTTTTTGAAATTCTTGTTTTGGTTACTGCCTTTCTGATAACAGTTTCGAAAAACATTTGTGTTTTACTTTTTTTTCAACAAATCCGGCTGTTCTTGGTATCAAATTAAAGCTAATGCTTTTCTCTGTCAAAATAAGCTATAATAGTGATACTATAGGCAATAGTGTCATGCCACTAATCGCGCAAAGTTATTTTTTATACTTTTTCATTAGGTAGGTTCAGTAAGTCATACCTCAGAAATCACAATTACCACATGCATCATAATTTTTTTCTAGAATGTTCAAACAATTTACTAGTTACGTTCAAAAAATAAAAATTGTGTTTTTGGCGGTTATGAAAAAAAAAAAAAAATCCTAGAGTTCAGATTTCTTTAAGTTCACTTAAAATGTCAACTTGGTAAAATGTAAATTTAAAGGTTTTCTGAGCTCAAAGTAACTCAACACATTTATTACAACCAATAAAACTATAACCTATTATATTACAAGGACATTAGACATTAATTTTAGATTATTCACTATTAGGTACCTAATTTTTATAGTGGAAAGTCATATCGTAGTTTCTGTAAATTTCGGATTCAGTTATATGCTGTGATCCAGTTATGAAACACAAAAAGAATGTGTGTAAAGGTCTTAACACTGTTTCTCTTCCATTAAAAAAAAAAAAAAAAAAAAAAAAAAAAAAGAAGGTGAAAAAAGTTTGATCTTGGTACGAAAATATGTTTCTTGTAGAAACGCAGTCTACACACCAGAGTTTTTTGTTTTTTCGTCACGAAACTTGGTATATAGTATTCCCCTAGCAAATGATTAACGAGTTCGTTAACCAGCAAAATTTGTTCATCTCCTGACACAAAGTAGTTATTCGCCCATACCGACCACAATTATTGTTGGAATTATGTTGCAACGAAACTCGGAATTAGTTGTGGACATATTAATAGAAAAATATGTTGTGAAAATAAAATATGGCAAGGAAAGCTACTTAAACATATTCCTGTTCCTTTATCATCATCTGAATCAGGAAAGATATACAAAATAGATGAAAAGGTTCACAATTAACTGAATCCGAAATTTACAGAAACTACGATATGACTTTCCACTATAAAAATTTGGTACCTAATAGTGAATAATCTGAAATTAATGTCAAATGTCCTTGTAATATAATAGGTTATAGTTTTATTGGTTGTAATAAATGTGTTGAGTTACTTTGAGCTCAGAGAAACTTTAAATTTACATTTTACGAACTTGACATTTTAAGTGAACTTTCTCCTAAGAAAATTTTTTTTTTTTCATAACCGCTTAAAACACAATTTTTATTTTTTTAACATAACTAGTACAATGTTTGATCATTCTAGAAAAAAATTATGATGCATGTAGTAATTGTGATTTCTGAGGTATGACTTACTAAACCTACCTAATGAAAAATAATAAAAAATAACTTTGCGTGATTAGTGGCATGACACTATTGCCTATGGTATCACTATTATAGCTTATTTTGATAGACAAAAGAATTTGCTTTAATTTGATACCAAGAACAGCCGGATTTGTTGAATAAAAAGTAAAACACAAATGTATTTCAAAACTGTTATCAGAAAGGCAGTAACCAAAATCATGCAAAAAACAAGAATTTCAAAAAATTCCCCTTGGTTCAATTATTGATCAAAAAAATCTGAAAAAAATTAATTTGAGATTATCTCATACATCTCTATTCATGAAAAAATTTAGAAAAATATCTGAGACATGACGGCACGGACATATATTAAAATTGGGCGATTTGACGTGAATTGACCCTCTTTCATTATTGGGTTATTAACACTTTTTTTAGTCTTTTTACTGACATACTTGTGTTCATCATTTGTCTTATTTCCTGTATTTTTGGATACTTTCTTATTCAGGGTTGATATTCCAGCTTTTCTGAAAATCTTTTGTTATATATGAATTTTCTTCTTTTTTTTTTTTTTTTCCTATTTGGGTGCATCGACTGCTGCGGCCATGAGCACCAATGAATTTTCTTTATTACAAAATTATTTATTTCAGTCAATCTCTGTAAAAATAAATTTATAAATATTTAAGTATTCTGTTTATAATGACTATTTTAAATTCAAATACTCAATATCTGATAATTTATAAAGGTATTTCGGAAACATTCGTTCTCGAAATTTTCGAAAAGGAAATATTTCTTGAAAAAATTACAATGATCTAAAATTAAAGCAGAAATTTCACAATTAATGTTAAGTTGAAAAGGCCCCAAATTTGATAAATTTAACAAGGTATTTTGGAAACATTAGACAGCCCAGAAAGTTGTATACCGTTATATTATAAAACAGCTGATTCAAATATTATTTATTTATTTAAATTTTAACGTCCATTATTATTAACTAAGAATTTTGAGACGGGTTATCTATAGGTTACCACCCTTTTCTAACCAGTACAGGGCTGATGCCTTTTCTTTTTTCTAAAGAAATGCCACCACCCCATAGTGGGAGTCGAACCTACGACCTTCGACACGGAGAGTTAAGTGCTCACGCCTTAGCGCTCACGGCCACCGGGCCTCCAAATCAAATATTAAAATAATAATAATAATAGAAGGAGGCCCGGTGGCCGTGAGCGTTAAGACGTGAACACTTAATACTCCGTGCCAAAGGGTCATGGGTTGTTCGATTCCCACTAGGGGTGGTGGTTTTTCTTTAGAAATAAGAAAAGGCATCAGCCCTATTCTGGTTAGAAAAGGGTGGTGACCGATAGATAACCCGTCCTAAAAATTTGTAGTTAATAATAAATGAACGTTATTGTCTATGTAATAATACTCGTATTACATAGACAATTTCGTTGCAACAAAAATATCTCAAGGTCATTAGGGGAACATGAATAATTAGGTCTTTAGGGGGGAAATATTTGCTTATTTGACTTTCTGTTTTGTTTGTTTTTTTCCAAAGGATCATATTTTCGCTATATGATACTCACAATGAAATCATTATTTGTGTATCATGTCAGGAATATATTAACAAAACCAATTCAACAAGTAACCAAAACAAACAAGAACCTATTCCAATATTTGCATCTGGACCTCTAGATTATGAACTACACCTGAGAGAGAAGAGAGAGCTTCCTATATTCAGAACGGGGTTATGAAAATTTTATTGGTTCCTGGCCATTGCTTCCATATTCTGCTTTCCCTCTCTCCATTCCTCTCCAACTACTCAATATGATTGGATTTTCTCTCTCCATTTCTATCAGATAACTCTTAAAAAGGAATGAAAAAGTCATATTTATCAGACTGCGGATTGGACACCCATTCCTGACTGCTGGTACTCAATGAACAGAAAAGTCAGGCCTGTTTACAAATGTTGCAACAGGAATGCAGACAGAGTAATCAACTTCACTTAATTTATTACATTCAAGTACTGCTAACGTAAGACAAAATTAAAAATGTATACTGTAAAAACAAAATATATATGTATTCTAGTGTTTACATACTACTAATATAGTAGTACATTTCGGAATCAATTTAAATCCTCAAAATGTTTATATAATTTTATTCATTTATTCATGCTATTAAAAGTTTTCTTCTTTTTTTTTTTTTTTTTTTTTTTTTTTTTTTTTTTTTTTTTTTTTTTTTTTTTCTTTACGGCGCATCTACATCTATCATTAGCGCCTTCTTCTTCTATTATTTTTATTTTTCAAGGGGTCCTGCTTTTCTCGTTTTCCCGATTATAATTTTGTTTTTATTATATTTGGGGGCGAGGTTAGCTCAGTGGTAGAGCACTGGACTCATATGCTGGAGGACCTGAGTTCAAATCCCGAGCAAGCACTTTTTTTTTTTTTTTTTATATATATATATCTTTATTCGAAAATTATACAATACATCCAGTATTTTTTATAATTATTTTGTTATTGTTTACATGTCTTGTTGGACCGATAGGGAAAAAAGGCCCATTGGCCAAAACCTATTGTCTTGAGCTTTTAATACAGTTTACATTAAAGTAGCTATTTACAATATTTACACATTTTATATTTACATTATACAGTTAGATCACAATAGGTCTCTAGGCCATTTGCGCTTAAGGCGACGGTGAGGGTTACCGGGAATGGAGGATGAGGATAGGTTATTGATTAGAGGATTGTCGTGACCAGGTAAGCGGGAATGGAAGTTAAGGTATCGGGTTTTGCACAGGGATTGGACAAAGGGGATTTCTAGGTCATTATGGATAGTGAAGTTTGAGACATAGAATGGAGCACTGACTATTTTACGGAGTATTTTGGATTGGAGAGATTGGATTCTGAGGATATTGGATCGCTTGGCACACCCCCAAACTTCCAAGCCGTACGTCCAGGTAGGTTGAAGTATTGTAGTGTATATCCGTCTCTTGTTCTGTAAAGATAATTTTGAGCGAGAGTCTATTAGTCTATTTAGTAGTCTAAAATGTCTGTTTGTTTCCTGTCTTTTCTTTTGTATGTGTTGGCTCCAGGTAAGTCGTCGGTCAAGGGTAAGTCCTAGGTAGGTTACTTGTGTTTTTTCACTGATTTCTCTCTGGTAAAGATTGATGGAAGGGCAGTTGGATCTTCGAAGGGAGAATGTTATGTGGGAGGATTTTTCAGGATTGACTTTTATCCGCCATTTCGTGAACCATGGTTCAAGCAGTAGAAGATGGGATTGAAGGTGTTTGGAAGCAAGTATAGGATCTGAATTGGATGAGAGGATGGCTGTATCGTCAGCAAAAGTAAAGAGGGTTGTGGAATCATGGGTGGGCATGTGAGCAGAGTACACGAGGAATAAGATAGGACTTAGGATGCCGCCTTGTGGAACACCAGCAAGCTGAGGAAAGGAAGAGGACAGAGATGATCCACACGAGACGTTGAAGGATCTCTCAGAAAGATAGGAATTTATTATAAGGTAATAGGTTGAGGGAAGGATTTTTTTGAGTTTAAAAAGCAAGCCCTGGTGCCACACCCGATCGAAAGCTTGAGCGATGTCAAGAAATACACCAGAGCAATACTTCTTCAGCTCAAAGGAAGAGGAGATGGAATCGACTATTCTGTGACATTGGTGGATAGTGGAATGGGATATTCGAAAACCAAATTGGTGGGTGGGGAGGCAGGGTTCAACTATGGGGATTAGACGTTTGAGGAGAAGCTTTTCGAGGATTTTACCCATAATGGGAAGAAGGGAGATAGGGCGATAAGACGAAGGATAATGTACAGGTTTTTTGGGTTTGTGGATCATTTTGATGGTAGATGATTTCCAGGAGTTGGGAAAGTAGGTCGTTCTGAGGACTGCATTATATATATAGGTTAGGAATAGGATAGCTTTTTTAGGTAGGCGTTTTAGGATTAAGGGGGTGATCAGATCTGGTCCTGGTGCCTTACAGGTTTTAAGTTTGTGGACCGCTAAGGAAACTTCATGAGGATGAAAGGAAGAAGGAGGAGGAGAAAGCGGTAGGGCTGAGTCTAGGAATTCGATTACATTTGAAGAATGGGCAGGATGTAGGATGGATTCGTGGGGACGGAATACTTGGGTAAGGTGAGATGCAAAAGTATCGGAAATTTCGGTGTCGGTTTTTGCCCAGCTGTTGTCATCTCGACGGAGAGGATGTGATGGATTAGGATGGGATAGGATTCTTTTCGTGGCTGTCCATAGAGATTTGTCGTCGGGAGTAAGTTTGTTAGTGTATTCAGTGAATTTTTTGTTGAAGTGTTTATGTAGTTCGCATTGTAGTTGTCTAGTCAGTTGGTTGAGGCGCGTCTTGTCAGATGGATATCGTGTGGTTTGCCATATTCTTCTGGCTCTGTTTTTTTCGGTTCGTAGGAATTGTATGTGATCTGGGAAAGCGGTTGCTGCAGGTGACCTAGGGGGGAATTTCTTAGTAGAAATAAGGAGTCCTGTCTGAATGTCCGTAGTCAGTTTGTTTATGGCTGCGTCAATATCATCTTTGGTCTTAAGAGGGATGTTTAGGTTTAAAGATGAATTTAGGGAAGATTGAAATGAGCACCAATCAACTGGGCCGTTGCTGAGGGATGGGCGGTGAGGACGAGTGAAAAGGTTAGGATCAATGTTAAAGGAAAGCAATATAGGACTGTGATCAGAAGATAAATCGAATAGGTTGGAAACATGGAAAGGAACATGTCTGACACCATTTGTTACAAAATAATCCACTATGTCTGGAGATTTGGATCTGGAAGTAGGCCAGTAGGATGGATTGGGAGGAGAAATGATATTCAGATTGTGGGAATGGATGGTTTGGTGAAAAAGGTTACCTCGAGAGTTGGAGGTTCGACATCATGTTTGGCATTGTAATCCCCTCCTGCAATAAATCTAGGACCTAAACAGGAGAAGAAGGAATTGAGGACGGAAGAAGAGACTGCTTTATTGGGTGGGCAATAAGCAGATGAAATGGTTATTGGAACATGGGAAGAGGATTGGAGGGTAACTGTGGTACTCTGCAAACATTCCAAGGCAATAGGTGTAGGATCAGGATAGTGGGAAATGAAGGATTTGATTAGGATGGCAGTACCTCCGTGAGCAGTCCCGTCTGGGTGGTCCGTTCTGTATGTCCTATATCCAGTAATATAGAAACGTAGTCGGTTAGTCAAGTGAGTTTCTGTAATCAGAGCAACGTCAATGTTTTTGTCTTGGAGTAAGTGTGTCAGTTCGTCTTTGTGGGCTGGAAGTCCATTGGCGTTCCAAAGGAGGATTGAGAGGGATTTAAAGGAGAGCGCAGTCATGGATGCAGGACAGACAGGATGCTGGTCACTTTGTGGAGGAGGTCAGTGAGGGGGGATATGAGGGCTTGAAGGTTTTGAATTATTTGGTTCAGGTTTACAAGGGCGGTTGTGATTGAGGAGAAGTCAGGGGATGGTTTTGGTTGAGGAATGGTAACCCTCAGGGGAAGTGGACAATGGGGGCCAGGGGTGGGAGCAGGGGTGGTTGTCGGTGGCTTGGGAAGATTTGACCGGAATGCTGATGCGTAGGTTGATCTTCCTGGATGTGATTGGCCGAAGGGCTGAGGATGGTAGTCAACTGGAGGCTTCGGTAGGGGTGGAAAGGTTGTAGTATCCTGGCTGGGTGCTGCTTGGGAGGTAGTTCTAGCAGGGCCACGTTGTCCACTCCTAGATCTTCTCCGCTTGACCAACTCCTGATAGGCGCTACAGCCGCGGTAGTTTGCTGGATGGGCTTGATGGCAGTTTATGCACATAGCTGGAGTGTCTCTGGTCTTCGAACACTCATTCGATAGATGAGGGCCTGCACACTTCACACACATGGGGTTCACCCGACAGAATTTCTTGGTGTGATTGAAGCTCTGACATCTTGTGCATTGAGGGATGTCCTCTTTTTTATGTGGTTCTTCCACTTTTATTGACGTGAACAGAAGTGTCTTGAGGGAGAAGATGTCAGGATTGTTTGGTGCTGGCTTAAGATTTATAAAAAAAAGTGGGAGTGGAGTTCTTGTAGTTTTTTGCAGTACATTACAGGCATCTAAAACCTGAAATCCTAATTTTCCTAGTTCAGATATTATCATGTCTTTTGGCGTTGTGTGGTGTAGGTGTCTTATGACAACTCTGTACGGCTTTTCCTCTTTAAATTGGTAAGTGTAGTACTCTATATTTTTAGCTTGGAGGAGTCTAACTATTTTTCGGTAAGTGTCGGGATTTTTAGCTTGAACTGAAAATGTGTTCATTTTGGATTTGCATGAAAATGACGTTTGGCCGACTTCTGATGCTATTAAGTTGCAGATGGCGAGGAAATCAATGTCCGGCTTTAGGTTTATAGGTGGTGGTTCACAGGAGTCATTGAAGGCTTCCTGGTCCGGCTCGATATCGTCATCTTGGTCTTGTGGCGCTAATAGTTGAAAAGAGTTTGGCGAGGTGAAGTCAGGCTGGTATTGTACCGGTGGAGGTTGGCGGTAAATCTGGCGGGTTGACGATACACTGGATGAAGAGCCGTCCGTCTTGGCTTGTTTCTTTTTTTCTGGCGACACTTTTGGCGAGGTAAGATCGGAGGATCTTGATCTTTTAGAGTAATTAGCATTGGAATGTATGGAGTTGCTTTTTGATTGAGATCCTTCCATGTTGTTATTAAAAGAGAGAGAGAAAGAGGAAAAATAATACTAATAATAAATGATTAAATATATAAAAAATTTAAAAAAAAAAAAAAAATATGCTGGACTACAGAGCTACGATCTCAGATTTTTTTACGTGAGAGTAGCGAGCGCTACCCCTGAGCCAAGGAGTAATAGGCTGAAAAGAGGGGAGTAAGCCGGGTCCTTGAATAGAAGACAGTAGCCTCTCAGCTGGGGCAGAGGGTAGTACCTAGGCAGGCAGCGGCAGGAATCCCCCACTCCTGGGGCACAGCGTAAATCACTTCCAAACCAAGAGATTTTACTTACAGTTTTTCTAGTGAAATGATGAAGTAAACGCTCTGAAACTTTACACACTGAGTGTTTATAGTTATGGCAGGTTCTCTGCCATTTTTCACGAACTAAAACTGCTTTAAACCACTGTTTTGAGGTGAATAATGAGGAGCACTTTAAAACACTGTGACACTGGCAATGGCTAGGACACGACTCAGCAAGCACTTAAGATTTTTTCTTCTAGTGTCTTCGTTCATGGGTTGAATTCGGCCTCCCTGGCCGTCCCTAGGCCAACCCAACCTTTAATTCATTTATTAATGGGTACCTTGTTGCTTAAGACTCTAGCAGTCGACGCAGCAAGGGGAAAATCAGGCGGCCGGAGCATATTACTGACCATACTATCTCCCTAGTGTGCCGTATGGTCATGAATCAGGTACCTCTATAGTATCTGCCCCTCAGGACCCCCGTGGCCTGTTACGGGACTGATTTATATTTTATATATATAAATATATATACAAATATGTATATATATATATAAACATATATATATATATATATATATATATATATATATATATATATATTATTAGTCTTTCATGAAGAAATTGTAATCAGGCGGTTCGGTTCGCATTCGTTAAGGATATAATAAGCAATGCAATTTGTTGCTTTAGGTCAATGATTAAAAGATTTTTGTTTTATTTATTATTACATGGATAGACTTTTATTTGTTTTGATTTCACTTAGTATTGTTTCAATAGGTATATTGTTCCCGTTGGAAATTGAGGTTCTTAAACATTAGAAAATGTATAATATCATATGGCTGGGGGTCAACAAATTCTGCATTATTGCTGACACAAAACTGTAACGGAGTGACGATGTCGCCCAAGTGACTGGAAATCATGGCGGTACATTTGTCGGGAACTAAAATTTGTAATTTCGTGGCAAAGTTCGTTCGCAATTTGACAAAACATTATTTGTAATCATAGCTCAGTATTACTGATGTAAAAGAGTAATGTAAATTAAAATGTAATAAGTATTACAAAAAATGAATAACTGTTTTTTATTTATTACCCGAATATCAGTTCCATGATCAAAATGATTTCCTTTTAAATAAAAATCACACAAATTTAGTTTCAGTAGGGCACTCAAGATTGCATTGCGGTCCTGAAAGCGCGTTGTTAGCCTCCTAAGGATTGATCTTCCACCACTTCCTGTTTGCCAAAATATGGAAGAAGTTTTAAATCTGCAATAATTCTTTCCGGTGGAATTGTTTGAACATTTCACTTGTACAAACAAGTCGCAGCAAGAGGGGTTGATATATAAATATTCAAGACTTTCTTATTATTCTATACCAGCCAACTGAGTAGAATGGAATGGAAAGAATTTAAGGATGAACAACCTTTTTGTGTGTTTTTTATTCCTTGTTATTTTTCAATTGCTTATAGTTGGATAATGTATTTGAAAATAAAACAGATTAAGAAAAATAAGAAAAACAATTTAATGTTAGAGATATGGATTTCCAAGATAAAGCTTTTCAACTGCCTAGCGTCCTTCCTAGGGAGGGTTGTTTGTCTTTGATTTTGGTACTTAGAATTATGGGATACAGTTGAAACATTTTCTGCATGTTCGAATTTCATCAACACTAATATGTTGAAATTTTTGTTACTTTTAGAGTAAAGGAAGGGTTAGAATAAAATATTTTATTAACAGACAAAAAAAGTTTTGGTAACTTTGTATACTTTCGTTAGTATCTCGAAAACCGTTGACCATCATGTGAAGCGGAAGATTAGCATTCGAAAGCTTACTAAATGCTCTACAAAAAAGGTTCTGAAGAAAGTTTTAATTAGGCGATGTCAATCGGAGAAATAAGTGCTTAAAACTTTAAATTAATTGATTTCGTTTATTCGAATGGTTCTTTTTGTCTGTTTTATTCCTTGTTATTTTTTAATTGCTACTAAGAACAACCTACTGTTTTAATCTTTTTTTTATTTATTTATTTAATGTGGAGCTTTTAGTCTCAAATAAAACATGTAGGCACATTTTTTTTTTATTATTTTTTTTTTATACTTATTACTTTTTTATACTTACACGTATGTTAATCTTATCCTATCTTAAAAACTAAAAAAAGTAATAAATTTTCTTGTTAGGGATTGTCCACAAGGATTTTCTGAGGTATAAATTATTTCCACATATACTTTATTTTTGATCTTCACCTCAGCCAAATTTTAATTAATGAGCTAATTACAATTCCTCATTTAAACGTTTCGGCCTCAGGGCCATCCTCATTAAACTTATTTATTAATCCACATATATTCACCCTATTTCCACAAGGGCTTGTCAGATCACTTTCAATCTATAACTTTAAATCTATGGGCTTGTCCATCTTCTATAACTAAAATCCACATGTATTCACCCTATTTCCACAAGGGCTTGTCATCACTTTCAATCTATAACTTTAAATCTATGGGCTTGTCCATCTTCTATAACTAAAATCCACATATATTCACCCTATTTCCACAAGGGCTTGTCATCACTTTCAATCTATAACTTTAAATCTATAGGCTTGTCCATCTTCTATAACTAAAATCCACATATATTCACCCTATTTCCACAAGGGCTTGTCATCACTTTCAATCTATAACTTTAAATCTATGGGCTTGTCCATCTTCTATAACTAAAATCCACATATATTCACCCTATTTCCACAAGGGCTTGTCATCACTTTCAATCTATAACTTTAAATCTATGGGCTTGTCCATCTTCTATAACTAAAATCCACATATATTCACCCTATTTCCACAAGGGCTTGTCATCACTTTCAATCTATAACTTTAAATCTATAGGCTTGTCCATCTTCTATAACTAAAATCCACATGTATTCACCCTATTTCCACAAGGGCTTGTCATCACTTTCAATCTATAACTTTAAATCTATAGGCTTGTCCATCTTCTATAACTAAAATCCACATATATTCACCCTATTTCCACAAGGGCTTGTCATCACTTTCAATCTATAACTTTAAATCTATAGGCTTGTCCATCTTCTATAACTAAAATCCACATATATACACCCTATTTCCACAAGGGCTTGTCATCACTTTCAATCTATAACTTTAAATCTATAGGCTTGTCCATCTTCTATCACTAAAACTTATTTACATTTTTAAACATTTGAATTACCCCAAACCATGTGGCCACAACTTTCCACCATTTTCTATTTACACTATGTAGTTATCAATTAGATAGTGTAAATCCCTATCTTAAAAACTAAAAAAAAAAACAGGAATAAATTTTCATTATCTAAATTTTTTATTTATTTATTTTTTTTTATATTTCTGCAGACAAGTTAACTTCTTTAATGAACCTGATGACGTTTCTTATTATTTTTGAATCGTCTCCCAGTGCTTCCATTAGATTTTGAGGAACATTGTTGTTTTGAAGTGCGTCAGTGTATCTCATACAGTTCTCAAAAATGTGTCGAACTTTTAACCTTTCATTGCACACTTCACAGTTCGGTGGATCTTGTTTATTCAGAAGAAAGGCATGGGTGAGTCTTGTGTGTCCGTGTCGTAGCCTGAGTAGAAACAAGGTAGAATTATTATATAAGGGAAACCAATATGAGTAAACGAACATAAATAACCGAAAAAACCACTTTTCGTCTTCTCTTCTATTTTCCATGGCCACACCAACTAAAACGAAGAAAAATAATAAAACATGAGAAGAAGGCTGGTCGTGACGTAAACTCGATGAAGAAACCTAAAAAGCAGTCAATAGATAATGAAAAATGTATTTAAACGTTTAAAAAAAAAAAAAAAAAAAAAAAAAAAAAAAAAAAAAAAAAAAAAAAAAAAGCCTGAAAGAAAAGGTCAGAATCCTCCCCTAAATTGGTTTATTTTCTCGAGAACAGGATCCGCTAGGAAATAAATTAGTTCAGAGGACGACCTATTCTCCATTTTCTGGAATTGAACCTTCATCATCCAGTCATTATTAATATTCCGACAAAAAACCGTATAATTTCCAGAGCATGGATCTTCTGGAATTAAAATTATGTGAATAAATATGTTTATAATACCATTCGATAACAGACAACATTGGGCTCCAGTATTCGATATTGATATTTTTTTTTCGGTGCATCTGCATCTAGATCATTAGCGCCGGCTATTTATAGGTTGCCACCCTTTATAAACACCAATGGTGTAGTAGGGAATTTTTTCAGGGGGCCTATCGCTGAAAAAATTCAACCTGCCACAATCGGGATTCGAACCCAGCCAAGAAATCCAGCTTGCTAGCCAAGAGTGACGGAAGTGCCGGGTAGAATTTCACGTTTCAGAACCTATAGATTTCGAAAATCAAATTTCAAATTTGTAAATATGTATTTGTCCACCAAAGCAAGGTTGTTGGGGCAAATGTCGCGGGAAAAGAAACCGAGTTCATATGCTTGCAAGTACTAGTTTTATAGGATCCTTTACCAGTTCAAAATTAACTGTTATACTAAGATTTATTTTTCCTGGACTGATATACTTCCTCCTTTAAGATATACTTCTTCCTTTAAGATTGATAGGCTTATCAACTCCTCCTTCGTACATCCAACAAGGTAATCGATGGTTTCTATGCCTATTAGGTGGTATTTCTTAAATTAATTACTCATTTTAACTACGAGTTCATTACTGGCGAGTTGTGACTAGATCGCATCGGATCGGATCGGATCGGGTCGAGACCAATGTAGATGCAGCCTTAGACCGGATAATGCCACCTCGTCCTGCAGTTTGATACTAGAGGTAGACCTATTGAACATTAAGGAATTTTCAAGGTAAAAATGATGTCTTTAATATTATGCAGCCGACAAAATACAATGCATGCACTTCACACGACTCAGAGGAAATTTCGATGCCCCTCAAATATAATTGGGAACAATGACACTCCAAAATACAGAAGTAAAAATCTTTCTAGGTCTCACGTTAGACAGAAAACTCTCATGGAGGACACATATAATAGATTTAAAAAATAAATGCATGGCTAGAAGAAAAATACTTTCTGTTCTAAGCAACACCAGCTGGGGAGCAGATCGTTGCAGTCTCATCAAGGTCTATAATGCTCTAATAGCTTCTAAATTAGACTATGGGAGCCAAGTATACAGCTCAGCGAAGGCCTCAGTCCTGGCTACTCTCGACGTAGTGCACAACACAAGTTTGAGACTTGCGACAGGTGCAGAATCAGGAGAAACCCCATTTCTCTTCAGGAGGAATAAATTAGCCATAAAATACATTTAAAAAGTCTACACAATGCCAAAACACCCATGTTACAAGTATCTCTTTCAACAAAAATTTAAACAGCTATATCGGATGAAGGAAACCGGGACTCTGCCACTTACCTTAAGAATGGAAGCAGCAGTTCAAGAACTCAAAGAAACAAACACACCCTTTGAAGAAGAAAGCATTCCTCCCTGGCTCCTACGAACGCCGCAAGTCAGTTTCAAATTGAAGAAATTGAGACAGAATTCTGCTGTAGCTCCGGACACTATTCTACACAGCAAAATAACCGAAATACCCCACAAGCTCATCCTGTTTGCTGATGGATCGAAATCAACCGAATCCTCCACATGCGCGTTCACGGATCTAGACTCAGAACACAAATACAAGCTCGACGAAAGATGTTCCATATTCACCGCCGAAGTCCGTGCAATTGTTGCGGCTCTTTACTTCTCAATGTCCTCAGATAAAACCAACATTATAATTTTCACCGACTTGGAAAGCACGCTGAAGAGTTTAAGGGAAATGTACCCCAGACACTTGTACTCTTACAAAATACAAAAATATTGCAAAGAGCTTGGCGACATGGGAAAATCAGTGACCTTCATTTGGGTTCCGGCGCACGTAGGAGTCATGGGAAATGAAGCGGCCGACAAGGCAGCAAAAAATGCCCACCAACTAAGCGAAACAACACCGACAATGCTTACCCACAATGCTGTCCAAACCACTCTTAAAAAGTCCGTCACGCAGGAGCTGCATAACTAAACACTTTCCTCAGAATTTGGGTAGTTTAGACTGCTTTCCAGAACAATTTGCTTAAAATATCCTACATAAATAAAATAAAAACATGAATAGTTCTCTTTTAAATTTGTAATGAGTAACTGATCAATTAATTTGCTTCCAGAGTTATGTTTACACATGGTACCTATTGCACTACGTAATAAATACAAAAAACCTCATATTATCGTATTTTGATCTAAGGCAGGAACAGGATACAGTCACTCTAGTGGTAGAAAGCGCTCCTTGCGGCGGCTTTGTGATCCTACGTCGCGGGCTTTTCTATTGAAATATATTACAAATTAAACCCCCGCTTTCCGATTGACCGATTCAGCTCATTTTTACAACACTTCTTTCTCATGAGTTACCCACGACGTATACCTCGTTTCGTTACAATACAGCAGAAATTACGACCGGTATGAGTATATTAGGAATTTGGGTCCGGAGTAAACCCCCCCTTCTAATGAACCGATTTAGTTTATTTTTACATCACATATTTACCTGTAGATTACCACTACGAATACCGAGTTTCGTCGAAATATACCAAAAATCACGGCTGGTAGTGGCGAATTGGTATTGTGGGGCCGGAGTAAACCCCCCTCCTAATGAACCGATTTAGTTTATTTTTACAACACATATTTACCTGTGGATTACCACTACGAATGCCGAGTTTCGTCGAAATATAGCAAAAATCACGGCTGGTAGTGGCGAATTGGTATTGTGGGTCCGGAGTAAACCCCCCCTTCTAATGAACCGATTTAGTTTATTTTTACACCACATATTTACCTGTAGATTACCACTGCGAATACCGAGTTTCGTTGAAATATAACAAATATTACGGCTGACATGGTCAAATTAGTGTTTTGGGTTCGGGGTAAACCCCCCCTTCCGGTGGACCGAGTTTGGTGGTTAACGAACTCGTTCAATCGTTTGCTAATTGAATGCTATATACCAAGTTTCGTGACGAAAAAACAAAAACTCTGGCTGCTATCGTGTTAACAGACACATATATATATATAAATTTTAACGGGGGTCATTTTCGGTGTCTACTAGGTAGGATCGATAAAGATTTGAAGAAATTTTTCAAAAATTCCGTCATGAGTCCAACCTCAATAGCTACTTTCCTTCGGAGGAAAGTGCTAAAAAAATTAAAGATGGCTGGAAAGAAATTTGGATGGAGTTGCCTGAAATTAAACTCAAAATGATAAAAAGAAACACCAAAAAATGGAGCTCATCGACCCTAGACTGTCGACGAGAAGAGGTAATCATTGCCAGGCTAAGACACGGACACACAAGACTCACCCATGCCTTCCTTCTGAATAGACAAGATCCACCGAACTGTGAATTATGCAATGAACGGTTAACAGTTCGACATATCTTTGAGAACTGTATGAAATATACCGACATACTTCAAAAGAACAATGTTCCTCAAGATCTAATGGAAGCACTAGGGGATGACACAAAAATAATAAAAAACGTCATCAAGTTCATTAAAGATGCTAACTTGTTTGCAGAAATATAAGATAAGTTAAAGATAAGTTTATGTTCATGTAGGTATTAGTTAGTATAGGTATATAGGTGGTATATATATATATATATATATATATATATATATATATTAGAGAACTGCACGGATAAGTAAAAAGTAATCGGATAAATAATCGCCGAGTATAAAACGGACGATGCGAGTACATACTCGGCATCGTCCGGAATTGGCATCGTCGATTACTTTACATTACGATTACGAGTAATACTCGTGAGTACTGCATCGTAATCATCGCAAATAAGGAGGCAAGATAAGCAACAGATGAATTAGGTAGTAAATAAGGGGATTATAGAATATTTTTTTTTCTTTCTGAAAATAGTTTCTGAGATATAAGCGATCGAAAATCGGGATTTATAGGACTCACTGACTCATAGGAGGCATTTCCCATGATGCTAAAGAGTTGAAATTTTGCAGGATGATAGATATGAAGGTGTTATTTAAGGAAAAAAAACCAGAAAAATCCTGAAAAGGTGTGTTTGACGCCGCTTCTAGAGCGGTGTCGTGCCAGTTTTGTACTTCCTTGGGAAACCCGTCATTCCGTCCGAAACCCATGATGTGGGGTATCAAATGAATCGTCTCGGAATGAAGAACCTATATTTGATGTTTTAAGAAACATTTAGAAGCATATAGGCTTGGTCAAAATCTTATACCAGCTGTCTGTCTGTAGGTTTGTTCCTTATACAAATCTGAACCGTTTGACCAATTTTGACTAAACTTGGGACACAGGCGGGTCTTGATATGGGGGGAATCAAAGGCTAGGTTAAATTGTCCATCAGCTGTCTGTCTGTTTGTTTGTTCCTTATACAAATACACACCGTTTGACCGATTCTAACAAAACTTGGCAAATCAGTAGGTCTTGATCCCGGGATTGGCATAGACTATGTCAAAATCATTAATCAGCTGTCTATCTGTCTGTTTGTTTATCATACAAATCCACACAGTTTGACCGATTTTGACAAAATTTGACACACAGGTCGGTCTTGATCCGGGGAGTGTCATAGGGTAGTTCAAAATAGTATATCAGCTGTTTGCTTAACTGTTTATTCCTTATACAAATCCACACGATTTGACCGATTTTGATCAAACATGGTATATAGGTAGTTTATTATCCGGGGAGTGTCATAGGCTACGTCAAAATCGTCTATCAGCTGTCTGTCGGCATGTTTGTTCTTACACTAATTCACACCATTTTACCGATTTTGACCAAACTTGGCACACAGGTAGGTCTTGGTCCGGGGAATGCACTTGACTAAGGTCAAAAAGGTCTTTCATCTGTCAAATATCAAGCAGTAAGAAGAGCTTTATGCAGACTCCAAAGACCCTGGTCTTATATGAAGTACAAAAGCCAGTAGGTATGCGGCAACTAAATTTTAATTGATACTTAGAAAATAGTAATGAGATCCCCAAAAAAAACATAAATGTGAAATACAGGAGTACTATATACCCCCCCAAAAAAATATTGGCAATACAAGAAGATGATACAAGAAAGATATGTCCAAGTTCATTACTTAGAAAGACCTATTAATTACTTACTAAGAACAATAAAGACACAACTGACCTTTAAAAATAACAATAAAAATACTTTTATCCAGTTACTAAAATATAAATTTCTTCAACCAGGTATATTCTTAAACTTGGCAATGTTTACTTTTCACTCTAAAGATAATTTCGGCACAAATAAAACATTGCCAAGTTTAATAATACACCTAGTTGGGGAAATTTATTTTTTAGTACCTGGATAAAAGTATTTTTATCGTTGTTTTTAAAGGTCAGTTGAAGTGTCTTTACTGTACTTAGTAAGTAACTAATAGGTCTTCTAAGTAATGAACTTGGACATTTCTTTCTTGTATCATCTCTTGTATTGGCAAATATTTTTGGGGGGAACTTGGCCTCTATTTCACATTTCTGTTTTTTGGGGGATGCTTTTAATACTAATGATATTTATTAATGACTATTAGATTCGAAATATGCAATTAAAAGATTCACCTTGAATAAAATTTCAAGGTCAATTTTGCGGGGGTTAATATGGGCGTTATTTTCCCTGATTTCGCATTGGAGAATATTATGGTTAAGTTTTGTATGGTCCTATTTAAAAAAAAAATCGTAATTGAAAGTGATGGTGCGTAAGACGAGCTACCATTTGTAATGTGTAGTAAATGTTAACATATTTTTTATACGGTGCTAGTCCACGTATTTCAAGGAAACATAATATATTTTTAAAACAACAGCGTTTCCACATATTATGTGGATTAGAGTAGAGCTGGAAAACTCTACATCTTAAATGCTGATATTAGAAACAGGAAAAAACGCGCGTGAATGTGAATGACAAAATAAAAAAAAAAAAACGTTACCAAGAACGTCTTTTTACATTCGGCAGGACAGGACGGTTATATCTGCCTTTATATATGTTTTTTTTTTCTTTTATCACCTTAAAAAAATGTTTATTTCTTATATTACCTTTATTACTGATTCTTCTGGATTTTAATATAGACTGTATTACATTGTTTTTGTTTACGTTACAATTGTATAGTCACTGTAGTTTCGTTGAGTTGTAGGTAATACAGTGGACTTCATTACACATGGCGAGGCGAAGCAGTATATAACGTAGTTATTCACGGCGATACCGATACCAAACCTGCAATACTCCACGATGCCGATGCCAAACCCCTCTGTACTCGGCGATGCCGATGCCAAATATTATTTTACTCGGCGATGCCGATGCCGGTGTTCGGAATGAGTATGAGTACACATAAAGTAATCGAGGTACTCGTCCCATGAGTATACCTACTCGTGATTACGCGATGCCATACTTACTCGTGCAGGTCTCTAATATATATATATATATATATATATATATATATATATATATATATATATATATATATTTATATATATATATGCAGGGATAAAAAAAAAATAAAAAATAAAGAAAAATGCGATCTTCAATTGAGAATTTATGCACACGTTTTAAGTTTTAAGTTTATTAAAAAAAAAGTCCGTCACGCAGGAGCTGCATAACTAAGCACTTTCCTCAGAATTTGGGTAGTGTAGACTGCTTTCCAGAACAATTTGCTTAAAATATCCTACATAAATAAAATAAAAACATGACTAGTTCTCTTTTAAATTTGTAATGAGTAACTGATTAATAATTAATTTGCTTCCAGAGTTATGTTTACACATGGTACCTATTACACTACGTAATTACAAAAAATCTCATATTATCGTATTTTGATCTAACACAGGAACAGGATACAGTCACTCTAGTGGTAGAAAGCGCTCCTTGCGGCGGCTTTGTGAACCTACGTCTGGCGGGCTTTTCTATTGAAATAGATTGCAAATTAAACCCCCGCTTTACGATTGACCGATTCAGCTCATTTTTACAACACTTCTTTCTCATGAGTTACCCATGACGTATACCGCGTTTCGTTACAATACAGCAGAAATTACGACCGGTATGAGTATATTAGGAATTTGGGTCCGGAGTAACCCCCCCCCCCTTTCTAATGAACCGATTTAGTTTATTTTTACAACACATATTTAACTGTAGATTACCACTACGTATACCGAGTTTCGTCGAAATATACCAAAAATCACGGCTGGTAGTGGCGAATTGGTATTGTGGGTCCGGAGTAAACCCCCCCTTCTAATGAACCGATTTAGTTCATTTTTATATCTCACTTTTCTCTCTATATTACCACTACGAATACCAAGTTTCGTTGAAATATAACAAATATTCCGGCTGACATAGTCAAATTAGTGTTTTGGGTTCGGGGTAAACCCCCCCTTCCGGTGGACCGACTTTGGTGGTTAACGAACTCGTTCAATCGTTTGCTAATTGAATGCTATATACCAAGTTTCGTGACGAAAAAACAAAAACTCTGGCCGCTATCGTGTTAACAGACATATATATATATATATATATAAATATATATATGCATATATATATATATATATATATATATATATATATAAATTTTAACGGGGGTCATTTTCGGTGTCTACTAGGTAGGATCGATAAAGATTTGAAGAAATTTTTCAAAAATTCCGTCATGAGTCCAACCTCAATAGCTACTTTCCTTTGGAGGAAAGTGCTAATATATATATAAAAAAAATAAGATATATTTTATACGGTTAGATTAATGTAAGGAATACTTGTAAATAAAAATATTTAGGTGTAAGTGTGTGTGTGCGTCTGTGTGTCTGTATGAGTCTGGATGTGTGTGTATATATATATATATATATATATATATATATATATATATTTTTTTTTTTTTTTTTCATTTTTCTTTATTAGGAGATACAGAGCACCTTCATACAATTAATCTATAATACATATTCAAATACGAGTCAGTTTACAATTGGGCGTCTCCTTCACCTTCGTTGTTAAGGCTTGAAAACCCAAGCCTATTTGATGTGAGACCTTAAATTAGTTAAATATGACCACTTTTTCGACAATAAAAAACTTATAAAAATACGACTACACTAACAATAAATAAAAATAAATAAATAAATAAAATAATTGATAATAACTGATAAAGGAGGGTATAATAAGTAACTCATATTAACAGTACTCCAAAATATAATAATAAATGCCAAACTGTAGCCAGTGGCAGTCAACTTCTCTAACTTCATCCTCTATTACAAAGTACCTGCAACTACATGGAGGCATATCTCGCCATCCACATCCAATAAAGGTATAACACATACACACACATACATACATATACATATACATATATATATATATATATATATATATATATATATATATATATATATGTATGTATGTGGGTGTTTGTATGTGTATGAGTGTGCGTTTTTACACATATGTATATGTATGTAAATGTTTACATACATAAAACCCTTGTTTTTTGCCACTTTTCTGCCAATAACGTCGAAAGTATACCCGTAATGAAAAAAGTAGTTGATATAAACGTTGTAGAAGATTAAAGTTTCTTTCCAAAAAGTACCTTTAAATGCCTAAAATGGCACTTTTTGGAAAGAAAGTTTAATACTCTACAACGTTTATATTAACTACTTTTTTCATTACAGGCATACTTTCTACGTTATTGGCAGAAAAGTGACGAAAAACAAGGGTTTTATCGGTTTTTGGCAATTTATTGCCTAAAGCGCACCAATGAGTAAGGTGTGCTTTAGCGAAAAAATGACAGTTATAAAATCGACATAAAATTCAATTCTCTACAATAATCCGTCATAAAAATAACCCCTTTCCATTGGAGATTCCGGAGTTAGGGTCTCTGGAGAAGAACTGGAGAAAGTTGAGGGGTCATGCATAAGGTCCAATGAAAGTTCATTCGACCACGTTAAGACCCACCAAGTTTCGTTTTTAAATTTCAAAAATTGTGGAAAAAAAGGGGGTGTCAATCGAGTTTTGAACACCCTGTATACAGGGTGTCCCAGCATATGTTTCCACCCCCTTTTCCTCCTAGAGTTGTTGGAATTTCTAAATGAAACTTGGTTGGTCATAGTTATGTTGCATGAGGTTTCTTTTAAAGGTTTAGTTGACTTTGTAACATTCTCCAGTTTTTCTCCAGCGCATCTAACTCGAGTTTCCAATAAAAACAGGTTTTTTTAATGACGAATTCTAATAGAAAATTTAATTTTAAGACTAATTTATTCCAAAACATCTTTTGATCCGACCCACCGTTTGCGCGTAAAACGCAAAAAAATGAATAAAATATCGCCCTTTTGTAGACAAATTCCTATTTATCACTGAAACCAAGCCTTATACGTAAAAACACCTCTATACAAACGTTGTAGCCTAGTAATTTTCCTTTCAGATGATACCAAGATCAAAGTTGTAGATTGAATATTTAACGGGATATTATGAATGAAAACATATGTTGGGTCGATTGATGAGATGGGTGGAAAAACATGGATATTAATTGCTTAAAATAATTTAACCTACTCCGACTAAGGTGGTAAGTGAAAATTGTGTGTTGCATGTACCAGATTTTTTACTTATTCTTTTTGCCATATTTCTTCGGTAGACTATGAAAACCAAATTTTTCATTAATTTTCAAAGAAGACCACTGCAAATCAAGGAAATTCGAGTTAAACACTAATTCAATGGGATGATTTTTATGTATTAACTCTTGAGTAATAATGATAAGAAAGAAAAGGATGAAAACATATGTGAGGATTTACTTCTGCTCCTAATCCTCATTGTTAATGTACTTAGTTGAAAGAGGCTGTTTGCTGTTACAATGGAATTAAGATTATTTGGTATAATGTGGCATTGATAAGAAATTGGACTTAAAAATTAGTTGCTAGTATCAGTTGACCATTCAGTGATAGAACGTACCTTCTTCTTCTTAAATATGCCGGCTTTCGATGTTCATGTAGACATGCTCCTAATTTTTGGGGAATGTCGGAGGAATTCCAGCGCCGCAGCACGTCTTTACGCTCAGCATTTTCCCAATAGACCACACCCTTCAAGAAAGCTCTTCCCGAGACTTGAGCAAAAATTAAGAACAGCAGGTTCATTAATTTGCACAAGGAAGGGAAGAAAAATGCCAAGACCTGCGATGACCGAAGAGAACACAATAAATGTCCTTACATCAATGGCAGTTAATCCCCATGTCAGCTGCAGGGACATTGCTAGGGACTCAGATATGAGTAAGTCCTCAGTGGGAAGGATTGCAAAACAAAATAAAATGTTTCCATTCCATTTGAACCCGCACCAAAAATATTACCCGAGGATTGCAATAAGAGATTACGCTTCTGCCATTGGATGCAACAGAAATTTTTACAGACATATTCTATGGACTGACGAATCCACATTCTGAAGCGATGGAAGCATTAATAAACACAAGCAGTAATTGTCATTACTGGGCGGAAGAAAATCCTCACTAGTTGACAAAGGTTGATCACCAGCATAGGTTCTCGGTAATTGTATGGTGCGGGATTTTCAGACAATACGTAATTGGCCCTCATTTCTTTCAAGGGAGACTTACGGGAGAAGTTTTTTGTAATTTTTTGACAAATACTCTACCCACATTATTGGAAGATATTCCACTGCAACAGCGATGTAACATGTACATACAACTTGACGGTTGTCCCACACATTTTTCTTTGATAGTACGGGAAAAACTTCGTCAGTTATTTCCAGGTATTACATGCAACTTTTATAAAATTACTAGCTGAATACCCGTGCTTCACCACGGCCGATAAGAAGTTTTTATATTGCGTTAAATAAGGTATGATCAAAATTAACGCTACTACATCATTTTGTACGGCTTATTATTGCACGGACATTAGAGTTACCCCGGAAACACAATGTGGAGGTAACCGTGCTTGTTCCCGTTGGGGAGTAAAAATAATAACAACAACTACTTAAAAAGTTAGGTAAGCAGAGACAAATACACGTTGAAACGAATAAAACTAACAAATTTAAAGTTTTAAGCAATTATCTCTTCGATAGTCATCGCCCCACCGAACATTACAACAGAATCGTCTTTGTGGATAATTTAGTAACCCTTCGAATAGCCACTACGATTTCCCAACGTTTTCGAGATATTTTAGACAATATACTGAGATCCGAAAACGTTGTATACCATTAATACAATTTTTTTCTATATACTTCCTACCTCCAAACGATTCCAAAGTATAAGTATCTTAGATTAGATGAATGTCAAATACCTGTTACAAGTTTCAAGTGAACCAATCATCGTTTCTGAATACCCAAACAGAAAATTAGTTTGGAAAAGTATTTCTAGCAATTTGTCTCGTAAAAGGTGGCAAAAATCGCTTGAAAATGGTTTCATTCGTTTTCCTACGTTAATGAACCTATACAACAAATACATGCAAGCATATGGACTCGAAAATGTAAGCGTTCCGGTTTATTCACGCAAACTTTGCGCCCAAAACCATGTTCCAGTAAACGGATTTAGCTAATTATTGAACTTGACCTTTCACATGAGAAGAAAGATTTTTGTACAAAATGTAATCAAAATCGGACGATTTTTGAGCCAATGGGGACCTTCTTAATAATTCAAGCCCCCCTAAAAGTACTTAAACATTTGAATATAAAAAAAAACTTTCTTAGCGAATGTTTACATTCTAAACGGATTGTCCGAGCAAAATTTCAAATTTTCTGTGAAGTGGTACGGGATATTATTACCGCGGAAGGACCAGAGCGTAAACTCTATGAGGGACAAAATAAGAGTTTATTTCTAGTAATTCAAGGTCTTCCGTCATAGTTGAAATTAACCTCAATTAAAAATAGTACTATGAAGTAGATAATGTACGGTAACAGCTGTTCTTTATCGTCCTAGCAACACATGCTGCCTTGGCTTGCCTGCTCTAACCAACTCAAATTTTAAACCCCCCTAAAAATACTTAAAAATTCGAATATCAAAAAATCCTTTCTTAGCGAGCGCCTACGTTATATAGGGAGTGTCCATGCAAAATTTCAAAATTTTCTGTGGAGCGGTTTGGGCTGGGCGATGATAGATGAGTGAGTGAGTTAGTGAGTGAGTGGTATTTGACAAATATATAGTAGATGAAGTATTATTTAAATTTATTATTATTATTTACATTTATTATTATTATTTAAATTTATTTATGATCTAATTCAATTTTATTACTAATTTCGGTACTTTCCTCCCTTCTCCCACAGATCGCTGTCTAGGTCGTGGGATGGGGGTAGAATGGCCGCCTAGATCACCTGATTTGACGGTCATGGACTACTATCTGTGGGGTAGATTAAAAGCCCTGGTGTACCATCAAAGGCCCCAAAATAAAGAGGATATGATGGATCGCATAACTCGGTCAGTTGCACAATTAAAAATAGATGAGATTTTAAATGCTCAGGATGATTTCCCGGAGAGCCTTGTGCAATGTATTAATGTTGAAGGTGGACAATTTGAACATTTAAAATGATTTTTGCAATATTTAGTGAACTTAATATTTTTTTAAACAATGTAACTTTCTTTGGAAACTGATTACTTTTTTTTTTAAACAAAGGGAAAATTGTTTTTTAGTTTGTCGTTTAATGATATAATAATTTCATATGGAAAGAGAAATTTATTCTCTTCTGTTTTATAATAATTTGTATTTACTTTTTTTTTCATAAAGTAAATAAGTACATACTTTTTTTTATTGTTTATGACAGCTATTTTTTTTCTATTCATATCGATTTTCGGAATTGTTATTTTTATTTTTCGTTTTTAACGGCACATCAACTATTTGGCTATTAGCGCTGGGCTATCTACAGGTTACCACCCTCTTCTAATGCCAACAGCACGTGGTCGGTCACCCCTGAATTGTTATTTTTTAAAACTTTTAAGGTATATTTTTCATTCATAATATCCCGTAAAATATTCAATCTACAACTTTGATCTTGGTATCACCTGAAAGGAAAATTACTAGGCTACAACGTTTGTATAGAGTTGTTTTTACGTATAAGGCTTGGTTTCAGTGAAAAGTAGGAATTTGTCTACAAAAGGGCGATATTTTTCAGTTTTTTGCGTTTTACGCGCAAACGGTGGGTCGGATCAAAAGATGTCTCGGAATAAATTAGTCTTAAAATTAAATTTTCTATCAGAATTCGTCATAAAATATACCTGTTGCAATTGGAAACTCAAGAGTTAGATGCGCTGGAGAAAAACTGGAGAATGTTACAAAGTCAACTAAACCTTCAAAAGAAACCTCAGGCAACATAACTAAGACCTACCAAGTTTCATTTCGAAATTCCAACAACTCTAGGAGGAAAAGGGGGTGGACACATATACTGGGACACCCTGTATATAGAAGTAGCTATAAGTGAAACAGAAAGGAATATACCATCTATTGTTTCCTTTAATTTAATGAGAAAAAAAAAATAAAATAAAATAAGTTGAGTATAGTAATATGTTATTCAATTAAAAAAAAAAAAAAAGGGAACAGAATGTGCTTACATATTTCATAAGAGATAAAATCTTAAGTTTAATTATTAAAAAAAAAAAAAAAAAAAAAAAAAAAAAAAAAAAAAAAAAAAGTTCATAGGATGATTTAAACTGTAAGTTGTAATTTTTATTATTAGTAGTCGGCGCGGTGGCCGTGAGTGTTAAGGCGTGAGGAATCCGCACCTAAGAGGGGCTAAATTTTTTAACAAACAAGTATATAAATTGGTGAGCTTTTATAATTTGTTCTTATTAATAATATGCCATGCATGGTGTACTTAAAGTAATGCAATGTGGTGTATAAGCACGGACATCCTTCAGAAAGATGTTCGTCTAGGTCGAGTGAAATAATTAATTTCACAAATCACAAGTGTGGAATAATTGATTTCACAGCCGACAAGAATCAGCTCTCCAGGCAAAGGGGTCATATTACAAACTAACTCTCATAGTTACTATAATAACAAGTAGTTACTAACTTCGAAGTTTTCCCCAAAACACTAAAAAAACTTCAATTTAAGAATGAAACAGTAAAAGTAAATTATACAATACTTTAATTTTTACATGGAAATAAAATAAAAATAGGAACTGCTTTTGGCGTGGTTCCTTCCTCCCTCCATAGGTAGGAACCCCGCTTATGAGGTTGACTTTTTCTTCCTAAAAGTAGCTTCCTCGAAACAACGAATAGGTAGGGGTCTCCCGTGGTCTAATGGCTAGCGCCTTGGATTCATAAGCGGGAGATGGTGGGTTCGATTCCCAACCTCCGGCAGGAATTTTATCATCCCACGGCTCGTTGGTAAAATTCCTCGCTACACCCTGGATGTCGGCGCTAATGACCTAGATGTAGATGCGCCGAAAAAAAAAAAAAAAAAAAAAAAAAAAAAAAAAAAAAAAAAAAAACAACGAATAGGTTGTAACTATAGATAAAATATCTTCGTCGATGATACGGTATATCTTCGGGGTTGTTGATAAGGTAGTAATCCCATAGTCTGATCGGCGAATATATTGAAATATTGTGGATAATGCTTTTATTTTTTTATTTTTTTTTTTTTTTACTTTTGAATCTTGAAATGATCTCTTCTTTCGACTTATTATTATCGATCCCTACTACGAAAATAGAATTATGTCGAAGAAATAGATTTTGGAGGAGTTAAAAGGCGCACAGGACATGGCTGATGGTTCTGTTCTTCTGATGAAGAGCCGGAAGAGTTGGATGGATGTTTTGATACCGATGATGACGTTTCAAAAGTGGGAAATGCAATTAATTCCGATATTTATAATATTGAAACGAGCTGGTGGAAAGGAAAGGAGATAAAAAAAATTCCGTCTCGCAGAAACTGCGTCATCTTAGCGCGGTTCCGTTCTTATCCCTAGTCTCATTTGGATAGATTAAAATAGAAACAGTTAATATTTTGGTTCGACCTTTCTTGAAAATCTTCTATGGCCTTACCTGGAAGGGTCAGGCAGCACCAATCATCCACTTCTCGAGATACTAATCTCACTCTTCGATACATTGAAAAATATCAAAATGTTTACATTTTCTTGTACTCTTCTACTATAGTACTAATTCTACAAATAAATCCTATTAAAAAAAACAATTAAAAAGTGAGCTAAAAGACTACAAAAACCCTTTCAAAAGAACAAAACAAACACATTTGAAGATCTAAGCACTTATTTCTCCGATTCACATCGCCTAATCGAAAATTGCTTCAGAATCTTTTTTGTAGATAATTTAGTAAGCTTTCGAATGGTAACCTTCCGCTTACCAAGATTCCCAACCGTTTTCAAAATATTAGGGATAATATAAGAAGTTCCCAAAACTTTCATGTCTAGAAGTAAAATATTTTATTCAAATCCTTCCTTAACTCCAAACGTAACCAAAATTAAAACATCTTTGTTTTTATGAATTTCTTACATGCAGAAAATGTTTCGACTGAATCCCATGATTCTAAGTACCAAAAACTTCATTCGACAACTATGTTTCCACTTTTCTCGAAAACGGTTCAAGCAATCGCCTTAAAAATGGCTTCATTCGTTTTTCAATTCCAATAAACATATAAAAAAAGTATTTGCAAGCATATGAAGTAAGCGTAACGATTTTTTTCGCCCGAATTTCGCTCAGAAAACCATGTTTCGGTAGACGCATTCTGCCAGTTAACGAAATTGACCTTTCAAATTAGACGAAAGATTTTTGTGCCAAATATCATCAAAACTAGACCGTTCGTCTGAGGCATAGAGAGCAAACAGCCAAATGCACACATACACACACACACACACACGTATGTATATATATATATATATATATATATATATATATATATATATATAGAGAGAGAGAGAGAGAGAGAGAGAGAGAGAGAGAGGAGATGGAGATAGTTAGCCGTTGCAGAGATACGCAGACAAGGTGTAGTTGGGATTCGGCTAGGAGAAAAAAACGTCAGACTTTCAGGAAGAAATCTGTCCAAATACAGAAACTTCCAAATACACATTTCTTCCTGAATGTCTGACGTTTTTTTCTCCTAGCCGAATCCCAACTATACCTTGTCTGCATATATATATATATATATATATATATATATATATATATATATATATATATTTATATATATAAAGTTGAACCACCGTTATTTCCTGTCTCTAGGGGTTCTGAAACGCAACAACTTCCACTCTTCACATCCTTACCACATGAAAATCAATGTAGTTCAAAACCTTCCTCGCCGCGCCCTTTCTTTATCCCATGAGTCCTTTCACAATGAAAACTTGCAATGAGCTACCGAAATATTAACACTAAACCAATTCCCCCCTAACCTCATAAACCGGCTTATAAAGCAAATAAAATCCCAATCCTACAATGCCACCTCCCCCAATACCTCTATTGACTCCTCCTCCCAGATATTTCGTTCCCTGACATACACACCAGGACTAACTGAAGAACTCACAAAGACTTTAAAAAAAGCCATCCCGTCACTAAACTTTGGGTTAAAAACCACTAACAAACTTACTACATTGTACACCAAACTCAAAGATCCCATTCCCTATGACTGCACCGCCCACTGCGTTTACCAAATACCCTGCCAAACTCCCTCCTGTAATGCAGTATATTTAGGTGAAACCAAAAATTATATTCCCTCCCGCATAACACAACACAAACGGGCAATTAAAAACAAAGAAATCCACAAGTCCGCCCTCGCAAAACACGCCATTACAAAAAAACACACATTCAACTTTGATGACACTAAAATACTTTCCACAGAACGAAACACCAAAAAACGACAGATTTCCGAATGCGTCCACATTAATTTGAACCCCAATAATAGTAATTAGAAAACGGACAAACAGAACATCTCCCCTACTTACTCCGCCGTCTTCCATAACTTGTCCTGACCTCCTTTTACCTTTGTTCCCAGGCCCCAGACAATTTTTCTACTTGTGTGTCCCAAAATTTTAACACCTTCTTACAGCCCGTTTTTACAACCTAGAAATCCACTTGTTTCATCTTAACCGATTTACTGCCTTCTCCCCCATCCCCCAGTCATAGCTATAAAAACCCCCTGTGTAGTTGCTATCCCTCATACATCCAACCATGGTTACCTAAGTGTCCTCGAGGTCTTTCTCCCTCCCCCTAGGCATTTTCTAGTGGTACGTATTCGTATATTGATTATTATAAATTGTATTCACCTATAGAATAGATTGAGTTTCTCACAATATAAAATTTTTAATTTTTGTACTGTTTACTTACTACCTTCAACATGCTGTTTACTTTCCAACTACCGCATTTTCATTGTTTAATAATAAGATTGGTTCTAATCATTGTCATGATGTATATAATACGCTCATTTCTGCCTTTTTTTTTTTTTCACTTATAATTTGTATGTAGTTTTTAGCTGAAGAAGGCTGCCAATGTGCAGCCGAAACGTCCAAATACAGATTTCTTCCTGAATGTCTGACGTTTTTTTCTCCTAGCCGAATCCCAACTATACCTTGTCTTCGTATCTCTGCAACGGCTAACTATCTCCATCTCCGCAACATTTTCTAGTCGGCGGATTGCGTCATGAGGTCAACCTTAAAAGCCGGGTTCCTTCCATGGAGGGAGGGAGGAACCGTGCTAAAAGGACAGGCGTAAAATTAAACCAAAACGGCGAATCATTGTAATATTATACAAATAAACGAAAAAATAAATTGTAAAAATGGGTAACTCTGGAACACTAAAACAAAGACCACGAATGGTAAGATTCTTGCCAGAAATGTAATTCATACCAATTGAAAAAAAAATGTAATTCAAGATCCAGCCGAAAATGCAGCCGGAGCTATAAAACCAGAGGGGTGTTTTGGCAGTATTTTCTCTGAAGAAACTTTGGGGGAACACACTAACTGGAAATTAGGTCGTCAAAGAACCAAATACCAAACGAACTAAACTTTCAAAAACATTATCATGAAATAACTAAGGGATAGTTGTGTACACTTGTGTATTTTCGGAGGACCCATTCTTAATCATTTGCGTTTGAGCATTTTATGTAATACCTCAAGGAGCGTCGATAGATACATAGCAGGTTCACATTCCTTGTAAATTGCCTTAGTTTTGACGATAACATCATCAGTATCTGCAGTCTAATGACAGTGTGGCGACATTATGGCCTTAATAATCTCCAACTGATAAAATTCCGTAACCGCCAAATGTAAATTAGATTTTTGCTGCTAAATATTGAGATTTTACAACTATTTTCGAAACGACGAATAGGTTGCAAAATGGATACCTAACTGCAGGGTTGTTATCCAGAATTTGGATGACAAATCAAGATGCCCACATAGACAGAACCATATTCCGTGAAATTGAAATACTCCTGACACAAAGACATCATGAAGGCTTAATCCCAACCCTTGCTCTATTGTTGGGATTATATGCTTTACTTGCTTCGCATTACAAAGGGGTTCATCTTGGTATTTACTACAAGCACAATAGGGGCCGCTGGATTTCGTGCTTCTATTTATTATTCATGCGGTGATCTCTCCAGTCATTCGAAATTTATTAAATTTCAACTTTCCTAAATCTCTTTGGTCATTAACATATAATGCTTCATGTGAAAACCTCTGTGGAGAAAAAGCTGATTTATGTGCAGAAAATGCTGATAAAAATGAATGAATGAATGGTTTTATTTAACAGTATATTGCAATTTTTATAAAATAATTGAATACGGAAAAAAACTCTCCACAATGGGCATCTGTCCGTCTGCGGGAGTCCGCTTAAAAATTAAATTCTGACACAAGGGGTGCCTGTAATGGCATGCTTCCGTAAGGGGTAATACTACCTTGTAACATTTTTTTTTATGTGCTAAAATTTTTCCATAACTCATCAAAAATGATATCCAAGAGTGTTTATGTGAAAAAAAAATAAATAAATAGGCAAAAATACGATTTTCCGAGTGAAATCCCGATGCCAAGTGAACACGGTGCTGAATTGAAGATACTTTTTAGAGCGAACTTCGATTGGTCCAAATTTAATTGTTAAATTTCTTTTTGGTCCTCCTTTAACACATTTGAAAATTAAAACCCATTTTTTAATCTTTATTACATGAAAGTATGAAAACCAATTTTATAGGAAAGACATGAACATTTCAGAACATTAAACTTTAAAGTCGTTTTCTCAAAACTATGTTTTTCAACTCGGGTGATACTCTGGCGTCTTCAATTTTTCCCGATCAACTTCAAATTTAAACTGCAGCTTCCTCATGGTATTTGCTAGTTATATACGTAGGATTTTTTCGATTCATTGAATTGTAACGATTTTCGACGAATCTTTTTATAGAAAATGAATAATTGTTCACCATTTTCGAAAAAATTAATATTTCTTAAAAATGCTACGTACTTTACTAGATCTATCCTTCTTCTTTCGAAATAATTTTAGTTTTTTGTTCTAGATCAAAAATTGCCGCCTGCAGACTATCGCCCGTGAAAGAAGAGGGTTTCCGTTTGTCAGACAAAACGCCGTCATTATTTTTTTCAAAAAATTGAAACGTATTTTTTTGGATACTTTAATATCCCACATAAAACGTTTGATATAAAGAATTGAAAAATATTAATTTATTTTTTATTTATAAGTTCAAGAAAAAGATGATATAGATGATGAAGATTACCCCTTAAGACAAGGAAGTATTACCCCTTAAGAATTTCTTACAATTTATTATTATTTTTCACAGGGTTATCTATAGGTCACTACCCTTTTCTTGCCAGGATAGAGGTGATTTTTTTTCTTTTTTCCAAAGAAAATCCACCATCCCTATTGGGAGCGAATCCACGATACTTAGCACGGAGTTTTTTTCCGTTTTTCTTTTTCTCTTTTAAGTTAAATTATTGAGAGCAAAAATCCTAAACCTCGTTCAATATTTAACAATATTTTTTTCTACTGAAAGCACGGAATTTCGCTGAATCATGCGCGAAAAATATTCCTGACAGAAAAACATTTTTAGAGCACCGTGAAAAAAGAGGGAAAGGGCCAGAGATAAAAGTATAAATGACAACCGGAGATGGGACTGAGATGAAAGCTTAGAGAGGCGGGTGAAAGATAAAACGAAAATAAAAAATACAAAAGTGAGAAATAAAATATGAATATTAACCAACAAAAAATAGAAAAAGTATGATTCTCGTCTTTCATTATCTCTTGAGTTTCAAATTAGTTTGAAAGTGTAAAATTTGGCTTTAATTGACTTTACCGATAAAATTCTTTCATCATTGTGGTCTGCTATACGAAATATATATAGTAAAATGCTCTTCAATCAATGTATCGATTAAACAATTGTGTAAACAGAGTATATTCCTCAAAGAAATATATAAAATAAACATAAAACGTTTTATTCTAAAAAGTCCGACTCGCAGGAACTGCGTCATCTTAGCGCGGTTCCGTTTATATCTCTAGTGCCATTAGTAAAGGAATTAATCATTCGTGAAAAATATAAAATAAAATCTCAAAGAGGAGGAATATTTAAGGTGCCATAACAGCAAAAGTTTCTTCCGGACCAATTTAACATAATCTATAGATATAATAAAATTCTCACGGATCGCTGTCTGCACATGGAAAATATAGAGCAAAAAATACTCTTGGGGACCTTTATCAACGCAATAGTACCCAAAACAATGATTTTTAGAATTTTTGTCTGTTTTTTTTTTTTTTTTTTTTTTTTTTTTTTTTTGTTTTGTTTTTTATGTCTGTGCTAAAGTTGCGAATTTCACTAATAATCTTTGGTAAGCTTCACTTAATATTTAGTGTTTGTTTCATGTCAAACGGTTCATAAATAAAAAAGTTATGCCAATGTAACGAATCACGTCGAACATTTCATGAACTATCGATAACACGATACAAACCAGCGTTTTTTTTTTCGTCATGAAACTTGGTATTTAGAATTCCCCTAGCAAATGATTGAACGAGTTCGTTAACCAGCAAAATTGGATCATCTGGAGGGGGGTTTACTCCAGACCCAAAGTATTTATTCGCCCATACCGGTCACAAATATTGTTGTATTGAAACGAAACTCGGTATTCGTTGTTGACTACTAAAGCTGTTATGTTGTAATTCTCGTAATTATTTTTAACGTGTTATTCTAGCCTCTTTTTTTGAAACAGGAAGAACACTAAAATTAGCATATTATGATAATATGAAATTTTTATTGAATACCCACTACTTTTAAAGAATAAGCGCATCACGTGTCGCTCTTCCGAAACTTGCTAAATCGAAACGATCCTAACTTTTCCAATAGGAAAATAAAATCGACTGAAATTTCTGTATTTATTATATTATGTGTATTAGTTAGTGCAGATATAGACTGGAGGGATGAGAAGGAAGTGGAGTGTGCAATTGACGGCAAGTATCATAGCTTCGAGGGAACTGTCCAATTCACGGACCAATATTTCACTCCCACACCCTTGTTGGGGTCTCGTGTATTGGATGTTGGGTCATGGACTGGTCAAAGAAAGCCTCTTGTCAACGCCCACACTTCCAATTCACAATCGGATGGCCAATATATATAGAATTCCGACTTTGCCGAAATCACATGAAATTAGTAGAAGTTGGAATTGAGGAATATAGTGGGTGCAATTCATGGTTGCCATGGCATAGAGATGGAGTGGGAATTCACTCCGGAACTTTGTATTGTTTTTACACTTATCGAAATAATGCGCTACTGTAATTACACTGATCTCTACTGGAGAAGGCGACAATAAAATACTCGAACAATTGCCCATATAATTTTCTGTTTACTAGTGATTTAACCCTTTCTCTACTGTACACTGATTCAGCAGTCAAGAGCGGCTGAGACCTGTGTATCGCTGACCTGTGTACAAGTCGGAGGAAGACGAGACCCACATACCGTGGACTTGTCCAGCAGTCGAGAGCTCTCGCATTCTTTCTCTTCCCACTAGAGCTATCTAGCGTTACCCTAGCGTACTTCCTGTCACGAGAGGGTGTTGGAATGAGGTTTTTGACTGTTTGAGCTATTCCCACGAATTAGAACTCGTTGCCCTCTGAAGCAAGAAGAAGTTGTTTACACTCCGTCAGTGCCGTTTACACGCAGTCAATGTAACATTTTTATAACTTCCTTTTAAACAAAGCAATTCAATTTAAAAATAATCCGAATTCAAAATTAATTCAAGACATCTTTTTACCGTGTGCATCTCTTAGTAGGAAAATGATTAATTCAATAGTGAGTAAACGATCAAATATTTTCCGTCCTGGCCAATGATCATTTTTTGTGGAAACAAGTACTTTCTCACCAAGGCACACATTCATTGACGCACATACGCTTGCACTCACACAAACATATTTTCATATTTGTCTGTTAACACAACAGTGACCACAACGTTTCATCTTTCTTCACAAAACTTGATAAATAACCAAATGTACGTGAGCAGCCTTCATAAATAGCTCGGAACAAGGGTTTCCCCATATCCTCAGACAGACAAGCTGCAATAAGAACTCTATCCATGGTTGGGATAAATTCCAAGGGGGCGTAGAAGTACATGTTGAGCCTATACATACTGAAAATTCAAAACAGAATCATGTTCCGGGACTTCGAAACTGGAGCGGGTTCCGGGACACTCTAGCATCCTTGAGAACGAAAGGGCAGACGAATTGGCTAATTTCGGTGCATCAACGAAGGGCATATCACCTGAACTCCAATGTGGGAGAGCAAGAGCGCTGGCCAGAATAGGTATTCAGAGGCCAATAAAACAACTCATTTGAGTTTAATGCTAAGGAGTTCTTTACAATTGTCTTTTAACGTTTTACTTCGCAGGAATTACATCCTGCTTCAAGAGACACTTATCCATGATTTCTATAATTTATTATTTTATGAAATTATAAATTGTAAAAACGTTGTCAAAATCATAGAAAACTGTCTAATGGAGCAGAATATGATTCCGTAACGTTAAATCGCCACCCGAAGAAAGCCATATCAATAAAAAATATATAAGTATGTATGTATATACAGGGTGTCCCAGTATATGTGTCCACCCCCTTTTCCTCCTAGAGTTGTTGGAATTTTGATATGAAACTTGGTAGGTCTTAGTTATGTTGCATGAGGTTTCTTTTGAAGGTTTAGTTGACTTTGTAACATTCTCCAGTTTTTCTCCAGCGCATCTAACTCTCGATTTTCCAATGGCAGCAGGTATTTTTTATGACGAATTCTGATAGAAAATTTAATTTTAAGACTAATTTATTCTGAGAGATCTTTTGATCCAACGCACCGTTTGCGTGTAAAATGCAAAAAACTGAAACATATCGCCCTTTTGTAGACAAATTCCTATTTATCACTGAAATCAAGCCTTGTACGTAAAAACACTTCGATACAAACGTTGTAGCCTATTAATTTTCCTTTCAGAAGATACCAAGATCAAAGTTGTAGATTGAATATTTAACGGGATATTATGAATGAAAACAAAGGCAATTTTTTTTTTTTTTTTTTAGTTTTATGATATAATAATTTCATATACAAAAAGAAATTTATTCTGTTCTGTTTTATAATCATTTTTATTTAATTTTTTCATACAGTAAATAAGTAATTTTTTTTTTAGTGTTTATGACAGCTACTTTTTTCTATTCATATCGATTTTCTGATTTGTTATTTTTTAAAACTTTTAAGGTATATTTTTCATTCATAATATCCCGTTAAATATTAAATCTACAACTTTGATCTTGGTATCATCTGAAAGGAAAATTAATATGCTACAACTTTTGTATCGAGGTGTTTTTACGTACAAGGCTTAGTTTCAGTGATAAATAGGAATTGGTCTACAAAAGGGCGATATGTTTCAGTTTTTTGCGTTTTACGCGCAAACGGTGCGACGGATCAAAAGATGTCTCGGAATAAATTAGTCTTAAAATTAAATTTTCCACCAGAATTCGTCATAAAAAATACCTGCTGCCATTGGAAAATCAAGAGTTAGATGCGCTGGAGAAAAACTGGAGAATGTTACAAAGTCAGCTAAGCCTTCAAAAGAAACCTCATGCAACATAACTAAGACCTACCAAGTTTCATATCAAAATTTAAACAGCTCTAGGAGGAAAAGGGGGTGGACACATATCACATATACTGGGAATCCCTGTATATATATATATATATATATATATATATATATATATATATATATATATATATATATACCAAGAAAACGGAATCCTTAAGGCTCGGGCACACAGATCGTGTTCTGAGTGCCCGAGCCTTTAATCATGTAATCAATTATAACTATTAAGGAAGTATAAGTTTGCGACTTGGGAGAGTATATCCATTAGAAAAGGAGACGTAAGCCTAACTGGAGAGTGTGGATATAACTATTAAGGAAGTATAAGTTTGCGACTTGGGAGAGTATATCCATTAGAAAAGGAGACGTAAGCCTAACTGGAGAGTGTGGATATAACTATTAAGGAAGTATAAGTTTGCGACTTGGGAGAGTATATCCATTAGAAAAGGAGACGTAAGCCTAACTGGAGAGTGTGGATATAACTATTAAGGAAGTATAAGTTTGCGACTTGGGAGAGTATATCCATTAGAAAAGGAGACGTAAGCCTAACTGGAGAGTGTGGATATAACTATTAAGGAAGTATAAGTTTGCGACTTGGGAGAGTATATCCATTAAAAAAGGAGACGTAAGCCTAACTGGAGAGTGTGGATATAACTATTAAGGAAGTATAAGTTTGCGACTTGGGAGAGTATATCCATTAAAAAAGGAGACGTAAGCCTAACTGGAGAGTGTGGATATAACTATTAAGGAAGTATAAGTTTGCGACTTGGGAGAGTATATCCATTAGAAAAGGAGACGTAAGCCTAACTGGAGAGTGTGGATATAAATCAGAGCTGCCAATATCACCTGCTGTTCTACTCTATCGGAACCTAATCCATCATGGAGTTTGGAAGTATACACATTCTCTTACAATACTCCACATCAATATGCTATTGTAATACTCATTCTTACCTTCGCTGATATCTTCATGTTAGTTTCTTCGCCTGTTCTTTTACAAAGTAGGTATTTAATTCTTCGACTGTTCTTCTTACAAAAAGAAAAATCGATATAATTTTTCGCCAGACGTTCTGACAAGGCGGTAGCTACATTTAATTCTTCGCATGTTGTTCTGACATGTCGGCTAAAACGATCATCTCAAAAAAAAAACTCAATTATCAATTGAATGAAGCCATTTTCAAGGGAATTTACTCGTTTGTATCCGTTTTCGAGAAAAAAGGATACAACTTTATATAAAATATTTGACCAGATATTTGACATTCATCTAAAGATCATATGGAGGGTTTAGAGCACAACTAGACCAAGTCCATGTTATAGAGTTTTCAGAAAATGAGTATTATTCGTTTTAATTGTATAAATCATATTGACCAGCATAAGTCTTAAAAAGATTTAAACTTAAACACTGAAATCATTTATGTTTAGCCTTGTTCATGAAATAGTTACAACTTGGACTTGGCTTACTTGTGCTCTGAAAAAAATAATTAGAATGTCTTCCAGTTGTGTAGCAAGAACTGCAACAAATGGCAAAATAGTGAAGTTAGGACTTAGTCTCCTGTAGCACTGAAAAGAGACATTTTAGTAATACTCTTCAATCCCATTAGAGCATAATATGTCAAAAATGGACTTGGTCTAGTTGTGGTCTGAACCCTCCATAATTAAGTAAACGTTTTGAGCTAAGTAGCTATTAAAACAGATATAAGCACTTTTGGAATGTTCCTAAATTTTATTAAATATTTCAAAAATGATTGGAAACCCGTTGTAAGTGGACGAAACCGTTCAAAAGCTTACTAAATTTCCATTAAAAACTGATCTCAGGTGAATTTCTGTGGGGCTATTTCATTCGGTGAAATAAGTGTTTAAACCTCAAAGACCTTTGAATGTTTCTTGTTTCTCAGTAGTTCTTTATTGATTGATGTTTTTGTAATTGCTTTTAGCAGTAAAATGAATTTCCCAGTAAAACAAATAGGATAGGTAAAATGAGAAACAAGTCTGTATTATTTTGGTTTTGTAATCTGAAATTTCTCAAGAACGAGCGGGACATTTACCTACTGCCAATTTTGTGAGTGTTAGTTGTATTTCTTCGACATGTGGTTGAAGGAGGTAAGTATAAACACTTTAAGAAATAAATCTACGCCCCAATGTACATTTTCTGCAAAAATAGCAAGAACTTTGAGAAAGAAATATAAACTGTAGCCAGGACCCCCACATCTCATAGCCGGGCCCAGGACCAGATCACGGGCTCCCACATCTCAGAGCCGGGCCCCCAATATTGATAAAGCTTCTGCCCTTCCCACACAGAACACATAGTTACTATTAATGGTTGAAATATCTAATAAGCGTATACTAATCTCCAATGTGTTGTTTTACAAAAAATGTAATATGATCTCAAAAAAAAAAAAAAAAAATCTTAATACAAGTTGCGTGTACATTTAGGGTTTTCAAATCCACAAAACTGAAAATTCTAGTACTTTGCTTTACGACTTTGGCCTTTTTTAGATTATTTTCATCTTGAGTTGAGCGAAATGAGAATAAAAGCCGACAATCAGTGCAGCAAATGTCACTTCCGGTGCTTGTAGGTTTATTACGACTCGTAATGAAATATACTATTCTGGGAATGCACTTGTTTTGTCGTTTATGTACATTAAAAAAATATAGATCCAATTCAAATAAATATAGGCTACGCCCGTCTATATTTCTAAACCCCGTTCTTTTTCCAAGCTCATAACCTATACATTTTTCCAATTAGCGAGGCCCGGCCCGTGCCCGGGAAAACTGTACCCAGCTGTCCCCCCCCCCATGTAGCGGCCCTGCTCCTAGCTTTCCAAATTTCACTAGAGATAAGGTTCTGACATCACCTTAAAAGTAACGCTTTAAATGCGAGTCATATTATTGTTTAAATCTCTGGGTTCCTAAATATGATATTATTGTGACCCTTTGTTTACAAAAATTTATTTTAAAAATGGCAGAAGGTTATATACGTACATTTATTTAAACACTTCATATTCTCATAATGTACTTGATTTAGTACTCTACGTGTTTCGCGTAGTTTGACGCGCCTTCAGGAGCAACATAACATAATAAGTACATAATGCATAATATAATCCATAACTAAGGAAGATCTACCACAGTTAGGGCCACGTCCTGACTAAATAAAGCATTTTATAAGAAAATGAAGTGTTTAAATGTACATATGACCTTTAAAATAAATATGATATCAATCTTCTGAATAAAGCAAGTTCTGAAAAAGAGCAATTTTATAGAGAAATATGAAATATCTCGTTGAATATGTCTTTTCGACCTATGTTCCGCTAAATCCTCTACCGATGTAACTACATGAATCTATTTTCTTGACCGTTTCCTCATAGTACCCTAACAATGAGAGCTGGTCTAGACAGGTCACGAGTCCTGCCAATCTCATTCCAATGATCTGATTTGTCCCTTGATTGGACAGCTGATTGGCCTGTCTGGGATCGGGCTCTTTGTTCTTCCCTTCATCATCTTTACCAGTTAGTCTTGTTCATGGAGGTAGAAACAAGGTACATGTACAGTAGTCTTGTTCATGGAGGTAGAAACAAGGTACATGTACAGTAGTCTTGTTTATGGAGGTAGAAACAAGGTACATGTACAGTAGTCTTGTTCATGGAGGTAGAAACAAGGTACATGTACAGTAGTCTTGTTCATGGAGGTAGAAACAAGGTACATGTACAGTAACTACTTATATTAAAATTTGTACAAGAATTTACTATGACTGAAAAACAAAATCCTATTCCGTGATTAAAAACACGATTATTAACAATAACACATCCCTGCATAAATAAAGATTCTTCTCAGCGTACAAAAAACAAACTGACCTCTAGTGAAGTTTTTGGCGAAATGAGCGTTGTGTCTATGAAAAACCCCAGCGATAAAAACTAGGTTCTCTTACAAATCATTAAACACTTTCTTTTAGCACTTTCCTCCGAAGGAAAGTAGCTATTGAGGTTGGACTCATGACGGAATTTTTGAAAAATTTCTTCAAATCTTTATCGACCCTACCTAGTAGACACCGAAAATGAGCCCCGTTAAAATTATATATATATATATATATATATATATATATATATATATATATGTATATATGCATATATATATATATATATATATATATATATATGTGTGTGTGTGTGTGTCTGTTAACACGATAGCGGCCAGAGTTTTTGTTTTTTCGTCACGAAACTTGGTATATAGCATTCAATTATCAAACGATTGAACGAGTTCGTTAACCACCGAAGTCGGTCCACCGGAAGGGGGGGTTTACCCCGAACCCAAAACACTAATTTGACTATGTCAGCCGTAATATTTGTTATATTTCAACGAAACTTGGTATTCGTAGTGGTAATATACAGAGAAAAGTGAGATATAAAAATGAACTAAATCGGTTCATTAGAAGGGACAATACCAATTCGCCACTACCAGCCGTGATTTTTGGTATATTTCGACGAAACTCGGTATTCGTAGTGGTAATCCACAGGTAAATATGTGTTGTAAAAATAAACTAAATCGGTTCATTAGAAGGGGGGGGGGGGTTTACTCCGGACCCAAATTCCTAATATACTCATACCGGTCGTAATTTCTGCTGTATTGTAACGAAACGCGGTATACGTCGTGGGTAACTCATGAGAAAGAAGTGTTGTAAAAATGAGCTGAATCGGTCAATCGGAAAGCGGGGGTTTAATTTGTAATATATTTCAACAGAAAAGCCCTCCTGACGTAGGTTCACAAAGCCGCCGCAAGGAGCGCTTTCTACCACTAAACATAACTCTGGAAGCAAATTAATAATTGATCAGTTACTCATTACAAATTTAAAAGATAACTATTCATGTTTTTATTTTATTTATGTAGGATATTTTAAGCAAATTGTTCTGGAAAGCAGTCTACACTACCCAAATTCTGAGGAAAGTGCTTAGTTATGCAGCTCCTGCGTGACGGACTTTTTCATTTTATATTTGTTCAGATGATTCCATCCCTTAATACTTCTCTCACCATACTTCTATGGAATGCAAACGGACTTACAACACGACGACTCGAACTGGAACTTCTACTCACAGAAAAGGACATCGACATTGCACTGATAACGGAAACCCACTTACTCAACAAACACCATTTTTCAGTCCCAGGATACGCATCTTACTGGGCCGATCATCCATCTGTAGCCCACAACGGAGCAGCTGTCCTTGTGAAGAACTCAGTGGCTCATTTTCTTCACTCCACAATCTCGACAGACAATATTCAGGTAAGTTCAATATCCCTTTCCCTTTCCCCTCACAATTTCATAATATCGGCTGCATATTTTTCCCCTAATAGTACCATCCACCATCCTGAATTCCTTTCACTATTCAAATCCTTTCCGTTTTCAGTCCTCGTTTCCTCATAGGGGCTGATTTCAACGCAAAACATCCCAGATGGGGAAGCCGTCTCACAAACTCCCGTGGCAGAATCCTATACGACATCCTTCAATCCCAAAACTACCAATCCATTTCCACAAACACTCCCACCTACTGGCCAACAGATCTCTCTCGAACTCCAGACTTGGTCGATTTCTTCATCTCTTCTTGCCTAGGAAGTATATCCTACTCAGTGCAGTCACTGCTTGATCTATCCTCCGATCACTCAGCCATTTTCCTTAAGCTAGATACCGTTCCTCAACGTCGTGCCCAGTATCCTAGCCTCATCCAAGGTCCTATCAACTGGGAATTATTTCAAGAAATCCTTACCGCTTCCATTGACCTTACAGTCCCCCTCAAAACCCCATCAGATGTCGACACTGCCGTTCTTATGTTCACTAAAGCCATCCAGGACAGTGTCACAAAATCATGTAGACTAAGAACTCACATCCCTTTCCATCCCAAACCTCAGCTTCCAGACCACATCCAGGACCTTCTAACCGCCAAGCGCCAAGCAAGAGCTCTCTGGCAGAGAACCCGCTATCCCTCTCACCGTACCTCCTTCAACAAACTCTGCCGAATTTTAAAACAGGCCCTTTCCGAATACCGATCAAAATCCTTCAATGATTATCTTCAAACCCTATCCACAAAAGATAATTCCCTCTGGACTGCTACCCGTAAAATCCTAAAATTTCATACCGTTCCTCATCCTCTCCAACGCAGTGACGGCAGCTGGGCAAGGAGCGATGAAGACAAGGCCGAAGTTTTTGCCGCACATCTCGAATCCACTTTTTCTCCGCACCCAAATACAAATCCTATCCACGACCAGCTGGTTCACGACTACCTTGACCACCCTCTTCCCCTCTCCCCTCCTCCCAAAGCTTTTCATCCTGCAGATGTAAAATACATCATTAAGCATCTCCCCAGAAAATCCCCTGGGTACGACCTTATTACATCCCTCATCCTAAAAAACCTACCCCAGAAAGCCATAATCTTCCTTACCTACATCTTCAATTCAATCCTAAGAACTACTCATTTCCCCAAACCATGGAAACACTCAATAATAATTCTTATCCCAAAACCCCAAAAACCTCCAAATACACCATCCTCCTATCGCCCTATAAGCTTACTCCCAATCATGTCCAAAATTTTTGAAAAACTTTTCCTGGAGAGAATCCTTCTCATCGTTACATCCTCCAATTCCATTCCTGACCACCAGTTCGGTTTCCGCTCCCGGAACTCCACCATCCAACAATGCTTTAGCGTTATTGACACAATATCCTACGCGCTTGAATGTAAAAACTACTGCACGAGTGCCTTCCTCGACGTCGCCAAAGCGTTCGAACGGGTTTGGCACCCGGGGTTGTTATACAAAGTAAAGCGTATTTTACCTCACACATACTACCTCATCCTTCAATCCTACCTCTCGAATCGTTCCTTTCAAGCAAGGTCTGGTACTACCTTGTCCTCCTCTCGACCCATATCCTCAGGCGTCCCACAAGGCAGCATCCTAGGTCCTGTCCTTTACCTCCTGTACACGGCAGATATCCCCACTCATCCGACTACCCACATTACGACCTACGCCGATGATACAGCCATCTTTTCCTCTTCCCCTGATCCCTCTACAGCTTCCCAGCAACTACAGGAGCACCTTGAGTCTGTCGAGAAATGGTGCAACTTGTGGAAAATTAAAGTGAACCCCGAAAAATGCTTTCAAGTTACATTCACTCTTAATAGGAGGGCCTGCCCTCCTGTATTCATTTGCAGACGTCAACTCCCTGCATCGAATGAAGTACGTTACCTGGGACTTCTACTAGACAACAGACTCACATGGAACCCACACACACGACTGAAAAGACTAGAGCTGAACAGGAGATATGGACTCCTACGACGACTACTTGGACCTACTTCAAAGCTTACGACACAAAACAAACTTACTATTTACAAAACTATAATCAGACCTATCTGGACTTACGGACTCGAATTATGGGGAACAGCAAAACACTCCAACATACAACGAATACAAGCATTCCAATCCAAAGTCCTTCGTAGAATAGTCAATGCTCCCTTTTATGTCTCCAACAAAACCCTACACAACGACCTTAATATTCCTTTCGTAAACGACCTCGCCAAATCCCGCTTCCTGACGTTTCATTCCAAATTGTCATCCCACCCAAATCCTAGAGGTCAATCCCTTTCCACTCAGATCCACCCTAAAGACCTTCCCAGGAGGCTTAAGAGACTTTGGCCCCGTGACCAGCTACGATGACAGCAGTCAAAAACAGCACAGATTGTTTTAATATATTAGGAAGTGCCGATAATGTTTGGCTTCTTCCATATACTATTCATTGACATGTATACTTAGACCAGCACAATTAATTATTGTACTTATAATTGTACAGATTTTAAATAAACATGAAAAGAAAAAAAAAAAAAAAAAAATTTGTTCAGAGTTTCACAATTTGTCAATACATCTTCATGTAATAAATCAATACATTTTACAAATCGTGATGAAATATATCAATACAATTAACAAATCGTGATGTAATATATCAATACATTTTACAAATCGTGATGTAATATATCAATACATTTTACAAATTGTATTATCGTCACGATAACAGATCAGCTGTTACCGTACCGTATCTATTTCATAATATTATTTTTATTTGCGGTTCATTTCAACTATGATGGTAGACCTTGAATTACTACAAATAAACTGTGATTTTTTCCATCATAGAGTTTACGCTATATCTGGTGATGGTCCATCCGAGGTAATAATATCCCCAACTCTTGCACAGCCTCCTCAGCCATCAGCTTCCCCAGTCACAACACTTCTTGGTAATGCTCCCAAATATAATGGGTGTCGTGGACCCCATTAAGTATAATGATATCTTGGAAACATATATTTTTTTTATAATTTTAACAACAACAAAAAGCGCCTTTAACAGAAAAGAAAAAAAAAATTATTAACAACGAATTTTAACCTACACTGCTTAAACTTCTGTTACTGGTAAGCTATAGATAACGGGTTATCTCTATCTGTTTCTTGACACTGGTCCGAAGCGGCCCACTGCCAAGAAACGTTATACTTTCATTACTTATCAATTGATCAATAACTTATAGTATGACGGGAACCGTGCTATTATTTATTTTTTTCAAGTTGGCTTCCGAAAGTTTTGGGAACTCGGAGTTGAGATAACTGAACGGTCCCCTTTTCAGACTAGAATATGAATGTCAGTTTTTAAAGGGTAATATTAATTGAGGAAAACATGAGCATTCCAAGAATACTTGACGTGGAGGAATTTATTAAATATTTTTCCTGGGTACAGTGAGTATCCGGAAGTATCTAGGGGGAATATCAATACTTCATTCCGGGGGGGGGGGGGGTTGTCGAGAGAGGATCAATTCTGAAACAGCATGAGGGAAAATATAAAAAGTCCGACTCGCAGGAACTGCAGCATCTTAGCGCGGTTCCGTTCATGTCCCTAGTGCCATTTGATAAGCTTAGAAAAGAAATAAACTTATTTTTTTTATATATCTCGTGAAAATTGTCAAAATCCTCACGAACATCTCGAATAAAAGTGATATTAAGGCGTCAGGGACACCGACAGTAGCTAACTTTTACACAGAAGCGGAAATTACAGAATCTGGCTCTCATTCTAAAGCAAAGCTCTATAAATCAATACAAAATATGCCTAATAAAGCCTTTCTAGAGGATACAGAAGCATGGGCGTATATGAGGGGGGGGGCTGAGGGGGCTGCAGCCCCTCCTGAAATTTTGAATTGATGATAAAAACTTCTCGTAAAACCCTTAAAAATAAATTAAATAAGATCACTTAGTTCATAAAACATATTTTATTTTACGTGCAATAGCGTTTTAGTTGCCTAAAACTATTCCAAGCTCTAAATATTTAGTATTCCATACCCTGGAAATGGTCTCAGCCCCCCCCCCGAAATTGTTTTTATATACGCCCATGTACAGAAGGATCAAGAAGAAGTACACAAGATTGAGTAGAATACCCTGCCTAATATAGCCTATATAGAATAATATGCCGAATAAAACGTATCTAGTAAATACACAAGGACAAATAAAAGTCTTGACGAATAACAAGTCAAAAAAAAAACTTTATTTAACAAAATAAAACAAAGTTTAGTTGCCCAACTACAATAGAATAATATACCTAATTAAGTCTACGGAGTAGACACAAATGGACCAAAAACAAGTCTTGTGGAATATTGATTTTTTTCTAATTAAATACTTTTTATCAATATTTAGAATATAACCTTTGTTGAAAATTATTGATTGCTAATTGATGAATCGGTTTACAACTAAGTAGTCTTTATGAATATTTAGTATATAACCTATTTTTGGATCTGTGTTTTTGGGGTGCTCTCCGCCTAGGCTTTGTATTTGTGTCGGCAGATACCTGGGGTATATTTACAGCTCTTGAGGGTTAACTCATAGCAGGTAAATTTCCTGCGGCCCCATTGTGTTCTACGGGCATTGAACTGCCATATACGCTCATAGTATCTAACCGTTGTGAAGTTTATTTTTTGGATTTAGGACTTAATATACATATGTAGACTAAATCATAGCAAGAAGTAATCCTCCGTCGTCGGTTCTTAACTATGTAGACTCGCTAATGTTATCCAATCTTAGATACATCGTATTTAAAATCCACAGCAAAAACACGACATTTCATCAGAATCCCCTGCTGAATAAAACTTATATAGAATAATAAGCAAAATAAAGCCTATCTAGTGGATAAAAATAGAGGAAAAAAGCCGTTCGTGGTGGTAGAAAATCTTAAAAGTATTTCGCTCAGAAATCTCCGAAATATTGTCACTAATTTTACGTATCCTGTTTTATAGCCAAATAGATTTATATTCTATAATCAATAAGAAAAACCTACTAACAATAAAAAACTATGGGTAACAGATAAAAATAGGGAATACCAAGAATAATTCTAAAGAACGAAATCAACACCAGTAATGTAATCTAGATATTCATACGGCATCATCGAATTCTAACAAACAAAATATTGATTCTAATTATACGTATCCTGTTTTATTGACAAATACATTTGACTACTATAAGCAATTAAAAACACTAGGGAATATGCCAAAGAACTCAGAGTAGGAGCCTCGACAGTTTCAAGACATTTGAAGGAAATCGACAAATCCAAAGCTGACATTACTTCGCTTATTCAAAACTTTCTTTAGAACCTTTCTTGTAGACCATTTAGTAAGCTTTCGAATGGTAACCTTTCGCTTCCCAAGATTTTCAACCGTTTTCGAGATATTAAGAAATTATACGAAGTTCCCAAAACTTTTCATTATTTCTGACAACAGAAAATTGGTGTCATTTTACCTATCCTGTTTTACACACACATACATTTTCCTTACAAATACAACATAAGAAATTAAAGAAATAAAAAGCAATAAAAAACCAAGGGAAAGAGACAAAAATTACAAAAAGAACGACAAAAACCCGTTCATAAGAACAAAACAGACGTATTTGAAGTTTTAAGCATTTATTTCTCCGATTGACATAACCTAATCAAAAATAGTTTTAGAATCATTTTTGTAGAGAATTTAGTAAGCGTTCAAATAGTTTCAATCCACTTACCACGATTTCCCAACCGTGTTCGAGATATTAATGAAAGTATACGAAGTTTCCAAAACTTTTCATATCTGTTCATAAAATATTTTATTCTAACCCTTCCTTAACTCCAAACGTAACATAACTTTCAACATATTAGTTTTAATGAAAGTAGAACATGCACATAATGTTTCAACTGAATCCCGTTATTCTAAGTACCCAAACCAAAAACGGTATTCAAAAACTATTTTTTCAATTTTCTCGACAACGGTTAAAGCTATCGCCTTGAAAATGGTTTCATTCGTTTTTCTAGCCCAAGAAGCCTATAAAACGAGTACTTACAAGCTTATGAACTCAAAAACGTAAGCATTACGATTTTTTCTGCGCGAATTTCGCCCCAAACGCCATCTTCCAGTGGGCGGATTTTGCTGGTTAACGAACTTGACCTTTCAAATTGGACGACAGATTTTTGTACCAAATTTCATCAAAATCGGACCATTCGTCTTCTATTTAGAGAGCGAACAGACAAATATATATATATATATATATATATATATATATATATATATATATATATATATAAATAAATATATACATATATATATATATATACAAATTTGAACCACCGTTATTTTCGGTTTCTAGGGGTTCTGAAACGCAAAATTTTCTAGTCGGCACTTCCGGATTGTTTCATTGTATCAACCTTATAAGCGGGGTTCCTCCCTATGGGGGAGGGAGGAACCGCGCTAAAAACCTATTCATGTTTTTGTTTTATTTATATAGGTTATTTTAAGCAAATTGTTCAGAAATGCAGTCTACCCAAATTCTGAGGAAAGTGCTTAGTTATACAGCTCCTAGGTGACAGACTTTTATAACTTGCACAGTGACTTCCTTTCAGCATAATCATGGTAGTTATAATGCGCAATAATGAATACTTTTTTTTTTTTTGTACATTAAACCTTGTGTACTAAGGCAATAAAACCACGAAATAACTTCTTCAGAAAAATGTAAATCAATTTAAAATCACAACAAAAAAAATGTTTGGGGCCAATACAAGTGTTGTATGCGCAACAATCATGTTTCTTTATTTCTTACAGTTTTAAAATGTCCTGGTAAAGTTTGCTTTTTACTCTGAAAGAGTTTGATGGTATCTTCGCACAAGCTTTTCCATGTGAGTGAAAAATGGATCAACCACAAATTCTTTGTGGATATGGCTGATCCTTACAAGAGTGTGAGTTACTGACACCGAACAAAACGGGCATGCGTACGTTTGTATGGGTTGTTCTGTCGATTTGTATATTACTGTGTGAGTTTCTAGTAATTGTTTGTGAATCTAATGTCGCCAAATTAGTCTTGTATCTATGTAAACTCCGTATAGCGTCAGGATTTATCAATTTAAAAGATGATGAACAAAATAAATTGGACACCTGTAATAATAAATTAATTAAATTTTTAAAAAATGTAAGAAATAGAAATAAGGACGAATCACACCATAGTTCTGAATATATGCTTCTGGAGGTCAAGTGGATGAGAAATGGCCCTGAGAGAATGGTTTTGATGAATTGAGCTGGCGCCCTTGGCTATTCAGGGGCCCCCGGTAGGGTTTTCAATTCAGCATTTTCCATACGCCGGCTGTCTGCTTGGAGAAAGAATACCAACAAGCATGGAATAGCTCCATCATTCTAAGGGAAAATATCAGGCACAAAACACTGAAAACATTCTAAAGAAAACAACATCCCTTCTTCTGTGGACTCACATTTCTGTTCTTAACTCTCTTACTGGGTAATATAAAGAACTGAATGAACATTACATTATATCCATGTATGTGTGTGTGCGTGTAAATATATATATATATATATATATATATATATATATATATATATATATGTATATATATATATATATATATATATATATATATATATATATATATATATATATATATATATATCAGGGACTTCACAATTATCTATTCAATTTTCCGTGCACGCGGCAGGCGCGCCTGTTCTAAAATACTAAAATACTTTTACATACACACCTGCTTATGTGTATAAAAAAAGTCCGACTCGCAGGAACTGCGTCATCTTAGCGCGGTTACGTACATCTTGAAGAAATGGAATAGATTAGCATCACAAATCACAGGAAACTGACAGCCACTGCCATCATGATTACCACAGCCACTCCAAACTTATTACCAATACCTTTCACCGTTTGTTAGCTTATTATACTACAATACTAATTTTACTGATAAATGCAATTTAAAACTAGAAACAACCAATTAAAAAGTGAGATAAAGAAAGAGAAAAACCATTTCAAAACAACAAAACAAACACTTTTTAAGTTTTAAGCGCTTATATCTCTCATTGACGTTGTCCCATCGAATATTGCTTCAGAACATTTTTTGTAGAGAATTTAGTAAGCATTCGAATGGTCACTTTCCACTTACCACGATTTCCCAACCGTTATCGAGATATTTACGAAAAATGTATGGAGATCCGAAAACATTTCACGTCTATTAATAAATTTTTTTTTTTTTCGCATACTTCCTTAACTTCAAATATAACCAAAATTTAATCATCTTAGTTGGGATTAATTTCCAAGATGTAGAAAATATTTCCATTGAATCCCGCGATTCTATGTACTCACAAAAAAATAATGACTTACAAAAACATTGATTCCACTTTGCTCAGAAACGGTTACAGATATCGCCTTAAAAATGGTTTCATTCGTTTTCTTATGTTAACAAACCTATAAAACAAGTACCTGCAAGCATATAAACTCAAAAACGTAAGCATTACGATTTTTTTGCGCGAATTTCGCCCCAAACACTATCTTCTAGTGGTCGGATTCTGCTGGTTAACGAACTTGACCTTTCAAATTAGATGACAGATTTTTGTGCCAAATTTCATCAAAATCGGGCCATTTTTGAGCCGTCAGAAGCGCGAACAGACAAGCATATATATATATATATATATATATATATATATATATATATACAAATTTTAGCCACCTATATTTTCGTGATCTATAGGGTCTGAAACGTGAAAGTTTCTAGTCTGCACTTCCGGATTGCGTCATGAGGTCAGCCTCATAAGCGGGTTCTCCCTATGGAGTTAGGGAGTAACCGCGCTAAAAAAGAGTATAAAACTCATATTGCTGCCTAATAGCAATCTTTATAATTTACAGAAAACATACTATTATTAGCGCGGTTCCTCCCTCCCCCATAGGGAGGAATCCCGCTTATAAGGTTGATACAATGAAACAATCCGGAAGTGCCGACTAGAAAATTTTGCGTTTCAGAACCCCTAGAAACCGAAAATAACGGTGGTTCAAATTTGTATATATATATATATATGTATATATTTATATATATATATATATATATATATATATATATATATATATTTGTCTGTTCGCTCTCTAAATAGAAGACGAATGGTCCGATTTTGATGAAATTTGGTACAAAAATCTGTCGTCCAATTTGAAAGGTCAAGTTCGTTAACCAGCAAAATCCGCCCACTGGAAGATGGCGTTTGGGGCGAAATTCGCGCAAAAAAAAATCGTAACGCTTACGTTTTTGAGTTCATAAGCTTGTAAGTACTCTTTTTATAGGCTTCTTGGGCAAGGAAAACGAATGAAACCATTTTCAAGGCGATAGCTTTAACCGTTTTCGAGAAAATTGGAAAAGTAGTTTTTGAATACCGTTTTTGGTTTGGGTACTTAGAATCACGGGATTCAGTTGAAACATTATCTGCATGTTCTACTTTCATTAAAACTAATATGTTGAAAGTTATGTTACGTTTGGAGTTAAGGAAGGGTTAGAATAAAATATTTAATGAACAGACATGAAAAGTTTTGGGAACTTCGTATACTTTCATTAATATCTCGAACACGGTTGGGAAATCGTGGAAAGTGGATAGCAACTATTTGAAAGCTTACTAAATTCTCTACAAAAATGATTCTAAAACTATTTTTGATTAGGTTATGTCAATCGGAGAAATAAGTGCTTAAAACTTCAAATACGTCTGTTTTGTTCTTATGAACGGGTTTTTGTCGTTCTTTTTGTAATTTTTGTCTCTTTCCCTTGGTTTTTTATTGCTTTTTATTTTTTTAATTTCTTATGTTGTATTTGTAAGGAAAATGTATGTGTGTGTAAAACAGGATAGGTAAAATGAGACCAATTTTCTGTTGTCAGAAATAATGAAAAGTTTTGGGAACTTCGTATAATTTCTTAATATCTCGAAAACGGTTGAAAATCTTGGGAAGCGAAAGGTTACCATTCGAAAGCTTACTAAATGGTCTACAAGAAAGGTTCTAAAGAAAGTTTTGAATAAGCGATGTCAATCGGAGAAATAAGTGCTTAAAATTTGAAGTAATTGATTTCGTTTATTCGAACAGTTCTTTTTGTCTGTTTTTATTCCTATTTTTACATTGCTTATAGTTGGATAATGTATTTGACAATAAAATAGATTAATTAAAATAAGAAAAACAATTCATTGTTAGAAATATATCAGGCTGTACCGTATGAAATGTCAGTTTTGGATTTGCCGATTTCCTTCAAATGTCTTGAAACTGTTGAGGCTCCTAATCCGAGTTCTTTGGCATATTCCCTATTGTTTGCAATTGCTTATAGTAGTCAAATGTATTTGCCAATAAAACAGGATACGTATAATTAGAATATTTTATTTTTGCGGTATCTTGGGGTTCTCAGATCCCTTATGAATATCTATTAGGCCCCCTTCGTATTTTTTCCTTAATATCTCGAAAAGGGTTAGGAGATCGTGGAAATTGAAATGTAACAGTTCGAAAGCTTACTAAATTCTCTACAAAAAATGTTTTACAGAAATGTTTGATGGGGTCGTCACATTAGGAGAAATAAGTGCTTAAAACTTAGTTAGTTTCCTTTATTTAAACGGATCTATTTGTGTGTTTCCCGAAGTTTTTTTTTTCACTGCTCGTTATTTTTGTACTTGCTTAATTAATGTATTTTTCATTAAACAGGATATGTATAATTAAAAGCATTATTTTGTTTGTTAGAATTCGAAGATGCCGTATGAATAT
>OX328124.1:109889426-110044426 GCA_946811695.1 Gonocerus acuteangulatus | reverse complement strand
TCCCCCCCCCCCCCCCACCTATTCCTACAGCACTTGTACTTAACCCTGGAACACTAACCTGCGCCATATTGACGCATATGACTGTAATCAATTGTCATTTTCTTCCGTTAAATGGGGGTAGAGCCGGTCTCCCCCCCCCCCCCCCCACCTATTCCTACAGCACTTGTACTTAACCCTGGAACACTAACCTGCGTCATATTGATGCATATGACTGTAATCAATTGTCATTTTCTTCCGTTAAATGGGGGTAGAGCCGGTTTCCCCCCCCCCCCACCCCCCCCCCCACCCCCCCACCTATTCCTACAGCACTTGTACTTAACCCTGGAACACTAACCTGCGTCATATTGACGCATATGACTGTAATCAATTGTCATTTTCTTCCGTTAAATGGGGGTAGAGCCGGTCTCCCCCCCCCCACCTATTCCTACAGCACTTGTACTTAACCCTGGAACACTAACCTGCGTCATATTGACGCATATGACTGTAATCAATTGTCATTTTCTTCCGTTAAATGGGGGTAGAGCCGGTCTCTCCTCTCCCCCCCCCCACCTATTCCTACAGCACTTGTACTTAACCCTGGAACACTAACCTGCGTCATATTGACGCATATGACTGTAATCAATTGTCATTTTCTTCCGTTAAATGGGGGTAGAGCCGGTCTCTCCTCTCCCCCCCCCCCCCCCCCCCACCTATTCCTACAGCACTTGTACTTAACCCTGGAACACTAACCTGCGTCATATTGACGCATATGACTGTAATCAATTGTCATTTTCTTCCGTTAAATGGGGGTAGAGCCGGTTCTCCTCTCCCCCCCCCCCACCTATTCCTACAGCACTTGTACTTAACCCTGGAACACTAACCTGCGTCATATTGACGCATATGACTGTAATCAATTGTCATTTTCTTCCGTTAAATGGGGGTAGAGCCGGTCTCTCCTCTCCCCCCCCCCCCCACCTATTCCTACAGCACTTGTACTTAACCCTGGAACACTAACCTGCGTCATATTGACGCATATGACTGTAATCAATTGTCATTTTCTTCCGTTAAATGGGGGTAGAGCCGGTCTCCCCCCCCCCCCCACCTATTCCTACAGCACTTGTACTTAACCCTGGAACACTAACCTGCGTCATATTGACGCATATGACTGTAATCAATTGTCATTTTCTTCCGTTAAATGGGGGTAGAGCCGGTCTCCCCCCCCCCCCCACCTATTCCTACAGCACTTGTACTTAACCCTGGAACACTAACCTGCGTCATATTGACGCATATGACTGTAATCAATTGTCATTTTCTTCCGTTAAATGGGGGTAGAGCCGGTCTCTCCTCTCCCCCCCCCCCCCACCTATTCCTACAGCACTTGTACTTAACCCTGGAACACTAACCTGCGTCATATTGACGCATATGACTGTAATCAATTGTCATTTTCTTCCGTTAAATGGGGGTAGAGCCGGTCTCTCCTCTCCCCCCCCCCCCCCACCTATTCCTACAGCACTTGTACTTAACCCTGGAACACTAACCTGCGTCATATTGACGCATATGACTGTAATCAATTGTCATTTTCTTCCGTTAAATGGGGGTAGAGCCGGTCTCTCCTCTCCCCCCCCCCCCCACCTATTCCTACAGCACTTGTACTTAACCCTGGAACACTAACCTGCGTCATATTGACGCATATGACTGTAATCAATTGTCATTTTCTTCCGTTAAATAGGGGTAGAGCCGGTCTCTCCTCTCCCCCCCCCCCCACCTATTCCTACAGCACTTGTACTTAACCCTGGAACACTAACCTGCGTCATATTGACGCATATGACTGTAATCAATTGTCATTTTCTTCCGTTAAATGGGGGTAGAGCCGGTCTCCCCCCCCCCCCACCTATTCCTACAGCACTTGTACTTAACCCTGGAACACTAACCTGCGTCATATTGACGCATATGACTGTAATCAATTGTCATTTTCTTCCGTTAAATGGGGGTAGAGCCGGTCTCCCCCCCCCCCCACCTATTCCTACAGCACTTGTACTTAACCCTGGAACACTAACCTGCGTCATATTGACGCATATGACTGTAATCAATTGTCATTTTCTTCCGTTAAATGGGGGTAGAGCCGGTCTCTCCCCCCCCCCCCCCCCCCCACCTATTCCTACAGCACTTGTACTTAACCCTGGAACACTAACCTGCGTCATATTGACGCATATGACTCTAATCAATTGTCATTTTCTTCCGTTAAATGGGGGTAGAGCCGGTCTCTCCTCTCCCCCCCCCACCTATTCCTACAGCACTTGTACTTAACCCTGGAACACTAACCTGCGTCATATTGACGCATATGACTGTAATCAATTGTCATTTTCTTCCGTTAAATGGGGGTAGAGCCGGTCTCTCCTCTCCCCCCCCCCCCACCTATTCCTACAGCACTTGTACTTAACCCTGGAACACTAACCTGCGTCATATTGACGCATATGACTGTAATCAATTGTCATTTTCTTCCGTTAAATGGGGGTAGAGCCGGTCTCTCCTCTCCCCCCCCCCCACCTATTCCTACAGCACTTGTACTTAACCCTGGAACACTAACCTGCGTCATATTGACGCATATGACTGTAATCAATTGTCATTTTCTTCCGTTAAATGGGGGTAGAGCCGGTCTCCCCCCCCCCCCCCCCCCACCTATTCCTACAGCACTTGTACTTAACCCTGGAACACTAACCTGCGTCATATTGACGCATATGACTGTAATCAATTGTCATTTTCTTCCGTTAAATGGGGGTAGAGCCGGTCTCCCCCCCCCCCACCTATTCCTACAGCACTTGTACTTAACCCTGGAACACTAACCTGCGTCATATTGACGCATATGACTGTAATCAATTGTCATTTTCTTCCGTTAAATGGGGGTAGAGCCGGTCTCTCCTCTCCCCCCCCCCCCCCCCACCTATTCCTACAGCACTTGTACTTAACCCTGGAACACTAACCTGCGTCATATTGACGCATATGACTGTAATCAATTGTCATTTTCTTCCGTTAAATGGGGGTAGAGCCGGTCTCTCCTCTCCCCCCCCCCCCCCCACCTATTCCTACAGCACTTGTACTTAACCCTGGAACACTAACCTGCGTCATATTGACGCATATGACTGTAATCAATTGTCATTTTCTTCCGTTAAATGGGGGTAGAGCCGGTCTCTCCTCTCCCCCCCCCCCCCCACCTATTCCTACAGCACTTGTACTTAACCCTGGAACACTAACCTGCGTCATATTGACGCATATGACTGTAATCAATTGTCATTTTCTTCCGTTAAATGGGGGTAGAGCCGGTCTCTCCTCTCCCCCCCCCCCCCACCTATTCCTACAGCACTTGTACTTAACCCTGGAACACTAACCTGCGTCATATTGACGCATATGACTGTAATCAATTGTCATTTTCTTCCGTTAAATAGGGGTAGAGCCGGTCTCTCCCCCTCCCCCCACCTATTCCTACAGCACTTGTACTTAACCCTGGAACACTAACCTGCGTCATATTGACGCATATGGATGTAATCAATTGTCATTTTCTTCCGTTAAATGGGGGTAGAGCCGGTCTCTCCCCCCCCCCCTCACCTATTCCTACAGCACTTGTACTTAACCCTGGAACACTAACCTGCGTCATATTGACGCATATGGATGTAATCAATTGTCATTTTCTTTCGTTAAATGGGGGTAGAGCCGATCTCCCCCCCCCCCCCCCCCCCACCTATTCCTACAGCACTTGTACTTAACCCTGGAACACTAACCTGCGTCATATTGACGCATATGACTGTAATCAATTGTCATTTTCTTCCGTTAAATGGGGGTAGAGCCGGTCTCCCCCCCCCCCCCCCCACCTATTCCTACAGCACTTGTACTTAACCCTGGAACACTAACCTGCGTCATATTGACGCATATGGATGTAATCAATTGTCATTTTCTTCCGTTAAATGGGGGTAGAGCCGGTCTCTCCCCCCCCCCTCACCTATTCCTACAGCACTTGTACTTAACCCTGGAACACTAACCTGCGTCATATTGACGCATATGACTGTAATCAATTGTCATTTTCTTCCGTTAAATGGGGGTAGAGCCGGTCTCTCCCCCCCCCCCCCCCCCCCACCTATTCCTACAGCACTTGTACTTAACCCTGGAACACTAACCTGCGTCATATTGACGCATATGACTGTAATCAATTGTCATTTTCTTCCGTTAAATGGGGGTAGAGCCCTATTCCTCAAGCAATTCCTCCTACCCCCATCCAGCATGATTTCACCTCTCAGCGAGTGATTAGATAGGTGTGATCTTGATTTTCCCAAAAGACACGTACATTTTTTTACGTCATTTTGATACACTGTTAGTAGTATGATCATTAAGTCTACGTCACTCTGACGTATAGGTTTATTTTCGTATAAAGACTCATAAATTGCATCAATTTGACACAGAGTTAGTAACGAGCACCTAAAATGTAATTACACCATTAATTAATTATGTAAATAATTGCAAATTACACATTGCTACGCAGTAAATATTTTAAAAGTCGAGAAGGCATTGGGATATTATATTATGTATTATTATTCCAGTTATTATTTCTTGTGAAAGGCCTTGGGCGTATATAAGGGGGGCTGCAGCCTCCCCCCCCCCGAATTTTTGTATCGATAAAAATGTGTTATAAAGCCTTTAAAAATAAATAAAATAAGATTACTTATTTCATAAAAAGTATTTTATTTTAGGTGTAAGCGTTTTAGTTGGTTAAAACTATTCCAACTTGTAAAATAGTATTCTATACTCCGGAAATATTTTTTGTTGCTCTATGTTTTATTTTTTTAAATTGTATTTTTTGTATTAAATATTGACAAATATTCATTTTTTAACAACAGATATCTCCATTATCCCTGATAATCAAGTTCTGAGTCATTTTCCTGTGTATACGTCAAATTGATACACAGGTTAGTAATAGTGTAGGATGAATTATGGTTAGTGTTCCAGGGTTAATAGGCATGAAAAGCTTTTGGAGCTTCGTATATTTTCCTAAATATCTCGAAAACGGTTGGGAAATCGTGTTAAGGGGAAGGCGACCATTCGAAAGCTTACTAAAGTTTGTACAAAAAATGTTCTGGGGGAATATTCGACAGGACAAAAGATGTGGGTTTCTTGGCATTTCCTAAAATAGCGTGTTTTCTATGTTAATTCTCTGTTAAAGTGCTTCCCTGAAAAGTTGAGATTTAGGCCTTATCAAAGTATTCCTTATGACCATCGATATATAGTGATAGGAAGAATGGGGGAAATATATCTGGAATCTGCTCTCTTAACTGACTTATCTTTAAAATTGTTAATTAATGTCGATAAGAGAAAAGCAATATATTTCAATTTCCTGGATAAGAGCTAATTGAAGAAAGTGGGATCCAGGAGGCCAATAAATAACGATCAGCCGGAATTCCAATGTTTTCAACATTCTCAGCTTTAAATTCCAACACCAGCCACGTTCTAACAAACCACGAGGTACAATTAAATATTTTCCTGAGTAGTGATATCAAACTACTATCTAAACAGGAACGGAAACCAAAATTGAAGGACTTTTTTACAATTTGGGAAGGATGCGGTTATTTCAAATTAAGTAACTAAGAAAAGTGAATGTTGCTTTTACCGGTTTTTCAGCTATATAAATTTTGGTTACTTTTGAAGCAGAGAAACTATAACAACAAAAAAATCTAATACACACTATTCGGAAGGTCACTATAAATAATACAAGAATAATGTAAATACATTTATTTTTTAAGTAATTTCTACATTGTTACCTGAAAGGAACCTTATAACAAAAAAGAAAACATTCGTAATTTTAAAAAATAAACAAATTAGTGAATATAAAAACTGAAATCAAGTATTTAAATAGTACATTTTAAAATTTATTAGACAAAATTTAATATTTTATTCATGGACCAAATAAAAATATCTAAATTTAGTTTGGTACTTACGTATTAGCTTCGACGCAGGTTGAAGATGTGGATCTCGTTCAGAGATCTGGATCATAGATAACGCATTTCTATTCGTGTATTCCTATGAGCAATTCTATTAGCCATTGTGTTTATAGTAACCATCTTGTTCCCTTTCTACTTAGAACGCAACTCATTTGTCCATTGGTGCGCACATACGTATTAGCTTCAACGCAGGTTAAAGATGTGGGTCTCGTTCAGAGATCTGGATCATCAGCGCAGGCATTTCTATTGGTCTATTTCTATGAGCAATTTTATTGGCCATTGTGTTTATAGTAACCGTCTTGTTCCCTTTCTATTTAGAACGCAATTCATTTGTATTTTGGTGTTTTTTTCGCGATTGGTGTTTTTTGTTTGTCGTTACGTGATGTCTTTGTTTGTTTCGAGGCAATGTTAAATTGCATATCGATCCATTGTCCACCGAAAAATCATCCTTGATCTACATTATTAACGAGTTGGATTGACTAGAGTTCCGGTATAACCTTGAGCGAGCGGAAACGCAGAGCAATTATGCCATTAACATAAGAGCTTGGGGTCACCCGTGGTCTAGTGGCTAGCGCGCTAGATTCATAAGCGGGAGATGGTGTGTTTGATCCCCACCGGCTCTCATCTCAGGACTCGCTGAGAAAATTCCTGGCTGCACCCTGGATGTCGGCGCTAATATCCAGGATTTGTTGATGCGACGTAAAAAAAACAAAAAAAAACAAAAAAAAAACACATAAGAGCTACGCGTTTCCGCCCGCTGAAGGTTATATCGAAACTCTAATCAACCCCGCAAATATTGGCACCCTGTCGCCATATTGGCAGAAACTCAACAATTGACGCCTTGATCCAGATCTCTGAGAGCCGGTTCTTTAACCTGCGTTGAAGCTAATACGTAAGTACCTTTAGTTTAAATAAGTAATGTGGATAATAGATTTTTATTTCATTTTGGATTGTTTTCGGCTGATTGGCAATACGTAGAAATCATACTCATTGGTGGTCATTGTTGAGAAAGATTCGCCTTGGTACAATTTGACTGTAATAGTATTATACATACATATATATATATATATATATATATATGTATATATATATATATATATATATATATATATATATCTTGACATTGATTTGGCTGGGCGGTGGAGGTACCACAGGAAAACCAAAAACTCCAGGTCTCTACCACAAATGATTTATTTTACTTCCAAAGCCAGCCTTCGGAATCTACAGCTCCATCATCAGTGCCTCCAGTTCCCTACTGTAGGCGGTTCACCCGTTGAGTATATATATATATAGTGTTCCTTCTCTCCATTGTGCTATGTTGTTTCTCTATCCTGCTGGGTTGTTGGCAAGGGAAGGCTCATTCCTTGGGTTCTTTATACTTGAGTAAAACTCTTTGTAGAAGAATGTGCTAAGTAGCTGTTTCCTTTACTCTAAAGGGTCTTGAGTAAATGGGCCTTAGATAGTGAAGGAGGATTGTAGTGAGTAAATGACCAGTACTCAAGCAGAGATTCGAGAACACCCCTTCAAGTTCTCCCAGAGTTCCAGTAACTCCCCTACCCCAACCCCTCGCCACATCCAGTACTTCAACTGGCCTCTCTTAAGCCTCTCCAAGTCTGAACTTTACCAATTTCCGCTTTCCTTTCCTTAGCTCCTCCTCACTCTATTTCCTAGACTTCTTAGCTTTTGTGTAATCCACGTTTATACCTACTCCACAGTTATGTAGCAATCCTTTACATCTAGTTACAAATGGCAGGTAAACAATTAATATCTTTATGTTCCTAATATCAAAATATGGCACTTGTTCATTAACGAGGGGGGGGGGGCACTTCATTTCGAACATTTTTCAAACGATAACATACAATTACTTATAGCCCCACACAACTAATAACTCGCATTATAAGATTATTTCTGGAGGACTGAAGTCCTTTAATTGGCCCCATAATCGCTCGATCGCTGGTAAATACAATTTCGAGAAATAAAGCACATGCGACTTCCTTTGTTGTAGTTATATCCCACAATTCCATTATTACAATACTTCGCAACTTTGTGAAATATACAGTTTAAACTACAACTGTGTACAAAGGTTATATACGAGGTAAGGTCCATAAGTTTCCGGCCTGTCCTGCTTCCCCTCCTTCAAACGTGCCGGGAGCTGCACGCCTATGCAGGTCCATGCCTGCTCACTCCATACCCATCGCCCGCACTTCCTCAGCCTTGTCAGTCAGTGTCCAGCCTTGAAGGAAACTCCCCACTTTTACAATGTTCAAACTTTAGTACCGAGCGGTAATTAAATTATTTTGTAAAGAGGGTCTTACTCCTGCGCAAATTAAAGAGCGCTTGGATTGTGTATACGGGCAGTCCTTCCCCTCGTATTCCACAGTGAAAGAATGGGCAAAAAGGAGAAGCGCCTCTTTTAAAGGCAAAAGTCACGCAGTCAACAAAAAAGGCAATGGCCACAATTTTTTGGGACTGTAAAGGAATACTACTGATTGATTTTAAAGAAAGGAATACCACAATGAACGGTGAGTATTATGCAGCCCTACCGGTTACGAGACGCCATTAAAGAGAAGAGGCGAGGGAAGTTAAGCAGAGGTGTCCGCCTCCTTCACGACAATGCCTCTGTCCATACAGCATTGATTTCCAAGGCCGCTGTGAAGGACTGTGGATTCCAAGAAATCTCTCATCCACCCACCAGCCTTTGTGGAAGGCGATTTAACACCGACGAAGAGCTCCAAGCAGCAGTGGAAGAACATTTTTTTAACAAAGAAGAAAATTATTTTTTTAATGGTATAGAAATGTTGCCAAAGCGTTGTATTAAGTGTGTTGAACTTAGAGGAGAATATATTGAAAAACAGAAAAACCAGTTTTTTTCTTTTACCTTTCCTTCTATCCCAGGCCGGAAACTTACTACGGACCTTACTACGTAAATAAACCACTAATCATAGTCGGTCGGGCCTCGCTCGAGAAAAGATATCGTAATCTTATAAGGCTTATTGAATATTAAAAAAAATACCTCGAAATATAGTACAATGTAGATTATCTGATAGAGAACTGAATTAACCTGTGTATTACATATGTTTAGAATAGCAACAATGCCCCCCCCCCGTAAATGTATAAGTACCCAAAATATAAATAAAATCCCATTAGCTTTCCTGGTCAATTCATTGAGCAGAAACGGTCGCAGTCCCAATCATCCGTCCATGACGTGCTTTTTGTCAAGTATTTGCATTTTGGTTCAAAGAAAACTAAAAGCAGCAACTGAATGCAGCATATGTTATATTTTAATTTAATTGAAATTATTATTATTAAATGTTAACTTCCATTTATTATTAACTACTAATTTTAGGACGAGTTATCTATATGTTAACACCCTTTTCTAGCCAGGATAGAGCTGATGCCTTTTCTTTTTTCTAAAGAAAAGCCACCACCCCTAGCGGGAATCGAACCCACGACCCTTTGGCACGGAGTGTTAAGTGCTCACGCCTTAACGCTCACGGCCACCGGGCTTTCTAATGGAAATTATAATTTCCACTTTTGATCGACAGATTTTTAGGGACGGCTTATGTGCTGGTTACCTTCCCTTTCTAGCAAGGGTAGGGTGATGCATTTTCTTTTTTCGAAAGAAAAACCAGCAACCCTAATAGGAATCGAACCCACGACCATAGGCACGAAGTGCTCAAACCTTCAATGCCACCGGACCTCCATTATCTATTATTGTAAGTCAAAAACAATTACCAGTCACTTGGTTTTGCATAACATTCTTATCTGTAGTGATATTTAAGAATTGACTACTATCATCGTACATCCTTGAAACGATTGTTTTTTCCGGCCTTTGATAATGGCAATTTTTTTTTTAATTTGAACGTTTAAAGATAATATGAAGAACACATATAATGACAGAAATCTTTCCTAGATTTATGGTAAAATCTTAATGCCTCATCAACGGTCTCGAGGTGTAGCAACAAAATTCATGTATTTTCTGAGGATATCCGTTAACCGATATTAAGTTAATATTATTAACAAAGGAATAAAACATTTGTTGGTTAAATATTAAAACGGAAAAATTTCATGACGTAAATAAAACATATGCTAACCATATTGCATTCAAAAATCGCGTTTGTTAATGGAAGAACTACGTGCCTATGGATTTTGGACGTTGGGATCCTTTAGAAATGTGACAATTCTTCTAACTGTCAGAAGGTCACAAGAAGAAAAATAAGCGTTTTCATAAATAAAACGAAATGGAGCACAATGAAGTTATTTTAAATGAAACAAATATTTACAAGTGTTCATTTGAAGAAAATATACGTATCTTTCTGAAGGATGTACGAAGATAGTAAAGTTTTGCAAATGTAGTTGATGTTCGTAAAGATGTTTATGCACAACCTTATGAAAGTAAAGAATTCAGGATAAAAATGCAGTTTCACGCCCTCCAAACCGATTTCTTTCAAATTTTGTAAAATAACGTATTTTGATGCACTAAACACGAATACGATAAAAAAAAAAAAAAAAAAACTTCGGATTTAACTAGGAAAGAAGTTATTAAGCACTAAAGTTCACTGTTATGCAGGTTATGAGAGCTATTAATTATAGCGAGTTGGATCGACTGGGGTTTTGTTATCTTCTTGAGCGAGCGTAGCGAGCGGAAACGCATAGCACGTATGCCCTTAAGCGACTGGTGAAGAGGCCCTTAAAATTAACAATATTTTCGAATAAATGGTTTCTGAACATTTCAAATGAGAGTTCTCTGTTTCCCAATGTTACATATCTGCGCATGCGCGTGTTTACAAATACGCTGATGACGCCTAGTTATATAACCTTCCTAACTTTAGTGCTTAATATTATATTCTATTAATTTTAGCGAGTTGGATTGACTGGGGTTTTGTTATCTTCTTGAGCGAGCGTAGCGAGCGGAAACGCATAGCATGTATGCCTTAAAGTCGTCACAAATTTAGTTGTTTACATTAGCTCTCATAACCTGCATAACAGTGAACTTAAGTGCTTAATAACTTCTTTCCTAGTTAAATCCGACGTTTTTTTTTTTTTTTGTTTTTTTTTATCGTATTCGTGTTTAGTGCTTCAAAATACGTTATTGTGCCAAATTTGAAAGAAATCGGTTTGGAGGGCGTGAAACTGCATTTTTACCGAATTCAGTATTTTGGAATTACCACCTGGTATTAATAAGTAAGAAATGCTTCAGTAGGAGAAAATACGAACATATAAGAATTCCAGGTAGGCCCAAACAAATCGTAATCATATTAAAAGAACAAAACAATATTGCCAAATATTAATTCTTTCGTAATTAGGCAGAATGTTTGAAATAATTGAACTATTTGTCCTAGTAGGCTTATTTGTTGTTTCAAACGGTCTTATTTATGGTAAATATTCAGGTCTTATTACTGATTATGAAATAACGTTGCCCAGAAAAATTAATCCCAGTGGAGCGTTTCATTCCTTCAACTTGAGACACCACTTTGAAGAAAGCCTCAGTAGAAGAAAAAGATCTATATTAGAAACAGATCATGTACATTACAGTTTAAAATTTGATGGAAAAGACCATCATCTTCACTTGAAACCCAATCCTGGATTAGTGTCCCCCGGCATGGTCGTCGAACACAGACACGGACCCAATATAAGTGATCACCACATTTTTGGGCCTAGTAAACACCTTTGTCATTATCATGGTCACGTGAGAGGAAGCGAGAAGAGCAGGGTAGCTGTTTCACTCTGCAGTGGAATTGTCGGTTTTATTAAAAATAACAACACTTTATACAACGTGGAGCCTTTAGAAGACGAACAAGCAGCTGGCGATCAACTTCATGTTGTTTACAAACGATCGAACAGAAAACCTGGAGGCTGTGACGCAGCTGACGATTGGTGGAATTCTTGGGCTGAAGAAATTTACCGCTCAATGAAATCATCCAAGAACAACGTAAAAAGAAAACGTCGTTCAGACATAAGGGAAAGCGTTCCGAGATATATGGAGCTATGTGTAGTTTCTGATCTAAAAATGATTAGGCATCACCAATCAAGAAATGTTGAAGAGTATGTTCTTTCAATAATGAATATAGTTGCTGACTTTTATCACGACGAGTCAATCGGAAATTTAATTGACATTGTCGTAGTGAGGTTGGTGTTTCTACACAAAGAAAAAGAAGAAATGGATTTAGACATAAGTTCAAATGCAACGCAGACGTTGGAAAGCTTTTGTAAATGGCAAATCGGACTGAATCCTAAAGATCCTTCCCATCCAAACCACCATGACATAGCAGTGCTTCTCACTAGACATGACATTTGCTCCACTGGAAAAGTATCTTGTGGTCTTTTGGGGTTAGCTTACGTGGGGACTGCATGCAATCCAACAAAAAACTGTTGTATAAATGAAGATACGGGTCTCGAATTAGCTTCTACTGTAACCCATGAACTTGGGCACAACATGGGATGTGCTCATGATTCCCCCGAAGACTCGGGGTGTGACGGAAAGCTTCCTGATGGTACTAGTACCATAATGTCACAATCAATAGGAACTCTAGCAACTTCTTGGTCAAACTGTAGTAAAGAATTCATTACAACTTTGCTTCAGGATCAACTAGGAGAATGCCTACTGGATGAACCAAAAGAACAAAATTATGAAAGTCCGGAAATGCCCATTGGTTCTATATATTCTGCAGATCAACAGTGCAAATTTGCATTTGGTGATGATTTCGTAAATTGTGTAATTGGAGGAGAAAAGGTTTGTGAAACATTATGGTGCAAAAAAGTTGGCAGTAAAAAATGTATTTCGAGAGGTCATATGGTAGCAGATGGGACTAATTGTGGGCCAGAATTATGGTGTTTTAAAAAAGAATGCATTCCAGTAGGACAGCGCCCTCCAGTAGTTGATGGTGGTTGGTCAGATTGGGCAGGATGGACACACTGCTCTAGAACCTGTGGGGGAGGAGTCTCAATGAGACAAAGATTGTGCATTAATCCGAAGCCAAAGAATGGGGGAAAGTATTGCACTGGATTGAAAAAAGAATACAAATTGTGCAATACAATTGACTGCGAAGGTGGGAAACCGACTTTCCGGGAGCGCCAATGTTCAGAGCACAACACAAAGCCCTTCAAGGGAAATCTTTACACTTGGACTCCTTATCCTCCCCCAGAAAGTGATCCTAACCCATGTGCTTTGTATTGCATAAATGAAAATAGAAATTTGGTCAAATTGAAACCAAGAGTAAAAGATGGGACAAGATGCCATGCAGGGAACAGGAACACTTGTATCCATGGTGCTTGCATTCGTGTCGGTTGCGATTGGGGCATTGAATCAGGAGCCATAGAAGATATCTGTGGTGAATGCAATGGTGATGGTACAAGATGTAACATATTCAAGGAAATTTATAATAATACAAAAAGTTCAGGATACACAAAAATTACAACTATTCCAAAAGGGAGCAAAAAAATTGCTGTTTTGGAGATGGGAGCATCGGATAATATGTTGGCAGTAGGTTCATCAGATGGGAAAATTTATTTCAATGCTAATAACACTGAAAAGTTGCCTGGAGAATACAAATTAGGTGGTTCTTTAGCTATATACACTAAGCCAGACAAAAGTAGAGAAGAAATTCACATTAAAGGGCCTTTGAAGGAAGATATAGTCCTTTACTATGTATTCTTTAAGCAAGAAAACCCGGGTGTTAAATATATGTATTCTTTACCTACTTCTCAACCGACATTTGCTCCTTCTTATCGCTGGGATTACATTGAATGGAGCGAGTGCTCAGTAAAATGTGGAGGTGGTACCCAAATTTGCAAGCCTACGTGCATCGAATCTAAATCTGGAAAAGTACAAAGCACTTACTGTGACTTAAAGGAACGTCCGGAACCGAAGACAAAATCCTGCAATCTCCAAAAGTGTCGGACTAGATGGAAAACTTGGGCGTGGAGCCCTTGCTCAGGCTGCATGTATAAAACAGGCGAAAGGAAACGAGATGTTGAATGTGTAATGGAACTGCCAACTCATGCAGATGGCGACGAAATAATAGTTGAAGAGTCCGAATGTAAAGGAGCGAAGCCTGTGTCTAAAGAGCTATGCGATTCCTCCAGGCCGTGTAACGCGACAACAAACTGTATTAATAATAGGCGAAGAAGATGGAACAATATACTAGATGAAGATTTCATTAATTTCAGTTACAATCTAACAGGTGTTGAAGATAATTTAAAACAATTTTTCAAAAGGTCCACCGGCCATTGGTTGAATTCGAATTGCTCGGATCAAAATGTTTCTATACCAATTATTGAAGATAAAATTAAACCTCAAGATTTTCAACTAAAAGTAGTAACGTTATCAGATTGCAACAATGAGCTATTTTCAAACATGTCGGAAATTGATTTTGAAACAATTGGAGATAAAGTACCAATATTTTCTGCAGGAGAAGCCACAGTTTTAAAAGGTGAAGAAGCAATGCATAAGCTAGAAGAGGAAACACATACTAAAAATACATCTAAAGCTGAGTTGAGTGATTCAGAAAATACAGCAGCTTGGGAACAATCAACAACTATAAGTAATAAACGTACAGAAAGCACACGCTTTTCGACTACGGATTCATATACAGATTCAGTTGAAGACACCCCTAAACTACCCACAATTGACATAGAAAGGACTTCAAGCACGACTCCTTGCTAAATATAGCAATAGACATTTTTGCCCATCGTACAATACACTCAAACTTAAACATATTTTACAGTTTGTGCTCTCATTCTTACCAAATACAATATTTATTTTATTATTACATGAGATATTGTTCATTCAATGTATACTATAAACATCTTATTGTTTCATTATTTAAATGTTATAAGATTTTATAATGAAAAGGGATTAATTGGAGGGTAAAGGGAAAAAACAAGGATAGTGCATAATTTTTTGATTTTTTTGTTTTTTAGAGCATTTTGTATGTACGAAGGAGTACTATCAGGATTGTATCTTGTTATAATGTTCCTCGGGGAGTGCTGGTGGTTCTAACAAAATTGCAGGAAATGAAAAATAAGACAACTTAAACTAAAAAATCAGATTTTCTCACAATGAAGAATTCGTGACTATCCTTAATTCTTCCCTGTACCCTTCAATTACTCCTTATAACTGTGGAGTAGACTTGGTAGAGTCCTGTTTTTAAGATATATCAAAATACATGTAGCTTGATTCCCCTAGGAGTTCTACCATGCTGTGTGAAAATAATTTACATACCTTCATTTTATGAGTCTAATGGACTCGGCAATTGCAAAAAAAAAAAAAAAAAAAAAAAAAATTAGTATTTATTAATGTTTGATGTTTGTTTTTCAATTAATGTTCTGTGTGTAAAGGTTATTCCCTTTTAATGTGATCTGAATTTCATGATTTAATTTAACCTCTTTCCTATTTTTTATTTATAATTAATTTATTTTGTTTTATTTATTTATTTTCGTTCTATGGTTTAATTTATCTTTTAAAAAAATAAAATAATTAATAAATATATTGTCCTGTGTTTTTCAACTATCTACCTTTATCCATTTTTTTTCTATTATTTTTTAAACATTCTATACTTTTTTTTCTATTTATTATTTATATATTTGCTTTTATTTTTTTTTTCTCTTAATTATGTATATATTTATTTTTTATTATTTATTTATAACCGTGGATGTTTAGGAAGGGTGGCAACCAATAGACAGCCTGGCACTAATCATCTAGATGCAGAAGCACCATAAAAAAAAGTTAAAAAATAAATAAACATCATAGTTTGTCCCTTGAATCTGTTCATTCATTCTAAGAACTGAAATTAATTTACTCAGAGGGCTCATCCCGAAGCCCTTAAAATAAATAAATTAAAAATAATTTACTTGGAATATTTACCTATTTGAAAATGTTAAGGAAAATCTTGAGATCTTACTTAGATAATGTATAGTAAAAATTCAATGCAGACATGATATATCGATATTATATCTTACAAAAAAAAATCAGGTTTTTATTACTTATTTTTGTATTGTTATTAAAACGTATTATATACATTTTTAGCTGGCCGCCGCCTCTCCCTCCATAGGAAACGTGCTTGTGAGTTTCACTGACTCAATAAAAGGTCAAGTTCGTTAATCAGCAGAATCTGTCCACCAAAACATTGTAGAAAAAATCGTAACGCTTACGTTTTCAAGTTAAGTTGCTTGCAGGTGCTCGCTTTATAGGTTCTATAACATAGGGGAACGAATGAAACAATTTTCAAATTGATATCTGTGCCCGTTTTTGAGAAAAGTGGATAAATATAGTTTTCAAAATAATTTTGGTTTGGGTACTTAGAATAGTTTGATTCAATTGAAATAATTTCTACACGTTTGAAATTCATCCAAACTAAGATGATTAAATGTTGGTTATTTAAAATTGAAAGTAAATGTTGGTTCGCTTTTAGTCAGAGAGATAGTAAAGCACTTTCCATGAAGTTTTTTATGCACCTTGAAATTTTGTTGTAATCTACCTCTTGGGGGGATAACAAAGTAAATACATATTTGTTGGCTAGACTTATAGTGGAACACCAGGAACTGCGCATAGGGAAAAGGTGCAACAAAGTATTGCCCCAAAATAGTGTTTTATTCAGAAGCCTAAATTCTCAGTTAATAATAATGGACGTTAAAATTTAAATAAATTATTCAGAAGCCAACTATCATTAATGTAAAAAAAATTCAAATTAAGGAAATTTTACAGTAATAATAAATAAGGCAGACACTTTTAAGGGGTTAAAATGTAAATTAAAAAAAAAGTACCTACCTATTATTTTTTTTATTTTTTTATTTAGCTTCTGAATAAAACTCTATTTTTGGGCAATATATTTTTGCGTCTTTCCCCTATGCTCAGTACCTGGTGTTCCACAGTAAGTCTAGCCAACACATATATACCTTCTTATCTACCCAAGATGTACATTATAGCAACATTTCAAGGTGCATAAAACACTTCATGAAAAGAGCGTTACCAACTCTCCGACTATTAAATATCTACTGAATATATTAAGATCCTCACTCCTCTTGTTTAACCTTTTTATGTTATACCAGCTGTTCTAATTGTTCTAAGCTTGGTTAGGTTAGTTAATAAACAGGCTTCAAGCAGTGTCATGTCTATTAATATACATGATGGCAGCAGGTTCAAATTGTTTACAAACTTCATAAGAGCACCATCAGCATTCATCCCAGGAGTGGATTTAGCTGTATCATGGAGAAACTCGCAAGAGCATTTAATTTTTTATGTTTTTTTGGTAGTTAAGCAGAGAGCAGTATTAATAAATATCATAGGTGAGTAGGTATGTACTTAAAATTTATAATACTTTTAATTTTAGTGAAAAAGAGGATAAATTAACAGTAAAAATAATCCTAAATGAATCTGATGATCATTTTTACCTGTTTAATAATACAAATTTTAGCACTTTGAATCCGGGAGGGCTAAACCCCAAATCACCCAAAAAAATGTATTTTTTTTTTGCCATTTTATCATATCATTTGTTTTGTTGATGTGAAAAAATAACTTACCCATTGGAAATTCTGGATAATTTCCTTCAGAAACATGTTTTTTTTTTACCATGACGCACATTTGGTGAAGAAACTCCTGCAAAACTTCACAAAAAGGGCTGAGCCTGGAACGATTGCAGAATAAGGCACTTGAAACACTCCCTGAGACAATGGAGTGACCCTGAGACAATGGGTGCTCCCATGACGCACATGCGGCATCATGCTGCAGTCAAGGTGTTAATAGATATAAATTATTTTCCTACGAGCAATCAGAAAAACAGTCATTTAATGATTAAAACATAAAATAAATGGACTTTTAAATCTTGGTAACTCCCATATTCTCCAAGATAAATAATAATTCTGAAATAAAGATTATAATAGCTACGGATTAAAAGTCGTAATGAATTTTAATTTAATAATTTTCAAAATTATTAAAAGAATCTAGGAGGATGTTGTATTTTTGTCAGGTCTATATTTTGCTGTGGACACAGTGTTCATAGAATGTTTAAGCATTTCTGCAGTTCATTAGCACAGTTAAAAGAAATAAAATTCCACCCTCAAAGCTTTTAATGTGTTTCCAGCAGCTTAAAAGCTTTGAGGGTGGAATTTTATTTCTTTTAACTGTGCTAACGGACTGCAGAAATGCTTAAGCATTGTATGAACACTGTGTCCACAGAAAAATATAGATCTAACTGACCAAAATACAAATTTAATGATTCTTTTAATACTTTTGAAAATTATTAAATTAAAATTCATTATGACTTTTAATCCATAGCTATTATAATCTTTATTTCAGAATTATTATTTATCTTGGTAACTCATCTGGCAAAATATCTAATAGTTTTCCTCGCCAGTTCAGAATTCATTTAAAAATCTTAAATTGGATACACATCCATTCCAGTTCTAAGGTAGCTGTTTTGAGTTTTTCTAGGAAGGCTTTAGAGCTGTTTGACGAATTTTACTTGCCCCCTCTCAATTATATCAGCTCTCCACAACATACAGTAACACTCTCCTACCAAGGCTAAACATGTAATAAATTATTCTATAAAAATTAATTCATTTCTGGTCTCTCTCTTCTATGTAAAGATAATCCCATGATAGAAAACAAAAAAATTGAAGTATAAATTTTGTTCTGCTATTCTAACCCCAGCCCAGTTGGGCTGGTACAACGGATCATGCTCAAAATAAATCTGGCCTTAGACAAAGAGAAATAAAACACACAAGGAAGAACATTTGACTATAACAAAGTGCATATATAACTGATTCATACTTATAAGTTTTTTTCTCGAAATGAAATTAACCACTGTGATTATTAGCCCCCCTCTTTTTTTTTTGTTATTTAATAATTGTTTTTCTAACAATGATTTCTCTAACATCATTATATTTATTCCAACAAAAATATATGGAGAGGTACGATGTAAACAATTCTTTCATAGATATTATTTATTAGAAAAGAGATTTAAATTTACAACGTTGCTATATCTGAATCTATTTAAATGCAGTTACATCTGTTAACTTATAATTTATTGTATGCAATAAATATTGTAGTCTCTATACATACTTTTGGTAAAATAAGACTTTTATTAATTATATGGGAGTGGTGTCTTCAATATGATAAAATATATTTGGGAACAATTGGATTCACTTGATTTAGATCAGCACTTGAGTGAACGTAAAATAACAACACTACTTTATTTTTGCACAAAAAAAAAAAAATGACGTTTTTTTCATTTAAAAAAGATAAATATATCTCATTTCTCAAGATTAGTACATGTATCAACAAGAGTGTTTCTTTAGTAATTCTCCTAAGATACAATATACATTGCCCACTTGAATTTGATGTAATAAACTCAAGTAGTTCAAGAGCACTTAAACCAAAATGGAATTCTCTAAAAATTAAACATGAACCAAACCAAACCTACAAACACTAGTTTTGTGCTAAAACTAACCCATTTCCAAATGATAGCTATATATGTACAGTGGGTAGCAAAAGTTTTCATACACTCACCAAATTCGTTGAAATATGCTTCCTGTTATTCTCTTTTTAAAAGAAAAAAATGTTTGACGATATCATAATATTTCTATCAATATAATAGACATATTTAGTAATTGAAACAAATAAAATCTGGATAATATATGTTTATTTAGTATCTATAAATAAGAAAGATCCAATTTAACCCTAGCAAAAGTTTTCATACAGCTTGGAATCCCGGTGCAAAGTTAACACTTCTATTGAACAGCAGTTAAGGGTGGTTTACCTCAGAGACCTGGGACAGTCATACTGCAAAATCAGTGCACTGACCATAATTCCCTTTTCAACAGTCCAGTTTATCATTCGCGCTATAAATATGATGAAAGATTGGGCGATAAGACCCGATCGGGTTGGCCAAGAGCTTTCTCAGAGACTGCTGAGAGGCTAATTGTATGTAAAGTTAAAGCTAATCCCAAAACGGCAGGCACAGAATTAACAAATGCAATGAATATACAGCTGGGGACATCAGCTGGGCCCAATGCCATCTGAAAAATACTGAGGAGAAATGGATTTAAAGCCAAGGTAAGTTGGAAAAATAAAATTAACCGAACACAATTTTATAAAGAATATTGACAGAAGCTTCTAGACGTCTGGGATGACGTTATTCTTGAGGACGAGAGCAAGTATAAAGTTAATGGATCAGACATGTGAACATTGGTTTGGTGGAAGCCTGGAAAAGCGCAAGATGAAAAGAATTTGACTGGGACTGTAAAACACAGTGTTGGCAGTGTGATGTTCTGGGGCTGTATGTCAGCCGGCGTGGCGGGTAATTTGGATTCTATTGACAGGGTTATGGACGCACGAATATATATTGATATTTTAAGGGATAATCTAAAAGTTAGTGCTGCTAAACTGGTGATAGAAAGAACTCTTAAGTTTTATCAAGACAATGATCCTAAGTATAAAGCAATGCTGTCTCGAGAATGGCTTCAATATAATTGACCTAAGGTGTTGAAAACACTTCCCTAGAGCACTGACTTGAACCCCGTTGAGCATTTGTGGGCCCACCTTCATTGCCAATTGAAAATAAAACACAGTTACTGATCTAAAACTAAATTAAAAGAAGAATGGGCCAATATTTCCTCTGAAGTGACGACCAAGCTGGTAGAATCAATGCCTTGGTGGCTGAGAGCAGTACAGAAGAGCAAAGGCCTTCCCACAAAGTTTAAAAATGATTTTCCAAAAAAGTATTAACAATGTTTTTCAAAACTGTATGAAAACTTTTGCTACATATATTCTTGTATTATATTATTTGTTACACTGTTAAATATATATCAATTATGTTTTTGAGTTGTTTTGATGAAAATATGGTTTAATAGATGTTTACAAGAAATATATTCTTGTCATTAAATATTAGCATTGATTTGGAAAAGAAAGCTGTATATTTTTTTCAAATTATTTAGGTGTATGAAAACTTTTGCTGTCCACTGTATGTAAATACACATGAATTACTTGTCACTGATTTGGATGGATAGTGTTCATACTCTGTAATACTGGTCAAACAAAATAAACAAGAATTACTTTATAAAAAGTAATGAATTCCTTCTCCCTCTCTTTCCTATTAAAATGTAAACATAATTCTTGAACAAAAATAAAAATTGAAATATGAATTTTCTTCTAATATTCTAATTTTATGAGCACGCCATTTTGTAATACAAATCTGCCTTTAGAAACAAGGAAATAACCACAATGAAAAATAGTATGATTGTTTAAACCTTATTAATTTGCACCTATAAGATTATAAATGTTAATTATTATAAATCAATGTAAGAGTTTTATAAAATAATTTTATCCTTGCTTTTTTTTTAATTCTTTAATTTGTTTCTACTTATTTCTTCAGTCATCAATGACAGTTTTATTGAAGTTCTTTTATTCTTGTATAAGCTTTTTATAATGTTTTTGAGATATTAATTAAGTAATAGTTATACACATCATTACATTGTAATGTTGAGGAATTTTGTCCTAGAAATCTCAAGAATTCCTAAGCGCCTGGAATTATATTTTTTGTTTCCACCGCTCTCTCACTCCTAAAGCCACTGCTAGGTAGCGCTGCTAACTAAGCTCTTACGAAACGGATAAAATACACATTTTTAGCAAGTTATCAAGATAACAAGTAAAAAACCTTCGCACTAACACCAAAAACGGAAATATTTCTGGCAATACCTATTAGTCATGAAGAAGAAAACTGTAAAATTTCACTAAACATAGCTTACAGTGAGTCCCAATTTGTATGTTCTCGAGATATTAATGACTTAAGGGAGTTGCTATAAAGATGTAAGCTCGTGGTAATCAGATGGGAAGGTCCGGAGCGCCCCGGAGTCATGAAACCTACTCTATCAAGTCATGATGAGATAATTCCCAATATGTGAAAAATGAAAACTGATATGAAAAACTCAATCCTACCCTGAGGACGCGAAGTCGACCTTCCTTTTGAATTACTCGGCATTTAAAATCATAATTCATTTCCGCTATTTATTTTGCTATTGTTTGCTTGAATGGAACTACAAATTTCTTTTATTTCTATAGTTTTCAATAATGACGATTTTAATGTTTTTCTTATTATTCGCCTAGAATACACACAGCATCACAAAACCGCTTAAAACAATTCTTACACTATAAATTTGTTTCTTGTAGAATTGAAATTCAAAAACTATCAAATTAATACACTAGAACCAACATAGGCGGCTCTAAACAAACATTTCTGGGGGGGGGGCTAATTTAGTATGGGCTTACCGCTGTGCCTAGGGTTGTAGAATCAAATTTTTACAACCAGGCACCCGGAAATGATTAAGGAAGTATTTGATAAACTAAGAACATATATTAATTACAACTTATTAGGGTTAATTTGCCTAAACAATTTATTTTTCTAACTTAATTGAAAAACATTGTGATTTTCATTCTAGGGGCTAAGTCCCCCCTTTAGCCGACACTGAGGACCATGATTTTTTTTTTTTAATTACCAATTGAACAAATCAAATTACCTATATTTTTTCAGGATCTTGGCGTTTATTGTTTTACTTTAAAAACCTTGTTGCAGATTTCTCAATGTCTACATTTTGGAACGGTTCAGAGCTTCCTTAAAGGTTCTTTTTTTATAAATATATTTATAATTCTTTTTTTTTTTTTTTTTTTTTTCATCATCAATCGATTTGATCTTTATTGATAATTTAGAATCTGTACAGTGATGTACAATAAGTAAATTTGGTCAAACTATATAAACAACACAATGGGCGTATATGAGGGGGCTGCAGCCTCCCCCCCCCCTAAAAAAATTGGTAAAAATATGTCATAGAAACCTTAAAAATAAATTAAATAAGATCACTTACAATGGAGAGTAGTCAGACTCTCACTGACTTAGTCGATGAGTTAAGGGGAGAAGGCAGACATTACTGCAACTCCCAATGAAAGTTCTGGTATTTTCTTAATTTAATGGAAACTTGGTAACCTTGTTGAACTATATACACTATTTTAGAAGGCAGGTTAATTAATCAGTAGTAAATTGTCTCATGGCTAATGTTGGCGAGACAATTTACTTTCAACGTTTCAAACCTAACCATCCATTCCTAATCAAACCTAACTATCTACAGTGATGTGGGCCAGGTAAATACCCAGTGGGTAGGTAAATATAAATTGGGTATTTACCCAAAGGGAAGGTAAATACCCAAAAAGTGGGTATTTTCAGTTTTTGAGCTTGATACAACTTCTTTGACTATTTTTTGGTGCAAACAAGGACTGAAACTTATCCATTTGATCATAAAAACTTAATAAACATTAATACTTACCCAGTAATATTTTAAAGAAAGTTAAAAGTCGGTCCGGGTATTTACAACTTAATGTATATCTATGAATTTTCATGATTACTTTTTCAGTGGGGAATGTTAATTAATTTTAAAAAGGTTTTAATGAAGCCTATTAAATTATTAAGGACTCATTTAAATTTAAAAAAAGGGCCAAAAACATTTTCAATGTTTATTATAAGAGTTCAAAACCATTTTAAGTGGTTTGTGATCCTTATTAATATTATTTTAAATTATGCTCATACAATAGTAACAACATTCCAGTAAGAGGAAATCCAGAAATGAAAAGGTAGGTAGCTTCTTGATGACAGAGTGTTTTGGTTCCGAGTTGGGATACTAGTTAACATCCTTGATCCAATTGTTAAACTTATCAATGCCATTCAGTTAAATGCCCCTTTGATCCACACAGTTCATAAGAGATTTAAGAATTACTGAAAACTCTTCAAAAAGAAATCCCAAAATCTTCTCTTCAAAAAACGGAGGAAAAACTTGTGCTAACTAAATAGGAGAAACGCATTCAGTTTGGTGATTGAAACGCACATCTTGCTGCAGACTTGTTGAACTCTTCCATTTGTTTTGTGTGTGAGTTAGGCTGAAGCATGGAATTGAAATCAGTTGATCTTTGGAAAGACATAGCTGACTATAGGGACCAAGAGGGATTATTGCAAAGATCCTTTGTTTGGGAAGGTCTTGAAGACAATGATAAAGAAAATAATAAAGTAAGTCCCATGTTATGGCGGAGAGGCTTGAAAGGCACATGTGTTTTGATCAATGAATAGGTAACTTAATTTGTGTTTTGAGAAATTGAGATAATCCTAGTCCAAATTTTTAGCTGAGGCTACATTTTTGTGAATGCAGTACAGTAGTACCAAATTTATTAATCATTAAATGACCCTTTGCTCAAAAATATAGAATTAGCGAATAAGGCGGAAGGTCAATAAAACTACGCCACACACTTTCAAACTTTTTATTTCTCTTCCCTACATGTTTCGCACCACTTTGGCGCCTCTTCAGGGGAATATACTTAAAACATAACTTCAGCCCCAACTTGAGGAGTAGACCCTTCCATTAGCAGGGCCTCGTCTAGACTGCTAGTGGAAGGTTCTACTCCTCAAGTTGAGGCTGAATTTATGTTTTAAGTATATTCCCCTGAAGAGGCGCCAAAATGTTGCGAAACATGTAGGGAAGAGAAATAAAAAGTGTGAAAGTGTGTGGCGTTGTTTTATTGACCTTCCTACTTATTCGCTAATTCTATGTATCAAATTTAGGCAAACAACTTGTTTTATTGGTAGTCGGAATCTTCCTGGCAAATTTTCAGGTAATAATTTATTATTTATTAACCTCTCAGTGATCCTATTTTATAATTTATTATTGTTTTAATAGTTTCTCAGTGTTGCAATAGCTCTAAACTGGCAAGATCCATGACATTTTACAATATTTGATTACTAAGTCGTGGTTTAATTAAATACCTTAAATACCCGGGTATTTATGAAATTGGGTATTTACCCTTAAGAATAAATACCCGGGTATTTTACAACACTGACTATCCATAGTATCTAATTACACCGATATGCATGATTCTGTTTTGTTTTTTTTCGCAAATTAGGTCTACTTTACTAAATTTGATGCGCTGATTCCAAAATTGTAACCAGGTTTTTTCTATCACGTACCATTTTTGCACAATTAGTAGTTACACCTAAGATGTTTAAATTTTGTCCTGTCCATATGATACTGAAAAGAAACCATAAAACGAAGAAATAATACTGTTCGAATTGTTAAAATGAATGTGCTTCACAACAATATAAGTCCAATCCCAGCAAATTTTGCTTTAGAAAACATACCATAACTTAAAATTACTTCTAGAAAAAGTAAAATGTGAACATAAGTGGTAGGTTTTACTTACTTCCTTCCAACATCAAAGGCTTGGTGTTTGACAAGACTTGATTAAGGCTCAAGCAATCCCGAGCTGTGTAGTTAGGTCCAGTGCTATGTTTGAGTAGGTTTTAGTTTTCTCTTATTGTTTTCAGTCTCTGGTTTTAGAAAATTGTGTGTGGCATTATTAAGTATTGAAAATGATGATTCTCGGAATGAAAAAACTAAATTTTTATTAAATTCTCTTTGATTCTTGTTAATAATGTAACATGAAATATGGAATATAAAGGTCCTTTGTGAAATGAAACTAAACTTTATCAGAAATGTTGCATAAATTAATCAAAACTATTCTAAAATCAAACAAAAATGAGACTGTTCCTGGCAATAAAAATAAAGTAAACATAGACATATTTAAATGAATATTAAATATTTAAGACATCCAGTAGTACCAATACAATTTTTTGTCAAATACATGAATACATAAGATGAATTAGGTACATAAGGGAGCAGCAAAAGATAAAAAATAAATTGACAATAAGCAATGTTTTATTTGTTTTTATTAAAGATAACATTTATAAGAGAGAATAGCAGATTCTGTCGATAGTTTTTTTGCGTGACTTAGAATATAAATGACAATATTTACACTTTTATAGCTGTATATACAGTTAATGGAGACGCTCAATAGAAGCTTCATGGTTACTGTTGTGCCTCCTAGACAGCGCTAGCTGCGCACTCAAATTCTTACGTGCGCAGGCTTCTGTACGAAATTCCCTAAATGAAAATTCAGATATTTAAATATTTTATATTACCTATTACTATTTTGTAATAAGCCAGCAATATTTTTTCTACTATCACTCCTGTTAATAAAATATTAGATAAAATAATTTGAATTGAAATAATAAACTCTCGAAGTTGAATTAAAACTTAAATATCGTTTTAAATTATCACATGAAGGTCCCGGCTATCGGGAAGGTCCGGTGTGCCCCAGTGTCATGAAACTAGTTACATTCTGTAATGGAAAACTGCATAAAGATGATAAATAAAGCTAATTGAAAATTGATAAATTGTAAAATGCAATCCTACACGGAGGACGCAGCGTTGACCTTCCTTTTTCCATATAATTTTCTTTTTCAGCAGACATTTTCGGAGTAATAAGACTAAAGTTGGTTCATTCCAGTAGTATGTAGTTAAGACAAAATTACTGATAAAAGTGCTTGAAATAACTGATTGTTAATTAAGAAAAAGTTTCCTTCTTATAGATTTTTTTTGTAACCAGCCTCCTGAGTGAGCGATTTTGCTTATTTTCACAACTCTTTGAAAAACGGACACAATGTGCTCTGCCCACTCTTAAGAGATTGAGTTCGATTATTTTCAGAACACAACTTTTTCATAATTGTGCACGATATATTCAGAGTTTGGTTGCAAGGAACCCCTCCAATGGACCAATTTTGCTGGTTAACAAACTCGTACAATCGTTTGTTATGAGAATGATATGTATTATGTTTTGTTGGGGAAAAAAATAAAAATTGTGATCGATATCGTTTTAACAGACATAAATTTATCTAGTAGGTAGATTCAATGAAGATTTAAAAAAAAATCAAAAATTATTCCATCAGTTAAGCCTAAATCAGTTAAATATTCCTTCAGAGTGCTATAAGGAGAACATTTTAATAAAAAGTGTCCGATTTATCCATGGAATTTTTCATAATATCATATTTATATTGAAATGGGATTTTTGAACCCTTATTTATTAATATCAAATCTGAAACAAGCAAATAGCCATGGATATTTGATGAGACATTATCAAACAAACTAATAAAAACAGAATAAAAATTCATTATTTAATCGGACAAAACAAATGGGGTTGGTAAATATTTGGATGATATTTTCTCTAGTTGCGATGTCCTTCAACATTTTCTATTTGAAATTTTTTTAAAGGAATTTGAAAAATGTATAGATTTAGATAGCGCATTTTTCATTTTCAATCTATACTGATTGCTTTTGGACTGATGTGCATTGTGGCGAACTCTTGAAAATTAAAGAAAAATAATTAGCAATTACAAAAAATCAAACTAACCAATGTTCGTTAAGTCTAATTAAAATATATCATAAAATAACATTTATATAGAGTCATCTATAAGGTACCAAACCATTTTTCAAATTCGATATTTTGCTTTTGCATTCACGATATGTTCTTGAAAGGCTTTTGCTGTCTATGAGGCATAGGTTTTGTAGTCATTCTTTCAAAACTACAATACAACTCCGACAATCTTGAATGTGATACATTTTTGGATTAAATTGGAACTTTCATAAATAGTTTTCCCTATTTATTTATTTATTTTTTTTTTTTAATATTTTACAATACACAAAATACCACTAGTGCTCTAGAGTTTTTGCTAAGTATTTCTAAATGAACTTACTAAGATCCGTGCACAAAGAAACTTGATATTTAGTTTACAAATGTATTCCCTATTTCCGTAAAAAAATCAGAATCGAAATTTGGGAGGTGATCGGCCTTCTCTTTGGTGCAAGAGGTTCTATGCCTTCATTTACAAAAAATGGAAGATTAAATGCTTTTTTGAGTCACTGGCTCGTTCAATCATAAAGGATTAAATTAGGATTATCAATCACCATTTGTACGTCTGAAGAAAGAAATAAGAAAACACATAAATACTATAAAAAAAGAAAAAAAAAAAAAAAAAAATCAGAATTTCATTGACAAATGAAAATGAATAGAATAAAATAAATCACATGTAACCAAATGATGGCTTATATATAGACCAGAAGCTTATTATCATTCAAAGGAGAAAGTGTATAAAGAAAAAAAATACAAAAGAAGATTTTCCTTGGAATGATAAGAAAGCTGTCGCCAAGTATGATCAGCTATCAGTTGGACATGGCTGTAACTCGGTAATATTTAAAACTACTTACTGCAATCCTCGTCAAATTAATACACATATAAAAGTAACAATTGATGAGTAGCACAGTATATCATTTAAAGAATTGGTGATGACTTCATGATGTGATAAAGAAAGTATTAAATTAATTCTTTCTTTATGAGGTGTCACAGTCTTTACCGATTATTTAAAATTGTCCTTGATAAAATTTGACAATGCATTTAATATTGCTTTTTTGTTGTTACATTATTGTTTTACTATGTTACTGAACTTATGTTTTAAAATTTCCACCAGGAGTGATAGGGGTGTTAGCTTTTTCTATTCAACAAAAAGCATAAGTTAACACAATAGAGATCATATCGCACTAGTATTTCTAAAGTGACACAACTCAAAAAAAACAACTCAACTGAAAATGTGTCAATCTTCCCTATGTAGAGGGAATAGCATTAAGACAGGAAGAGCTGGCATACAAGCTCTGAAGCTAGGCACATACAGTGTTGATGGTTGATAAAAAGATATTTACCAATTCATAGTCTTAACTGAAAAATCTAGATTTTTGAGTTGAGTCACTTTATAAATACCAGTGCGATATCATTTTTGAAAATTCTGTCTCGCAGATGCTGAAGTACTGAGCACAGAACTCATATAAGTGTTTAGTTTTCGCCTTATTGCTACAGAATATGTTTAAATCAGCCTTCATGGAGGCAAGTAAGGAAAGGTCTCCGAAAGGAAATCTAAAGTATAAAAAAGTAGGGAAGGTGGAGGGATTAAGAAGTAAAGGAAGCACCAAATCTTCAGCAGAACCACCCTCAGAAAACTGAAAGAACTCGGGCTAGAATCAATAATAAAGCGGAAGGACAAGAAATTATTAATAAATAGTATTTCCATTTCTCGCCCTATTATTCTAAATATTCTGTGCACAGCTGTAGAGATTGTTTTTAAGGTATGGTATGGTATGCTATCATTTTTGAGGACGATCAACTCTTCCTTGAGTCTTTACGCCCCAGTATTGTTTATTTACATATTTATATAATGTCTCCCTACATTTGCATATTTACATTTAATTTACAACTACTTTTGCCATTGTTTTTGCTTTTATTTTCCTCCCGTTGTATAGTTCACCAGTGAGTCATACTATTACTTAAATTATATTTGTTCAAAGAGCCCCACTTCTTTTAGGACTTTTATTAACTTGTTATTCATGTCCCTTGAGTCACCAAGTTTGCATGAAGGAGTCCTTGGCAGGTTATGTTTATTGAAGTTTGTGCTGTACTTTGGGCAATCTTCTATAATGTGGTGGACAGTGAGAACTCCCCCACAGCAGGTTGGTGCAGGGTCCTTGGTGATGAGGTGTCCATGGGTGAGCAACGTGTGACCTATTCTCATTCTTGTAAGGACAACTTCCTCCCTCCTATTTACCCAGCATGAACTCTCCCATACTTTTGTTGTATTTTTTATGCATCTCAGTTTGTTTGTGAGAGGTTGTGAGACCCAGCCATTTTACCACTCTTTCTTTACTTTCTGCTTCAGCCAGGACTTAAGGTCATCACTTTCAAATAGTGGTAGTGGTTGGGTGTGCATTTGTGCCGCCTCTTTTGCTGCTTTGTCTGCCTTCTCGTTGTTCTCAATGCCTACGTGAGAAGGCGTCCATAAAAATGTGATGGATTTTTTTTGTTCCCCTATGATCCTGAGGTAATGCTTTATTTTATTTAGTCCTATCCCTTCTTTGGTTGTACGGTATTTGCTATTGATGGAAGAGAGAGAGTCTGTACAAATTATGAAGTTGGTTTCTGTAGATTCTATTGCTTTGCTTCTATTGCAGTGGCTATTGCTTGTAATTCTGCTGTATAGATTGAGGCTGGGGAGTGGAGCTTCTGTTTGATTATCTGGTCTTGATGTATTATTGCACATCCAATCATGTCTTCTTTCTTTGAGCCATCTGTGTAGATCAGGATGCTATTTGGGTGTTTGAGACAGATTTTTTTTAAATTCATTTTGTTTGGTAACAGGTATATCTTTATTGTACTTCCGGAGGGTAAGGTCAATTTTAATTTTTGATGTGCTCCATGGTTCTGTTGCATATTCAAGGCCTTCGTTCTTTAAATGTCGGATATTACTTATGAAATTTGTTTGCCTGATCCCCAGAGGACCTGGGTGACGTGGTTTCTCTGCATAAAGCCTTGTATGCAGAGGGTTCATAACAAATTTGTAGGCTGGGTTTGAAGGTTGGTTGTTTAATCTCCCGAGATAGGTACTGACGAGTTCCTGTCGTCGAAAGATGAGTGGCGTCACTCCTGACTCTGCACATAAACTAATAACTGGACTGGTTCTGAAAGCCCCTGTTGCAAGGCGGAGCCCCGTGTGGAGAACTGTATCTATATTGAGGAGAAGGGATGATTTTGCAGATGAATATACGATACTGCCATAGTCTAGTTTGGACTGGATCGCGCTTTTATAAAACATTAACATGGATTTCCTATCTGCACCCCATGTTGTCCTGGTTAATACATTCATTATATTCATCCACTTCAGGCAGTCCTCCTTCAACTGTTTGATGTGTGTTCTCCATGTCAGCTTCTTATCTATGGTTAGTCCCAAAAATCTGGCATCATCGTGAAATGTTAATTGCGTGTTATTTAAAAGCAGTACTGGGTTGTGGCTTGAATTCCTCTTTCTTGAAAAAAGTATACACTTACTCTTCTCAGTTGAGAATTTTATTGAGTTATCCTCTGCCCAGGCTTGCAGTTTATTCAATGCTCTTTGTATAAATTGTCCGGCCCATTCTATGTTATGGAATTTCAGAAATATATTTATGTCATCCACAAATATGAATGCTCTCATTGGTCTGGGTATCACTTGTGATACAGAATTGATGGCAACGGCAAAGAGGATGCAACTTAAAACACTTCCCTGGGGAATTCCTGCTTGCGTTGATTTTCTGCTCGAATGTGATCCCCCAACTCTCACTATGATGTGTCGGCGAGCAAGAAATTTTTTAATAAGGTTCGGGAGGTGGCCTCTGAATCCCCAGAGATGGAGTTGCTTTAAGATGTTACTTCTTTTAATCGTATCGTACGCTTTTTCGACATCAAAAAACATTCCTAAGGATTCTTTCCCCTCCATGAAGGCATTCAATATCTCAGCTTCAATGCTGACTAGATGATCCAACGTGGATCGCCCTTTACGAAAGCCGCACTGTGCTGGAGTGAGCAGTTTGGATTTTTCTATGACCCACGAAAGTCTTCTGCTTACTACTTTTTCCATGAGTTTGCATATGGAGCTAGTCAGTGAGGTAGGCCTATAGCTGTGGATAGAAAGCTTATCTTTTCCTGATTTCTTTATAGGAATGATAATGGATTCTCGCCACGATTCAGGGAATTCAGATCCAGTCCATATTTCATTAAATGTTGTCTTGAGAGCTTCTATAGTTTCTGGTGCGGCGTTTTTGAGCATGAGGTTGTGAATGTCATTTGGACCAGGAGCAGATTCTTTTAGTTCATGAACAGCGTTCATAATTTCTTGATGGGTGATGGGGCGATTGTAATCTACACCTCCTTCTTGTACTCCTTCATCGAAGTTTATTTGATGACAATACAGTTCATCATTATTGGATTCTGGTCTGTTTGATATCGCAGCAAAGTGCTCTACAAACGCTTCTGAAATTTGTTGAGGGTCTGATGTTATTATTCCGTTTATATTTAGAATAGGATTTTCTACTGTTTTGGTGCCTGTTATACTATTGATCTTTTTCCAGATTGTTCTGATCGGGGTGTTAATGTTGATAGTTTCAAGGTACATCCGCCACAATTCGCGCCTTTTTTTCTTGACTAGCCGCCTTAATTTTGATTTTGCTTCCTTATATTTCATTAAATTTTCATGGGAAATGTCATTTTGGAATTTTCTGAGCGCTCGCTTCCTTAAGTTCTTGAGAACTCTGCATTCTTGGTCATACCAACATGCAAAGTTTTTCTTGGGCTGGCCAGAAGTCCTAGGTATTGTTTGGGAGCCTGCATTATATAATATACTTCTGATGTGCTCTATTTTGGATTCCAATCCCTGTGGAAGGTCGGCCGAATTTATCAATGATAGCCTTTTGTACGTGGTCCAGTCTGCCCTATCTACTATCCATTTAGGATACCTGTTAAAGCTAGGTAGCTCTAAGTTCATTGATAGTTTGATTGGAAAATGGTCACTGCCATATTGTTCGGGGCATGTGTCCCAGAAATAATGAAATATCAGGTTGGCTGAGCAGAAAGTTAGGTCAAGTGCTGACGGCGTTCCATATGCTGGGCTTATGTATGTGATTTTACCATTATTCATCAGCACACAGTCGGAGGAATCTATAATCCTCCTGATAATATTTCCTCTGGTATTGGACGGCGCTGGGGACCAAGAATGGTGAGAACCATTTAAATCTCCTGTAACTATGAATGGCTGTGGCATGTTGTTAATAAGTTTTAGAATATGTGCCTCTTGTATGGGCTCAGTAGGTGGCAGATATATGTTGAGGATGGTGATAGGCATAGTGGGGAGGTGTACCCTAACAGCGAGGGCTTGAAGTTGAGTAGGAACTGCTAGAATCTCCGAGTGATAGTCACTACTGACACATGTCATCACTCCTCCTGAAGCTTGTAGGCCATCTTCCTTGTCTTTCCTATAACAGATAAATTTCCTAAGGTTGAATTTCATGTTGCTGCGGAGGTGAGTTTCCTGAAGACACAGTATTACTGGATTATGGTCATTCAATGGTAGTTTCTCGTATTGGGTCCTTAATCCATTACAGTTCCATGATATTATTGTCATAGTTGTAATAAATATTTTGGTTGAAAAATCAACCCGGTAGCGCTAATGTACTTTAAGATGTGGTAATCCGTTTTGTTATGAGCTTTGCTAGGTATATTTGTTTCTTTGTTTGAAGTAGTTACTTTTGGCGGGAGCTCCATGTAAAAAAGGAATAGAAAAATAAAATAAAAAAATAAAAAATATATATAAAATAAATAAATAAATGGGATATTAAAAGGCGATTTCTGGATCATCGCTGCTTGTTTTGTCCTCAGTTGCCATATATTCAACGTGTGCGGGGCTGAATTCTGTTTTGTCAATAGATTTTTTTCTATTTCGACGAAAGCGTGAATCTTGCTTCCAGTCATTTTCATTTTTGAACCATGTCTCCTCAGACGCTGGGGCAGCCAGAGCAGCAGGAGACGGAGTTCTAATCTTATCTCTAGGAGCAAGGAGGGAGTCCTTGTCATAGAGGGGGTTGAGGAGGGGAAGGGAGGTTTAGGAGGGGAGGGTGGAGGGGTTCTCCTTGGGATAGGGGTGCGGGGTAAGTGAGGGGTGGGACAATCTCTACTTGTGCTTGGATGAGATAATTTACAATTTACACAGGTAGGTGTAGGAGTGTTACATATCCCATTGTGTTTCTTCCCGGCACAAAAATAGCAGAGGGATTCGCTTTTGCAGTTTTGTATGAAATGGCCAAATTGAAAACATTGTATGCACCTTATAGGATTAGGTATATACAACCTTACTTCTACTTTGTCAAACCCAATGTTTATGTCCCGTGGGAGCTTGGGTTGATTGAAAGTTAATTTATAAAGATTTGTTTTTATCTCAGTCCCATTCCTTTTTGATATTATTCTTTTTACTTCGACTACATTTTGAGCCTTTAATTCCTCCTTAATTTCATCCTCCGATATTTCGTCTAAGTCCCTATTATAGATTATTCCTATTGACTGATTTAATTTTTCATGAGGCTTAGACTCAACTCGAATGCTATCTCCTATATTTTTTATATTCAGAAGTTTTTGTGCATTTGAAACTTCGATTAGGAGACTTCCATTCCTTAATTTTTTAACGGATTTAGGTCTGCCTGCGAGCCCATTGATTACCTTGTATAAAAGGAAAGGCGAGATCTTAGCTAAGCTATCACCATCCTCTCTGGTTATAGTTATAAATTTAATTTTTTCCTCCACCTCTTTATTGAAAAATAAGCCAGTACCTGCAGCATAATCTTGCCGTTGCCGGACCCTTTTTAGCACTTTCCTCCGAAGGAAAGTAGCTATTGAGGTTGGACTCATGACGGAATTTTTGAAAAATTTCTTCAAATCTTTATCGATCCTACCTAGTAGACAGCGAAAATGACCCCCGTTAAAATTTATATATATCTATATATATATATATATATATATATATACACATATATATATATATATATATGTATACATATATGTGTGTCTGTTAACACGATAGCGGCCAGAGTTTTTGTTTTTTCGCCACGAAACTTGGTATATAGCATTCAATTAGCAAACGATTGAACGAGTTCGTTAACCACCAAAATCGGTCCACCGGAAGGGGGGGTTTACGCCGAGCCCAAAACACTAATTTGACCATTTCAGCCGTAATATTTGTTATATTTCAACGAAACTTGGTATTCGTAGTAGTAATATAGAGAGAAAAGTGAGATATAAAAATGAACTAAATCAGTTCATAAGGAGGGGGGGTTTACTCCGGACCGACAATACCAATTCGCCACTACCAGCCATGATTTTTGGTATATTTCGACGAAACTCGGTATTCATAGTGGTAATCTACAGGTAAATATGTGTTGTAAAAATAAACTAAATCGGTTCATTAGGAAGGGGGGGGTTTACTCCAGACCCACAATACCAATTCGCCACTACCAACCGTGATTTTTGGTATATTTCGACGAAACTCTTTATTCGTAGTGGTAATCTACAGGTAAATATGTGTTGTAAAAATAAACTAAATCGGTTCTTTAGGAGGGGGGGGGGTTTACTCCGGACCCAAATTACTAATATACTCATACTGGTCGTAATTTCTGCTGTATTGTAACGAAACGCGGTATACGTCGTGGGTAACTCATGAGAAAGAAGTGTTGTAAAAATGAGATGAATCGGGGGGTTTACTTTGTAATATATTTCAATAGAAAAGGCAGCCAGACATAGGTTCACAAAGGCGCCGCAAGGAGCGCTAGAGGGACTGTATCCGGTTCCTGCGTTAGATCAAAATACGATAATATGAGGTTTTTTGTATTTATTACGTAGTGCAGTAGGTACTATGTGTAAACATAACTCTGGAAGCAAATTAATAATTTATCAGTTACTCATTACAAAATTAAAAGAGAACTACTCATGTTTTTATTTTATTTATGTAGGATATTTTAAGCAAATTGTTCTGGAAAGCAGTCTACACTACCCAAATTCTGAGGAAAGTGCTTAGTTATGCAGCTCCTGCGTGACGGACTTTTATTAAATTACGTGTAAATAATTCACGATATTATAAAATTAAACAAAATATAATATTTCATTTTTCATCTAACTTAAAATCAGCACTGATATAGTTGAAATTAAACATTCAAATCCTGATTAGACCTATGGATTAGACACGGAAAAAATCAAAAACGATTTTCAAATCATATTATTTCAATTAATCGCATTGTTAAATTAAGATAAATTTACGTTTTGAAGATGTCATTCTGATTTTTTCAAGTCTTATCAGGATTTGAAAGTTTATTTTAGTTGGTGAGATGTCAGGTGGCCTTTTCATACTTTAGAGATGTTACCTCTACACACAGTATTTTCATTGTTTCTTTGTGTTTTCTCCTGAGTTTGTTTTAAAATTATTGTTTTAAAATATTTTAAAACTAGTAAACTTGAAAAAAGATTTAATTAATTTCCCTAAAATGCGAGATATCTAATTTTTGAGATCGCTATTGGATAACCGCACTTTACCTTCTTTTCGAGATTGTTTTTAATAATTTTGTTTGTTTTTTTTTCATTTAATTTGATAAAATTAGTGTTATTGTATTAATTCTCTTTTATTTTTTATTTACCCTAATGTTCACAAAGTTATTTTTTTGTACATTTTAATAATGAAATTCCAAGAAGAAAAGAAAAACACTTCTAAAGTAGATGGGAGTAATCTAATTGATAACAATATTTGACTTGGGTAAATAATCTCTCCACATTCAGAAAATAACAACTATTGATCAGAAAGCATTGGTATAGAAATGGTTCTGGTAATTTCATATTTCTTCAATTTTTAAATGGTAATATTCCTATCTGCTTTATTTAATTTAACTCTGTTTTTCTAGAAATATACCTTCAGAGGATTGATGGCTGCTGTTTTTACTCCTTTCAAATCAAATAGGTAATGCAATTACATAAACCTATCTATTTCTCATTCATCACACAATCTTGTAGTTAAAATATTTGTACATTGATGAATAGTTGTGTAAGTTATATGTCAGACATTTTCAGCAATTTTTAGGAAAACAGCCTTGATACAAATGCAAATTATCGAATGTATAAAGTGATTTGGTACCCTAGAGATGACTCTATATACATTTTATCTTATTATATATTTTAATTAGATTTAATGCACTTTGGTTAGTTTGATTTTCTGTAATTGATAATTAGTTTTCTTTAATTCACAAGAGTTTACCACAATGTACATCAGTCTAACAGCAATCAGTATAGAATGAAAAATGCGTTTTTCATTCGAAACTTTGGATTTGTATCGACGATATTGTCTAATGTTGTTTATATAGCCATAAAAAAAAAAATTAGTTTCTTTTAAAATATTGATTCAGTATGTTAGCATTGAACAATGATAACCTAGCAGCTATCTGCCTTTAAACACTAATAGTTTAGTAGAAAAGAAAGTAGTCACTTTCTTTACAAGTTTTTTTTTTTTTTTTTTTTTTTTTTTTTTGAGGCTAAGCACATTCAGTAGCTCCTGTTACCATAATCAGAGCTATAATTTATTCAGCTTCACAGCTGGGGGCTTCACCTGTAAAGCTGAACACATTTTAAGCTTGTGAAGGAAGTGACTAGTTTCATTTCTACTGAAGATTGTCCATCTCCCCCAGCAACCACGTACTTTGAAACAAATGGTTCATTAACTGAATTAATCATTGGATAATTTATTGCTTGTAACAAAGAATGTGATTTATAGTAATAACTATTACATAATCTAATCTAGGATTGATGATATTTTGATTGAAACATTAGCAAATACGTTTTTAATCGAGTATTATAGCAGCTTAGATGTTCAGATTGCTGATATAATAGATACGAATTAATTAGAATATGTTTCATTGCCTAATCTTTCATGGTCATATCCACTCTATTTTCCAAATAATATTTTTTTCTTTTCTTTTTTGGGGAGCTCTGATAACCTTGGTAATTAGCAGACCCTTTTTTATATGCCCCACTGATGATGTAGGGGTAATCTTTTAGGCAATGGGGTATCCTCCTCATAACGTTATGACCGCAATATTCCAATCTAGAAATAAATGGATATCCAGGCCTCTTACATGACTCAAATACTTATTTTAGGCAAAATATTATTTCTAAAGATAAATTTTAGAGAGTAATAAGATATTATGCCAACTGCAGTCACATTCTGTCAGTTTGATCTGGCTACTTGGTCATATAAATATTATATATGAAAAAGTGGCTACAAGAAAACTGAATACTGACGTAGAAACAATAATTGCACAAGATATGAACAAAGAAATGGCCAAAAAAACAACAACAAATTTAGAAAAATTACAAATAGTGTTTAAGTAGCCTCACAATGAGACAAGAAGAGATCATATGCAGATTATGGATAATACACACTTTACTAACTCTTTCATAATTAATGATAAAGAAAGAACAACCTACTTTCAGACAATGTAACATTACACTGAGAGTGAAACACCTACTAGCCAAATGCAAAATACAAGATCATACAAATTCATTGTGACAGACAGAAAATGGCAGAGGATAGTGCCTTCATTAAAACCGTATTAAAATGTTCATTTATTAATTTAAATTTTAATGTCCATTGTAATTAACTAAGAAGTTTAGGACGGGTTATCTATAGCCACCAACTTTTTTAACCAAGATAGGGCTGATGCCTTTTCCTTTTTCCAAAGAAAAGCCACCACTCCTAGTGGGAATCGAACCCCCGACCCTCGGCACGGAGTGTTACGTGCTCACACCTTAACGCTCACAGCCATTGGACCTCCTCTCTCATAATTAATGACAAAGAAAGAAAAACCTACTTTCAGACAATGTAACATTAATACGGGCCTCCTGATGAAACACCTACTAGCCAAATGCAAAAAACAAGATATTCAATTTGTCTTGCACTGAAACGAGATATCTTTAGACTCCATTGGAGATTCATTGGTTCTTTCTTCTTATGATGACTCGATTAGATTTCACACGCATTCCTGAAAGTTCTTTACAGAAAATAAAATAAATAGTAAAACTGTGGAGAATGGACATTATTTAATAAAACAAAACAAAGAATCTATCTTATGGGAAAAGATTTAGCACTAAGAATCTTTATTTTCTAAAATCCTGAAGATGAATCTCCTACTATCTGGTTGCTAAATCTGATGTTATGAACATTATTAGCCATCATTTTAGATAGTCAGAAAATAATGATTACCTCTGTTATTTTACTGTATTTTCCAAGTAGAAACAGAGTATCATAGATAATTTACTCAGACTTATGATATAATTTTACTCAAGCCACAAGAAAAATCTTCTTCATATGAATTTAAATTAGTGTCGTTTATTCTATTATGTTATTCACTTTATTATTAAATTATAATAATAAAGTGAATAACATAATAGAATAAACGACTCCAGATGTTCACTTTGTTATTCTATTATGTTATTCACTTTATAATTATCTTAAATAAATATTAAAAATTAAATGATAGTCTTATAGCTAAATTCATGGTGAACAATACTTCTGGATTTATTGTGAGCAGGGTGTAAAAAAATCATGATTTTTTAAAAAAAAATCAAAAAAATTGGATTTATTTGATTTAAATCAGATTTTTTTTATTTAAATCAGATTTTTTTGATTTAAATTGGATTATTTTACTAAAACCGGATTTAAAAAAGAAATCAGACTTTTCAAATGTATCTAGTCTATATAGGGAGCTGTTTATTATCTAGTTGTTCATTATATAAACGTGTAACTAACATATTTCTTTATTTACAATGGAAATAATGAAATAACTATTCTAAAATGTTTTGTCTTAAGTGGATAATTTTGGGAGCATAGTAGAATTGTCGGATCATATATAAAGAGCTTGAAGTTGTCCTATATTTTGAGACTGGAATTTCTGTATATTTAAAGACTTAAATCGATGAAAATCATTAATTTTCGGTGATTAAAGACATTAAATTTAAATGTACAGAAACTCTGGTCTCAAAATATAGGACAATTTCGACCCCTGTATATATAATGACTTAATTTTCAAATTTTAAAACAAAGATTTGAGAAATGAAGCTTTACAGATATATTAATCACGAGGGAATGGATGTTATTGTATTTACATATTTTTTTCTGATTTGTACATCGTAAGTATTGATGTAATTCTGCACGTTTTAAGTGATTTTAAAGTATTTAAACAGTTTTTTATTTTACATTTATCGTTAATTCAAAAAATTTGCGAATAAAATTTTATTTGTATTTTTATATTTAATATATGTGAATAAAAATAAATTCATATTCACACTTATAAATAGGAATTTATTTATATTAGAATTTACAAATATATGAAGTACGAATAAATTCGTATTTTTATTTATTAATAAAAGTATGCCCATCTCTGCTGCATATGTACCATGTCAATACTAGGTACAAAAGGCATGTTGTTAGTGAATAGCATTAGAACCATACGAGAGTAATAGAGAAAATCCAAGTTTTAGAAGGAGATACTGGGAATAAATTAAAAATAAAGTGAAAAGACAGTCTAGCATAAACCCCTGGGTGGAAAAATATCCACATTATTGGGGACATCCATAGTGGCAAAACGATTAACAGTTTAGTTGAATCCCACTCTTCAGAGCAGTTGATTGTAGCCTTCAAATACACACCAGTGACTTTAGTTGATGTTGAAAGATAATCATTTCACGTTTGAAAATTTCAAAATTCATGTTGTAGCAAACAATCTTCCAAAATAATGTTCATCTGTAGAAATTTTCAACTTTCCCCCATTTTATAATGAGTTCCTAATTTTTATTTATGCTCTATTTTTCAATATGTTAAACAGTTTTAGTCATTTTGTTCTATACTTTTTTCTAGTTCTTTCCATTAATAACATAGTTCCTACTTATTATTTATGCTTTTCTTTTCAATATTTTATAGTGTTTAAGGTATTTGTTTACTAAATATTTTCAATTTTTTATTACATATTTTATTATAAATAGTTAAATATATATGTACATATTTTGAATTTTATATTACATGAACTTCCGTTCCCTATTAATCACATATAATAACAGTAATATTATTTATTTAAAGCTTTGAACAAAAACGCCAGTCTGTCAGCCTTTTCAGATCTAATTAGGTAGTTTCTCATTTGACTGTGAACAAAACCAAGGGTTGAAAACATTCTTCCAACCCCTGCAGAAGTTGCCTTTCCTGACGTAAGCTGCTCTATTATAACCAGTTCTTTTCCGGAAATACAATATTTTAAGGCCGAAGAAGGCTTCCACCAATTTAAAGCATTCACTTCGCCCACTACCTGCCAATCTCTTTTATCTTAAACTTAAAAGATTTATTTGCAGAATTAAAAACAAAGAAAGGGTCATAAAAGAAACAGACTTTGGATAGATAAGAACGGTCAAGTGAGGGTAGGCCCTAGGGTCAAAAATAAAGACAAAATGTTGAAATGGCTGAAAAAAAGGCAGAACTAGTTAGATTTAAGTTAAAAAAATAAACTAGAAGAGGAGGAAAAACTTTATTGTACAAAAAGTTTGGTTGCCCAACTAAATTGGGTTGCTCCGTGAATATAAATAAAATATATAATAATATTTTTTTTAATAAAATCAATTGGTTTAAATCAATGGATTTTTTTAATGAAATCAATTGATTTAAATCAATGATTTTTTTAAAAAAATCAAATGATTTTAATCATTATTTATATCACTGATTTAAATCATTTGATTTAAATCGTTGACACCCTGATTGTGAATAATCATAAAATGCAAAATATAAATTTTTTTTAAACATAATTTACTTGTTTTATATTGTTTTATAGAGGAGACCAGACAATGTAACGTGTGTGATTGGCCACACACCACTAACCTTAATTTAGATTATGGAGGGGAAACATAATTATAAAAAAAAAAAAAAAAATGTATATGTTTTTCTTCTCTTTTTCAGCCTGAAATTGGATCTTGACTTAGTACCAATTTATGCTAACTACTTAAAAGCAAAGAAAGTTACAGGAGTGTTAGGTACGTAAAATAGTAAGGTAATTTTGTATTGTTCTTCTTTAGTTCAGTTAGTGTTAGTGTTTCAATAAATAATTTCCCACTTTTTTCACAAGTGAATGGAACTACAGGAGAACATGTTCTTATGAGTCCAACTGAAAGAAAAGCATTAACTAACGCTTGGGTGGAAGCTGCACGAAACTCCGGACAGACATTAATGGTTCATGTTGGTGGCTCATCCCTTCCAGATGTTTTAGACATGGTAATTATTCCATTAGTATTAGGAATATACATGGTATACCATTTAGAAGTAGTGAAAAACGTGATTTTATTATCATTAATATTATTTGAATTTGGACTATTATTTTTGATGTAAAAAGTAAATTCCTTTAATATTCTTGTGAGCTATATAACTTGGGTATTTATACAGGGAGTCCCCCAAAAATGGCCAAAACTTTGATGCAGGATGAAAAAAGAAAGAAAAAAAGTCCTGTGGTATATGTCTGGGTTTTGCTTTGTTTCCGAGAAAAGCACAAAAAACTAAAAAAAAAATTATGAAAAGGCAGTCTTTCATAAAAATTGTTAAAATTATATATTTCATCTCCCACCCCCTCAACTGAACAAATTGGTCAATCGGTAAATTTTAAGAAGTTTTAGTGTGTATCCTCCCACTCTGAATGGGAGGAAACCCGCATAGGACGGCGACCTTATGACACAATCTGGAGGTCCATATGAGAAATATCCACTTTTCAGACTTCATAGGCCACAAAAATAACGGTGGTTCAAATTTGTATGTGTATACGTATGAACTTCACATAGCTTTATTTTGAAAACAGTTTGACATATTATTGAACACAATTTGGTACTTTTTTAATCCAAAGGCATTAGCAATGTCTCAATTTCATTGAAATATGTTATATTAAGCTTAAATAGAAGAGTCAATCTGAGTCGGAATAATTTGAGCATGACATTGTATTGTTTTGTAATGTACCTGCAAACAAACATTTATGAAATTTTTGATTTTATTTAAATTTAATTTATCAATTGCCTTAGATAAACTGATAATAGTTGTTTTATTAAAAATTAAATTCTTCTATGAGTTCATTAGGGTTTCTCGTTTCAATAAGAACTCATATAATTTCATTATATTTATACCATTTATATACAAAAGATTGATGATCCGCTAAAAATAGCATTAAATTTTCTGCAGAACTTGCTTGAAAATAAAATTAATTATTCTCATAAATACATTTTTTGAAAGTAATTGTCTCTTGTTTTTTTTTTTTTTTTTTTTTTTTTTTTTTTTTTTTTTTTTTTTTTTTTTTTTTTTTTTTTAATAAATTTAAAGTAAATTTATAATTTATTTATCTGCCAAAGAGGCGATCAAAATCATAATTTTTTTATCAGCATAAAATTTCAAAGGCTTGTGGGGGGTTTATTAGGAATTCAAGTTCCTTTGCATTCAAATCCTCGATTATAGTTTTAATAAACTGAATAAAGATTTATCAGAATTATTTAAGAGAAATAAATATTAATGTAATTAATTGAATATTTTTCACAGGCTAGCCATGCTGAGAATTTAAATGTTCCAGGAATACTATGCTTGCCAGATCTCTTCTTCAAACCAAAGTCTGTTCAGCAGTTAATAGATTACTTAAAACTAGTCTCTAATGCTGCGCCAAAGACGCCACTTTTTTACTATCACAATCCTGGTTACAGTGGGGTAAATTGTAAGTGTTTTATAATCTAAATAATTAAATTTATTCCTTGCTTATTCTAGAATCAAGAGTTTAAAGTATTTTTTTTACACAATTAATCTCTGTTAACTTCAGAACATTTTAGCTCATTTTTGTTATTTTCTTTAATATTAATAGCAACAGTTTTACAAACAAAAACTAACTTGTATTCATAACACAAATGCATAAAATATATGTTATTTTCAATTCATTAAGTCATTGTATACATCTTCTCTTTTGCATGGTCAAATTTCAAATAGTAATGACATCTTTCTTTCTATCTTACTTTATTACTATTTTTGTTTTTTGCCCTTCCAATATTTTTTATTCTCTCTGTCTCTTCAGGTTCATTTTTTTAACATTTTATACTTAACTGGAATAAAATATCCTTATGAATATATGTACTATACAATGATTACAATATTAAAATGAACTAAATTATGAAACAGCAAGTAGAGCTAAAAATGAAAACATATAACTGACCTTATATGGAGGGAGATTTCATAACTGTTCTGAGACAATACTGGTTAAACTTTTGGTTATAAAGGTTAACTTTTGGTGGCATTACTTGATATAGTGTAAGTCCGGTGATCAAGTTTAAACTACAGGACACCCATTTCAAATTAAAAAATTTCTACATAATAATATTTACTGAAACAGTACTTTAACTTTATTTATTTATCTTTAATCTTGACTTATTATATTATGAAAAAAAATTATTTAAATGTTTTAATTATCTTATATATTAACTACATATTTGCATTTTTTTATTATTTTAACATTTTCTTTGATTTTTATTTTTAATGTATTTCTTTCATTGCCTTATTATTCAAATGTACAATTATTAAAGGAAAATCATGTTTTCTCATAATAGTGTGGTCTGCCAGTGTTGTATTCTTTTTATTATCTTGTATGCTGAGGCAAAATATGTTGTTGTATTCTTTTAATCAAAACTTGTGAAGATTTCTCTACATAAATTGAATCACACTCTTCAAACTTAATTTTATTCACATTATATTTAATGTTTTCATTTTATCCTTAATCTTACTACACTATATTTTATGGTTGCACTTCCAATCAATTCTCCAAACGTGTGTTTATTTTCTGTAAAATATAATGTTCACTTATATTAATGTGAAGAATTGTTTACTTGGGTCACTATTTGTTTTAATGTCATTGACTATGATTTAAGGTTTATTCATAAAAGTTATGATAGTGCATTTTTTAGGGTCTTACTAAACCTAAGAATATACGAAGGGGTTGGGGCAAAATAGTACCAAGCAACATTTCTAACAAAACTTAACTGTAGCTGTTTTATATTGGGCAATCAGTTGAAATGGTTAGGGGCAATAAGATTATGTAGCATAGAGAGCTTTTAGTCACATTTTAGTAGCATTTGTATCATAGACTGATAGTCCCACATAATATACAACATAACAGCAGCTGCAGTTAAGTTTTGATAAAAATGTTGCTTGGCTCTATTTTATATGGTCTATATGGTTTAGATGAGATCAGGTTGGTTATACCTCTTACGATTCACCATTTAGTAGTTCAAAAACACATCCTTTCTATCTATGTTACTATGCTTTATTTTGGGGTGTCTAGTCAGTTTACATCTATATTTCGAACTTCTATGTTTTAAAACGGTTGAAATAATTAATAAGACGTAAAACATGAAGATAATGATTATAAACCTATTTAACCTATTGTACTGACTAGAAGAAATTATTGATTTAAAAGCCTTACTTCAAGAAAAATTATAATAATAATTCAGAAAGGAAAATTGAGAATTAAGCTCACATTTTAAATTATGCTTTTTATGTAATTATAAAATTTATTTACTCTTCATGTTATTAATAAAAAAATTTATGATGTTTAGATTATTTTGATATTGATAAGCAAACATAATTCCTGTTTCTATTTATAAGTTCAATGGTAAAAGTTAGATTTTATTCTGCTCATATCACTTCTAGGTACAGAAGATTTTTTTTTTTTAATATGGATATCTGTTTTAATATTATAGATTTCTTAAATATTAAGGCACATTAAAATATAATTATTAACACCAATCTATTTATTTGTTTATATTTTGAAAAAATAATTTGCTAGAAGAAAACACTGTCCCAGACAATTTCCAGTGATCTTTAAGCTGTTGATCATGGTTGCCCGTTGAAAGTGAAAAATAGGACAACCTCTTCAGATAACTTATTCTATTAGTGCAGTTTTGAGACCAAATCTCATATTCAGTGTAAAAAGGTCTGTGAGCTCTTGCTCTTGTAGCAGACTCCACTGAGGACATTTTTTTTCACTTGGTCAAAAATGAAGACTTTCTACCTCACTAAGACGGTTCCATTAGATCTTTCTGTCTCTTAGATTTCAGAGTGGAATGAGAGTTCTTCTTTCTGACTGGTCTAGATAAAAGAAGAAAAATGGAATTGTAATGATCATTCACCTAGAAAGATCTACACTGCTAGTGACTTAAAATGGTACTATTCAGTGTTTAGATGATTTTAAATCGTAATAGGGGTCCCTAGAACACTGTGTGAGAAACTGGGAGAATAGAGTGAAGATAAGGAATGATTGGCATGCTATTAAACAGGAAGCCAAGGCCCACCCTAGGTTTTGTGCTGCATAGCAAGTAAGTGAGGAGTCCCTAGTCTAAATCTTATATGACAATAACATTGTGTGACTTCAGATAAATATGACACAAAGGTTTGATGCTTTGGCTCCTTTATCTGAATTAACGTGCTAAGCTGTGATATGAAGCCTGGTAGCATAATTGAAAATGCACCCGAGCGCAAAACTGGGGATTCTGAGTTTGAATCTCAGCTTGGTAAGTAAATATTTCTAGAAAAAATACTACGGAAGGTTCTCTGAGGTTTGAGGCTGTGATTTGTTTGTACTTAAGTGCTCCTGAAAAGGCGTCAAAAGGGCATGAAACATGTAGAGAAAAATAAAGGATTATTAAAGTGTATTGTGTAGTTAATGAAATTTGATATCTGCCTCATAAAATACAGTGTGAAATATAGGGTCACCATTTTATAATGTTAAAAAAATACAGTGGAACATGGAATTCTCTAAAGAATGCATTTTTAGTTTCATCCTTGAGCAGTGGCAACACAAAAAACAAACAAATTATTAAATATCCATTTAGTATACATATTTGAATCAAATATATTCTGTCTGAAAACACAGGATCTATTATCTACCTTCAATTTTAACATTAAATGTGTTCATTTTAGTTTCTGTGAGTGAGTTCCTGAGATCAGGCAAAGCGCAGATAGGAACACTTTCTGGAATCAAGTACACGAGCAATGACTTAGACGAAGGGGCAAAATGCTTGAACATCGATGATGACTACACCATTTTCCTTGGAGCAGACACAGTTTGTAGATTTTTTCATATTTTAAAACAAAGATATAATATATTTAATTTGGAGCTAAATAATAATACTAATATAAAGAGTATATAATAATAATATTGAATAAAATAAAATACTAAAGTTGTTTAAGATTAGTTTTTTAACAATTTCTTAATAAAAATAGTTGAAATGATTTTTTGTTCTTACGGATTCCCAATATGAATTTTTAGATTTTCTCAGGAGCTGTGGTTCTTGGTTTTGATTCTGCTATAATTTCATCTCTCAACTTTTGGCCAGAGGACTTCAGAGCCATTATGAGTCTAATCAAAGAGGGTAAAGTCCAAGAAGCAAAGGCTCTGCAGTCAAAAATCACAGAGAATCTTAACGAGATTTTATCTGGTGGTAATTATTGAATCACATTAATTTTGTAAATATATGAAATCTATATAAGTTTTACCTGTAGAAAGAATTTTTTTTTTCTTATATATGTGTGTGTGTGTGTGATTTTATGACTTGCAGAGTAGGACAACAGCCAATGTGCACCTCGCACAGTAGAGGGTATCAGTCGTGAGAATCTAATCGAATCTATAGCCTGTGTAGATAGACGGAAAAGTTCAATTCCGCATGTGCGAAATTTTGAGGGAAATATTCTCGACAGTTCCACCATTTACAAACTCCCATTTCAAAGAACAACACGATACGTGAAACATTATAAGAACTGATTACATCTCGTTCTGATTCCCTCGTCAAAGACTAGGGAAGGCTTTGAGAGGTCAGACAAAGGAAATATTGTCCAATATTTATCAATACTAGGCCGAAGCTAAGACTAAAAGCGTTTTAAACCTCCTAGTGATAAGTTTATGACAGAGAGAATTTTTTTTCTTGCACGGGGATATAGGCCATGCCCTTTTCTCTCCAACTAAACCATCTATTTGAACAGGCTATATCTTTAATTGTTTTTAGCCTTAGCTTTGGCTAAGTATTGGAAAATATTAAACACTATCTCCCTTGCCTGACCTCTCAAAGCCTTCCCTGGTTGTAAACAATCAGTTTTTATTGAGTTTAAAGCAGTGTGTTATTCATTGTAATGGAAATGCAAATGGCGGAACCGTTGGGAATATTTCCCTCAGAATTTCGCACGTGCTGGATTAGAACTATTCCATCTAACTGACCGGACTATATATAGAAATGAAAATTGGTAAACTTGGTATTATTTCACTTCTTTTTACAACAAACCAGTTTAGTACACATTAATAAATTGTTGTTCTATATTATATTAGTTATTAGTAGTATTAGTAGATATTAGTTGTTTATTAAAGCACTAAAACTGAAATTAATGTTCAAAATAGGATTTAGTTGAGTTGACTAGTAAATATTTCCTCTACAAAGGAAAATTAGTTGCTTATTAACAAGTAACCAGCACTTCTGTAAATTATAAAGGAAAATATATGGAATGGTAGCAAATGTGAATTTTTCATATTATTGTGTTAAAATTTAACACATTAATTGAAAACTGTATTAGACATTTTCTTAGACTTTATAAATTATTTTAAGTAATTTTGAAATTAATGAAAAACTCACACTAACCTTGAGGATTGCCCTCTGGATGCTTACCTAGCACTCGGTAGAAGAAAGTTTAAAGCGGATAAATTCAAAATTCTGCTATAGATAAATTATCAACTTTTTTTTTTTTTTTTTCTTTACTTAATAATAAATAGACCTTTGTGTCTTAGGGTGAGGGTTCTCACTAGTGGTTTTTCTTTTGAAAAAAGTGAAGGCATCAGCCCTATCCTGGCTAGAAAATGGTCTTAACCAGTCAATCACTTGCCTAAAAATCTGTGTTATTTGTAAATGGACGTTAAACAATTAAATAAAACCTTTTAAATAGGTATTTTTATTTTTTCAGGAACCAAGGTAGTAAAGTTGAAATCATATATGCTGAACACCATGGGTGTACAAGTTGGTCCCTCCAGGCTCACATGGCAATAATTTCCGATATTTCAAGAACATACACATTAAATACAAATTGACACTTGAGTAAATGTTTATTTTTGTTGTCATTCCCATAAATGAGATGTTATAAAAATGTTCCTTCCCAAAAATTTTGTAAAAATACTTAACTTTTGCCGGATGATGGTGTTGCTGCATTTTACAAATAAACAAGATCCGGTCTCCTCGAAATTCTCCCAGTTTATTGTTGTGGAGATTTTCTTTACTTGTAAGTTTATAAAAATTATTTCCTCTTCTTCTGTTCTTCTAACTTATCTTTATCAAGTGTTGAAATCGTAAGTGAAAACATTGACACTATGTTGAAACTAGTAAATATTGCTACAAAAAAAACAAAAAAACTGTTATTTACGGGACTTTTTTTGAGATTATTTCAGAAAAATTGAATGTGAATAATACAATAATATGTAAATGTAAAAAGTGTGAAAATCATATTTTTCGGAAAACTTAAGAGGATGAAATACTTAAAATAAAAACATTTTTAATTTTTATTTTTTTCAATGAGCATTTTATTGAAAACGTGAATAATGAAAGAAGTTAAGTGTTACATATGCGAAGGTAGAATTTGTCAGGATTCGGTTTTGGTATCTTAATAAAACTACATTTTTTATAAGAAAATGAGTTTTATATTTTGCCGACGTTTCAAAGCTAAAATACTTATATTGGCACATAATAAAAAAACTTAAATAATAAAAATAATTAAATACGCACATTCAGAAGGAAAATACTAATATTTTTTTTTTAGTTTTTTGGCAAATAAATTTTTTGGACAGAGTCAAAATATGGTTATTATAGTAAAAACATCCAATGAGGTCCACCATATATTTTTAATTTAATCAAATTATTCAGCCCTTGTTGAGATGTATCGTGGACTTCTTTGAGTGTTTTTACTTATTATCACTATGGAGGATAAAAGCCAAAGAAAAATTATGTTTTATATTGTTAAACCAAGAGAGGCATACGGGGAAGGGTTCTCCTTTACAGGATACTCGCACCCAGCCCTTTTATAATTTTGATTTTTGTTTTACTTGCTATCATTATTTTTGAATTATTTTTAAGTTGAATAACTTTGTATAAAAAAAAAAATTATATTGTATGCATGCAAAAAATAGAAAAGTTTTTCTGTTTACCATTTGTCATATACGTTATGAATAATAAACAAGTAATAATAACTGTGGAAAAGAAGTTTCCAATCCTCCAATTTAATCTGTGGCTTTAGAAACAACACCGGCAGAGTTAAAGAAACCTTTTTTTTTGTACACCTAAATAGCTCTATCGGCCAAAAACGTCATTCAAATACCCTATACTAATAGACAGGAACTGTACGCTTTAATAATGCTGGATAGCTCTAAAGTTGAGAAATGAGAAGGGAAAGATTGCAAGAGATACGAGGGGCTTTCGACTGCTAGACAAGCCAACGGTACGTGTGGCCCGTCTTTCCTCCAAAGTATATAAGTCAACGGTACACTGGGCCCAGCTGCTCTCGACTGCTAGAGCAGTCAACGATAAAGAAACTGTGAATTCAGTTATTAATCTAACTCTGGATAATCGTTATATGTTTGGACTCTATTGATATTTTTAATTGCTCTCTGCAAACAGCTGATTGATACTATATAGATGGGCTTCAGTTATTACATGCACCTTGTAGCAGAAAGGTCGCCCCCGTTCCTTTATGCTGTACTTATTTTTAGGCTCCTGAAGAGTCATCATACACAGTGAAGAGGCTTGCTATTAGTTTATTGACTAGTATTTCATATTGTATTGTAATTGATGAAGGAATATGGTATTTTTTAATTTTTTTTTTTTTTTGTCTGATAATCATGGAATTATCATTATTACAAGTTTCTCAGCACAGTACTAAAATTAGATTACTTCTAAGAAATAAAAATAAGTATTTGAGTTAAGGGGAGCAATCTGCCAAGGAGATAATAAAATAGTGTTCCTATTAATTGTAAAAGAAATTTCTTTTGTTAAAAATTAGGATATTTATAAAATACTAGCTGTTACCCAGTGTGCCATGCTACACCAACTTTATATTATATAGTTGTAAGGAACAAACATACAGCTGGTAGATTTTTTTCACCTTGGCTATGACACTTCCCGTATCAAGACCTACCTGTGTGCCAAGTTTGGTCAACATCGGTCAAACGGTGTGGATTTGTATAAGAAAAAAACAGATAGACAGAAAGCTGACAGATGATTTTGACCTAACCTATGACACTCCCCGTATCAACCCCTACCTGTGTGCCAAATTTGGTCAAAATCGCTAAAAAGCTGTGGATTTATATGAGGAACAAATTGAATGGCTTTTTCTTTTTTTGTTCCACAATATAGTATCCGTATACTGTGGGAGTTCATTTAGGTTCTGCAGGTTCCATCTTCCAATACTGCCTGCATTACAATCAAAGTAATATACATTTTTTTTAATAATTTTTTTTAAGTATAATAATAATATTAAAATAGAGAAATATGATAGCGTAATGATAACAACTATAATAATAATACAAATAAAAATAGTAACAATAATATTGAAAAAAACAAACAAATTATAACATCAAAATTATAAATTAATTGAAAGAAATACAAAAAAAAAGAATGAATATAAATGAATAAAATAAAATAAAATAACTGAATAATGAAAAGAAAACATCCGTTCTTGCAATGGCTTATTCTTGCGATTGTTAAAACAAAATTCAATCAGGATTGTGGTCATAAGAAACTGTTCAATTATTTACAGCAGCATTATTTTTCAAAAACAAATGCACTACTTTTCTCATTTGTTCCGTTAGTAAACATAAAGGTATGAATTCTGTATACGCACTTTTGATAAGATTATATGATATAATAATAAAAAATAATGATTTGTCAAAATGAAATTATTTACAGTGATAATCCATCGTTTCAGTTTAAAAATAAATATATGTCAAGATTGCTTTACATACATTCAGAAAAATTTCACAAAAAGTTTTAGCGGAAATATTTTACTACAGCTCATGACAAACATGTAGTAGATAGGGTGGGAGAAAGAGTAAAATCCTTGGTCTCTAATGGAAGTTATGAGCAAATCTGAAACTAAAAATGTAAAAAACTCAGTAGAGTTTGCTAATGTTGCATCTAGTTTAATGACAAACACAACAATTCTCCGTATGAGCCTAGTAGATATTGAGCCTACTATAAGTTCGGACAGTCCATGGGTTACTGTTAAAGACATAGTTTTTATTAAGCAAATGCATGTGATAAAATGCAATTCGCAAATCAAAAATTCAACTATGGAAAACAAACTGAAACCGGCAAGTTAATAGATCAAAAACTTAATAAATATTAAGTTTTTGATCTGTTAACTGAACTAACATTAAAATTTGAAATATTTCAAATTTTAATGTTAGTTACTGGTGTGCAGTTACATGTGATAAAAATTAAGTTGTATTTCTTTTTATATTCCCAGCAAACCCTTCACTGAAGTAATGAATGTTTTGTACATGTAGGTAGTTTTCATTCTGAATAGCTTTGGGTTATTTTTTATAGTTTTTAAAATTAAATCGCTGTACTATAAAAAATAATATATTGTTTGCTAAAATTTTAATTGAACAATTTTTTGTATTTAACAGAGAAAAAAAAATTAAAGAGTGAAAAAAACCATACATTTTATTTTTTCATGTGATAGTGTATACCTTTTAGAATAATAATAAAAAAATATTTTAGTGATTTTCTTTTTATCGTTTGATGATATTCCACTTAGTGTGGAACGCCATATTTAATTTTTGCAAAATGCATTTTAATACTTCAGGATTTTTTTCAGAACGTTTGTAATTACTTTATGCTTATATATATTTTTTTTTTTTTTCTGGCTTCCATATTTATTGAAGTATTGTCATAGAAAATGTCATCAACATTGGTCGATAGGTATGATTTATATTCTAGAACTAAGTGCACCTCCTTTGTCCAATCGATGATAACTGCAAAATTTGAAATACTTTAGCAGAGCATAAAATTAAACTATTTGAGATTGAGAAAAACTATTTTATATTCTTACTTATATCCATTAAAGGAATGAACATGCCAAGTTTCATTAAAATCTGAGATCATGGGTGTCAAATCCTATTTTTTTTTGGGTTGATTTGAGATGGAATGACCCAAATGTTTAAATATCATGTCACACAAAGATGATTTTAGGTGGTACGTTAAAGAACTAAAAGTATTTAAATGATTGAAGTTCTGTGCAAGTTAATGGGTTAATGTTGAAGGCATAGTTTATGTTAAGCAAATGCATGAGATAAAATGCAATTCACAAATACAAAAAAATTAACTACTAAACAAACGGGAAACTCCAAATCAACAGATCAAATACTTAATATTTCAAATTACTTACTAATATATGATATTAATCCAAAATCTGAGAATATAAGGTTATAATTTAGATAAACACAACATTTTTGTACGTTACATATAGATGATTTTAGGTGGTACGGTAAAGAACTAAATGTATTTAAATTATTAAACTTCTGTCCAGATCCATGGGTTAATGTTGAAGACATAGTTTATGTTAAGCAAATGCATGAGATAAAATGCAATTTGCAAATAAAAAAAATCAACTATGGAAAACAAACGGGAACCTGCAAGTCCACAGATCAATAACTTAATTTTTTTTTTTTTTTTTTTACGGTGCATCTACATCTAGGTCATTAGCGCCGACATCCATGGTGCAGCGAGGAATTTTACCAGCGAGCCGTGGGATGATAAAATTCCTGCCGGAGGTTGGGAATCGAACCCACCAGCTCCCGCTTATGAATCCAGGGCGCTAGCCATTAGACCACGGGAGACCCCTCAATAACTTAATATTTCAAATTACTTACTAATATATGATATTAATCCAAAATCTGAGAATATAAGGTTATAACTTAGATAATCACAACATTTTTGTACATTACATATAGATGATTTTCGGTGGTACGGTAAAGAACTAAAAGTATTTAAATTATTAAAGTTCTGTACAGATCCATGGGTTAATGTTGAAGGCATAGTTTATGTTAAGCAAATGCATGAGATAAAATGCAATTTGCAAATAAAAAAAAATCAACTAAGGAAAACAAACGGGAGCCTGCAAGTCCACAGATCAATAACTTAATATTTCAAATTACTTACTAATATATGACATTAGTCCAAATTCTGAGAATATAAGGCTATAATTTAGATAAACATACAAAGGTTATACCTGAAAAGTTTTGTTCGCAAAAGAAAAACTTTTAACAAAAAAATTTTGTTGGCTTGCTAATCTCCACCTAGGCAACACTGCAAAGAAAATGGCTACTGTAAAGTCAACAGATCAAAAACTTAATATTTAAAATTACTTATTAATATATATTAGTCAAAATTCTAAGAATATAAGGCTATAATTTAGGTATACACAGATATTTTACTAAAACTAAAAAGTTTTGGAAATTAGATAAACAAACCAAACTTAAAAAAAAGGATAATGGTTAATGGCTTCTAGGAGCTCAGTATTGCTCTACATTTTCATCAGAAATTAATAAAATTGATCTTATATGATATTACTTGTCCAAATCTTGAGTATATACGGCTATAATTTAGATAAACATACAAAGGTTAAAACTGAAAAGTTTTGTTCGCAAAAGAAAAACGTTTAACAAAAAAAAAAAAAAAAAAAAGTTTTGTTGGCTTGCTAATCTCCACCTAGGCAACACTGGAAAGAAAATGGCGACTGTAAAGTCAACAGATCAAAAACTTAATATTTTAAATTATTTATTAATATATATTTGTTCGCAAAAGAAAAACTTTTCGCAAAAAAAGAAGAAAGTTTTTTTAGCTTGCTAATCTCCACCTAGGCAACTCTGGAAAGAAAATTACTATTTCTGAACAATTCACTCTTCTTTAATTGACAGTTTGGAACTCGTTACTTCCGAACTGTAAAGCCTAAAAGATTTTATATATATATGATTATATAATGATGTAAAGTCATCAATAAGTTCGAGTTATTCTAATTATCAAGAACATCAACAAATAAATTTGAGACATTATTCAAAATGGCTGTCAGAATATGAATGGTTCAGTGTAGCCAATTTTTCTTGAACAAAACTTTTGACCTTTTGACCAAATTTCGAAATTTGACTATTTTGACCTAGCCTAGGAGATTTCCCGTATCAAGAAGTACTTGTGTGCCAAGTTTGGTCCAAATTGGTCAAACGGTGTGGATTTGTATAAAGAACAAACAGACAGACAAACTTACAGGTGATTTATATATATATAGATTTCTAATCTATACATTTAAGTTGAGGTTTTTATTTGTACATTGCATGATACAATACAATCCCTTGTATTTGATGAAGGAACATTGCATTTTTCGTATCCCCCCCTCTATAATAATGTAGTAATTATAGAAGATAAATACCTCATAAAGCGTTAAAATTAGATTTATTCTCAGAAATTAACAGAAGTATTATTTAAATAATTGAGTGAGTAATCTAGCAGGGGATAAAAGACTGAAACGTTCATTTTAAGTGCATATAAAAAAAATATCTATTCTATAGATTTTGAAGAGGCCTGTTTTTGCTTATCCCCAATATTATATATCATTGTATTTTATGATCAAAAATTATCATATTAATCACAGTATTATTATAAGAGATAGCTTTCTCAGCGCAGTGTTAAAATTAGCTATCTTGCCCAAAAAAAAGTAAATAAGAGATATATTTAAAGAATTGGGAAGAGGGGAGTAATCTGGCAGATTGATTAAGTATGTATATAAACTCTTACCATAACCTTCTAGTTATGAGTTTTAAGCTGCTCAGAAAACTACAACAAAATGGTTTTGGTAGTTTCAACTGATTTCTTTATTGTTTGTTTATATTAAATATACATATTATTTAATTCAAATTTTATTTTATTTATTTTCTAGAAATATAATTTCAAGGGTTTGATGGTTCCTGTGTTTACACCATTTAAACAATCCAGGTAATGAAGTCATATTTTATTTTCATGTTAAAATTAAAAAACATTAAGATACAAATATTATTGTGTTATTTATTAATTTCTCTTAATAAATATTGAAATATTTATCACCTTTTTAATTGCTTTGAAATTTATTTTCTCTGGTAAAATATTGGAGCCGGTTAAAGGACTATTTTTTTTTTTTTTAGTGTAAAATATTTTAGAAGTTTAAAGTCTAAATTTATAAAATAATGTCTTTATTTTTTGTAGAGGTGTAAATAAACCAAAAAAATAATTTAGTTTAGTTTAGTTCTTACTGTTGTATTTTGAACGAAATTATTTAGGTGATTTATTTGGTCATTCAATGATACAATCTGATGCTTAGATACAATCATTAATTTAGATGAGTTTTTTTTTTTTTTTTTTTTTTTTTTTTTTTTTTTTTTTTTTTTTTTTTTTTTTAGCTCTACTGTATACTTTATTTTTTCCCCTTTTCGATTTGCTTTTCAAACTAGATGTGAATGTATTTCCATATGTAAGGTCCTTACGATTTTTAATCGGAAAGAGAGTGAAAAATGTTATTTTAATAACTAGTTTTCAGGTATTTATGTAAATTCTAGTTTTCAGAGTTCAGAGAAATGTTCAATTACAAATAGTCAAATCTCTTCATTTTTAAGAAAAAGGTTTTGGGTGGCATCACATACAAAAAATTATATATATATTTTTTTTTCTACAGTTCTGAACTAAATACCGAATTCATACCAACTTATGCTAACTACTTAAAAACGAAAAATGTCAGAGGAGTATTAGGTAAGTTTTAAATGTTTTATTGACATTTTCCCCTGTTCATTTTGTTTAATGAAAAGGAACCACATGTTGTTTATAGTTAATGGAACGACAGGAGAACATGTTCTGTTGAGCACAAATGAAAGAAAGTTAATAACTAAAGCCTGGATGGATGCGTCACAAAAATTTGGTCACACATTAATGGTGCAAATAGGAGGTGCTCCAATTTCAGATGTCTTAGAAATGGTAATATGTTTAAATAAATATTCGAACTACTGAATAGTTTTCTTTAAAATAGTTTTTCCTTTTTGAATAGATTGAGTGATATCCAAAAACTGTGCTAAATGACCAACAAATGCTCTATAAATGTATAATTTGACCTTTTTAGTTTTATTATTCTACAAGCTCATGATGAGTGAGGTGACATTCCTCCAAACTACTTCAGAGAGAGAGAGCTCTCATCTTTCAAGGAATGTCAAGGCCTTCATATCACCTCACTCACTCCCATATAATTACATAACAAATTAACAGCTCTAAAAACAAATAAATGATGCCAACAAATTATTTTAAAACCTATTTTTGAATGCTTTACCGTAATATGAGAACACATTATTTGGACATTCTTAAAAAAAGTTTATTATTTTGAGGTATCCTGCAATTTTATATAATGATTATTTACACTCCTGTTTATAGCATATTTTGAAAATATACCAAAAGAGTCATTTAATAAATAACAATTATGTGAAAAACTATCGCAAACAGAATTCATTCATTATGGACTCTGATGATGAATGACAAAAATATACAGAAAACAGAGAATCACATCATACTTATCAATCTTATGAAAATTAATTTCAGTTGGTTAAAAAGATTTTTGTATTAATGTGGAAATTGCCAAAAAATAAATTTTGCTCATGACTTTTAAATGATTTTAATATTAAACAAATCTTGGTAATATTTTAAATGCAAAGAATTTTAATGATAAGTTAGAACAAATTTGATGAAATGATTTTCGAAATATTGATAAGTAGCATGTTAGCTCTCATATGTATGATTGTCCAGTGTCCCCAAGGAATCTATTAAAATTGATTCATTTAATGGGTACATATCCTCGGTACAAATGCCAAGTATCGAATGTGAAAAGTGGTTTGGTACCTTATAGATAACTCATCAAGGAAAAGAGCAATTCTTATGCTGAATCTAACAGAGATGGCGCCAATAATATGAATTTTGCTCGGGTGAAAAATATTTGAATTAAATTAATAATGCCTTATTCAAAAACTAAACGCTAAAAACCATTGCATGGTTGAATAATAGAGAGAATGAATGGTAGCAGTATTGCTAAATATCTTTGAACAGTTAATTAGTATATTAAGAATTGAATTTAACGACTTCAATTATTCCTTCATTGGAGAAGAAATCAGTAGAAGTACTTTATTTTTTTTTCAATAGCTATTCTGAAACTATTTTAACCAGTGACCGAATTTTTTTCCAGAATTGATTCAAATTTTTATTTTTATTTCAGAAAAATAAAAATGTAAATTTTTATGGTAGAGTTATGAAAATTTAAATTAATTTTTTTTTAAATATCTAGTGAGTGATTTATATTCAATACAATTTAACTAATAAATGAAAGTATCAACAAATTTTTTAAACATTTTTATTTTAAAATTTGTAAATTTATAAATTTTATGAAAACAGTTATTTTATTTTATTTTTTTAAATTGTTACTAATAAATATGTGTTCATTGTAAAGAGATACTCGACCGTTGAGATTTTAGTTAGAAAATGTAGTTTTTTAATGTCTCCCCGTGGTCTAGTGGCTAATTCCATGGTTTCTCATGCGGGAGATGGTTCCACCTGCAGCAGGTATGTTTCTCATTTCAGGGCCCGTTGATAAAATGCACCATCGATGTCGGCACTAATGGCCTAGAAGTCTGTGAGCCTTAAAAAAAAAAAAAAATGTTATTTTTATTTTCAATTTATAAAAATCAATACTGATACTTAATTCATAGTAAGAATTTCTAGATAACAATTTTAAAATAAAAATTTTTATCGTTTAATCGTTTATTCTCAAAACTTTTATTTAAAAATTCAAGAGAAAAGTCAAGAGAATTTTTATTAAAAAAATTCTAGTCTATAGAAATTCTAGTAAAATAATAATAAAAAAATGTTTTAAATAACTATTTGAAAACAATTTTTATAGATAAAATTCTGATTTAACTGTTAAAAAAGAAAGAAAGTGTGGTTACAGTTTCGGCCTCTGATTTTAACTCCCTTCCTGTCTCTTTCAGAAAATAAGTTCTAATTTTTCAAAACTTTTCTCCTTAGGAAGTTTAAATTATTGTATGAAAAAGTGAAGTTTATGATAAATGTTTGTTTTTTGCTATAAATCTATAATTCTACTGACAAGTTAAATAAGTAAATTTCCTCAGGCAAGGCATGCTGAGAGTTTGAATGTTCATGGTCTACTCTGTTTGCCAGATCTCTTTTTCAAGCCTAAAACTGTTCAAGAACTCATAGACTATTTAAAATTAGTTTCAAATGCTGCTCCTAAGACTCCGCTCTTTTACTACCACTTTCCTGCATCTACAGGAGTTAATCGTAAGTGTTTTTTCTACTCTTTATACCCCTTTCCCCAAAAAATGTAGCTATTGAGGCTGCATTCATGGCAGAATTATTGAAAAATGTGTTCAAATCTTCTTCACTCCTATCTACTTTTCCGCAAAAATGAACCTCGTTAAAAATTTTAAATGCATTTATAAGTTAGTGGGGTGAGGTTAGCTCAGTGGTAGAGGACTCGACAGATATGCTGGAGGACCTGAGTTCAAAACTCGAGCACACCAAAGGTTTTAGCACTTTCCTCCGAAGGAAAGTAGCTATTGAGGTTGGACTCATGACAGAATTTTTGAAAAATTTCTTCAAATCTTTATCGATCCTACCTAGTAGACACCGAAAATGACCCCCGTTAAAATTTATATATATCTATATAAATATATATATGCATATATATATATATATATATATATATATATATATATATATATATATATGTGTCTGTTAACACGATAGCGGCCAGAGTTTTTGTTTTTTCGTCACGAAACTTGGTATATAGCATTCAATTAGCAAACGATTGAACGAGTTCGTTAACCACCAAAGTAGATCCACCGGAAGGGGGGGTTTACCCCGAACCCAAAACACTTATTTGACTATGTCAGCCGTAATATTTGTTATATTTCAACGAAACTTGGTATTCGTAGTGTTAATATAGAGAGAAAAGTGAGATATAAAAATGAACTAAATCGGTTCATTAGAAGGGGGGGTTTACTCCGGACCCACAATACCAATTCGCCACTACCAGCCGTGATTTTTGGTATATTTCGACGAAACTCGGTATTCGTAGTGCTAATCCACAGGTAAATATGTATTGTAAAAATAAACGAAATCGGTTCATTAGGAGGGGGGGTTTACTCCGGACCCACAATACCAATTCGCCACTACCAGCCGTGATTTTTGGTATATTTCGACGAAACTCGGTATTCGTAGTGGTAATCTACAGGTAAATATGTGTTGTAAAAAGAAACTAAATCGGTTCATTAGAAGGGGGGGATTACTCCGGACCCAAATTCCTAATATACTCATACCGGTCGTAATTTCTGCTGTATTGTAACGAAACGCTGTATACGTCGTGGGTAACGTGTGGTAAAGAAGTGTTGTAAAAATGAGCTGAATCGGTCAATCGGAAAGCGGGGGTTTAATTTGTAATATATTTGAATAGAAAAGCCGGCAGACGTAGGTTCACAAAGCCGCCGCAAGGAGCGCTTTCTACCACTAGAGTGACTGTATCCTGTTCCTGCGTTAGATCAAAATACGATAATATGAGGATTTTTGTATTTATTACGTAGTGTAGTAGGTACCATGTGTAAACATAACTCTGGATGCAAATTAATAATTGATCAGTTACTCATTACAAAATGAGAACTATTCACGTTTTTATTTTTTTTATGTAGGATATTTTAAGCAAATTGTTCTGGAAAGCAGTCTACACTACCCAAATTCTGAAGAAAGTGCTTAGTTATGCAGCTCCTGCGTGACGGACTTTTTATCTTCTGATGTCTTCGTTCGTGTGTTGAATTTGGGGTCCCAGACCATCTCACCCAGCCTTAAATTAATTTATTAGTGGGTACCTGCAAAGGGAAAATCAGGCGGTCAGAGCATAGTACTGACTACTATGCATTTTATTTATTTTTTGATTGATTGATGTATCATCTTGAGTGATTTGCAGGGGAAAAACTAGTTTATCTGTAAGTTGCAAAATTGCTGAGGAAGGATCCTTGTGTTAAAGCCAAAACATTGACAAAATTAAAAATTCAATTTTTTGAAAAAAATAAGTGATTTTATTCAACTATTATTACTGACTCCTTACTATCTCCAAATTATTTATTTATATATTGTATTATTAAAATATTCTTCACTATTTTGTCAGACATCACAAAAACATCTAAAAAGTAGATTTTTGTGGAAAAGAACAATGAAAACATTAAATTTATAACACTCTCAAGTGAATGTCGGTAGCTCAATATGGGTGTTTTAATATAGTTTATGATATAAGATCATATTAAATTTAAATCATTATTTTCTAAGCTTAAAACGTATTTTTTTTATTGTTATTCTTGTTTTATATTGAAACAATTTATTAGTTTCCATGGGCGAATTCTTGAGAAGTGGGCAAAACCAAATAAGTACTCTTTCTGGGATCAAGTTTACGTGTAATGATTTAGACGAAGGAGGGAAATGCTTGAATATCCATGATGACTATACTGTATTCCTGGGAGCAGATACGGTACGTAGATATATCTCTACTTTAAGGGTGTTTGTATTGATTATTGTTGTTTACAATTATTTAACTCCATTGTTGAGAATTCTGGAGATTTGGATGTGATTGAAGAATGATTGAAGTTATGAACAAAATTCTCCTTAAAAACAATTTGTGTATGAAGTAAAATGAGCACTATTATATAAAAAATGTTCTAGTCTCTTTAAAAAATAGCTCGTAAAAACAGTTTTCCCCCTCACTACCTTGAACCTTTCCTTGCAGCTAGGGGAAAATACAGGAAATTATTGGGAATAGCCAAGAAAACTTATCAAGATAAACTAAAAAACAAGCTGAAACTCCTCAGAGTTTTGGGCTTGCATAAGGAATTTCCAAAAACCAAGCCAAAATGAAAATATCATCCCTATTACAGAATGGGAAACCTTCTCTCTGGATCTTCTACCACCAAAGGAAAGTATTAACATAGATAAACATTACATCCATTCCAGTACCTTCACTTTAGAAGAACTAGATGAAGCTTTCAAAAACTGCAAGATAAATAAAGCAGCGGGACCAGATTTAATACCTAATGAAGTATATAAGAATTTTGATGAGAGGCGGAAGCTTTATCTCTTAGAAATTTATAATAGGATTTGGCACAATGAATCAATTCCCTCATATTGGACAAAAATCAGAATGACTCTTATACATAAGAAAGGATTGAAGGATGATCCCAGAAACTATAGATGGATTTCAATTCTAAATAGTGTCCTGAAACTTCTGACAAGCATGCTCTGCAACAGGCTTACCAGGTGGGTTGAAGAGAAAGGTCTTATCCCAAATGTCCAAAAGGGCTTTCGGAAAGGAAAAGGATGTCGTGATGGGAACGTTCCATATCTTAGCTTTATTAGGTATAACAAAGAACATTAACAACAAAATAGGTATTCTAAATCAGGTTTGTAATTAAAAATTGAAGAAAAAACAAAAACTTTCAACTTGGCAAATAATCAAAGTGAAAATTATTATTACTCAAAAGCAATGCTGTAGTTTATTAAAGACTTACATGAATGTTATGGTAGTAGTTTTTTGGGATTAGGTTTCATCTGAAGATTGCTCCTCTTCAGCCTGAGAAAACAATGCTTAATGTTTCGGAAGTGTTGGTTTTGCTCCATCAAATGAAAAGTATTGATAATCCTGTTCTAAGCTTTACAAGTCATGCCGGATAATAGCATTTTACGTACCCATACTAAGGCGATGCAGTTCCTACCAGTTATATTTTACATTTTTTAACATGTTCAATAATTTAAATCGCATTAGTGTTTTGTTTTTTTTCAGTTATCTTATTACCTTAAGTAGATACAATTAATTTATTTTGTTTTGTATGTTTAGATTTATTCAGCAGCATTGGTTCTTGGTTTTGATTCAGCTATGATGACAACAAGCAATTTTTGGCCAGAGGACTTTCACGCGATTGAAAGTTTAATAAAAGAAGGTAAAGTCGAAGATGCAAGAGCACTACAGTTAAAAATCAATGAAAAAATTGATAACATATTGTGTGGTGGTAAGTAAAAAAAAAATTGCTGTTTTTTGAATAATTTAGAAAAATAATAAGCCTTTAATTTTTAGTTAGTTAAATGAAAAATAAGTGTTTTGCACAAAATCTATTAATGTGATCTATTATTAGAAGCAAAATTTATTTGAACCTTAGTTTATAGTAGTTACGGACTCATAACTTCCGCATTAAGGGGTGCACATCTCCTTTTGACCTATTGTGCAAGGCTTAGGCTGGTCAACCTTACGTTAAACTCCTCTTTATATTGTCTCCATGTCTCTTATGTTGCTGCTATAGGCATCTTAACTTTTTCCTGTCCCATTTATTATTGACAGCTTGATTGTCTTCATGTGTCTGTCATCAACATACCTTTTACATTTTTGGTCATCAGTTTTATTTATGTTTATCTCTAAGAATAAGAAGAATCAAAGAAACAACGACCGACAATTTCTACCTTTGTAATTTTTTATGAGATTTAGACTTCAGAAGATTTAGGGGAAAAAATATTGTCCAGATAGTTTATTATATAATAAAAGAAGAAAATGGAAAGGTGACATTTACATTCAGCTTGGGGTATAGTTCTTATTGGGCAGAAGTGAATTTATTTGCCTATTTCTTATTTTTTTTTTTTAATTTTAATTTATTTATTAAATACAAAAATTTACAATATGGGAAAATTTACAATCTGAGAAAATTTACAACCTGAATTTATATGTAATTCTGCAATAAATAAATGCACTTTAATTACTTAATAAATATGTATTTTTTTTTTTTTTTTTTTTTTTTTTTTTTTACAGGTACATGGGTTGTGAAGATGAAAGCTTACATGCAAAACACCCTTGGTTTTCCAGTAGGCTCTTGTAGGCTTACATGGCAAAAATAAAATAATATTATTAACTAAATTCTAAATTTGTTTTTAATATTCTCCTTTATAGACTTATTTTTATGCTGGCTTCTCTTTCTTTACATGCTACTGATATAATCATTTTGAATTACACAGGATTGGATAATATTACATAATCATTTTTAAAAAAGAAAATTTACTAAAACATAAAAAGAAAAATATAAATATATATATATATATTTGTTCTTACAATTATTTGAAGCTTTATAATTAATTCAAAATGTAGAGAAAAAAAAATCTTGGAACATTACATTCAATTCTCAATATTGGCTTATTTTTTATTTTAACAGCTCTTCATTAATAATAGAGATGTTCAGGGCGGGTTATCTACAGGTAACCACCCTCTAACTATTGGCGTAGGATAGAGATCAATAATTATTTTATTTACATATATACTGTTTTATTTATAAAAAACAGCATATGTTTAAATGCATGTTCATTTAAACATTTATTTTAGTTAAAAAACAATGAATTTTTGAATATGGTTGAAATAAATTACTTTAAACCTTAATTAAGTGGTTTTTAATCGGTGACATAGGGGGAAATATGTAGTAAAAGAATAAAAATTATATTTACTTATAAAATTACGTAAAGAGTATTCAACTGCCTCACTCAATTTATTTTAAAACAATTTAGATCACAGTGTCACATTTATGAAGTTGATACAGCCACCACTTTTTATGTTGTCCTAGAATTGCTCAAGTTTTGTTCAAAAGTACTAGTAAAAAAATTATCGAACTGGCATCTCCCAATACGACTTCTGTCACAAGTGATGATTTTAATTACGAATTTATTCCATATTATATCATTTTTGCTACGATAGTGTGAAATTATGTATCTAGCTCAAGAGCAATGTTTAGGGGGAAAGAGAGTAATCGTAAACCTCTCCTCGAAAGACATTTCGTTTTTTAGCTTAACAATATGAAAATTATGTTTATGGCCTGAGGGAACACAACCTATCTATTTTACTGTGGGATTTAAAGCACTAATTATGTTGAACCTTTATTTGGCACTTTAATTGGAAATTCTAGTAGGAGAATTCAAACTCTTGATTCTTCATGCACTTGTTGTAACTCTTAGTAAGTTGTTGGAAGTGAACTAGGGTCCTCCTCCTAGAATCCAAAATTAGATTTAAGCCTCACCATAAACAGTTGCTCACCAGTGATGAAATAATTAATAAAAATGATGAAAACGCAACGCACATGGCAGAAGAATAAACTATTGGCATGAGTCCGTCTCTGGTAAATATTCGTGCAAGTATTCCTGCTGTGCCTAGTTTGTCAGAAGAAAGTCTTAATTCTGATATAGATTCTCTATGGAAAAACTTAAACTGGCTGGTGTTCATAAGTGATCCGAACATATCTGGGTTTTCTGATGATTCCAGAATACTGGGTTCAGCAAAAGCTTCTTTGTCTAAAGTTATGGTTTTTATGATTATTTTATGAAATATTGTTAATAGTTGCATACTATTAGTCTTGTTTATAGAATTCATCTGAATGCGTGCAATTCCATTAGTTGTTTTCCCACAGCTCGAGAGACTTTTGTTCAAACACGGTATTATTGAACACACTTGAATTCCTCCCGTGGCAAATCCGTCAAATGACCGGACGCCATTAAATATTCCCATTTTGTATTCATAATTATTATATCGATCTGGTTTACTTATTGAAACAGATGAGCTACTAGCGTTCTTATACATTACTGTCATGTTTATCGAAAAATAACAACAAAAACCTCCTTGACAAAGTTGTTTTTCCACAAAAAAATTCTTATTAAATTGTTGAGCATCTGATGGAATATTGAGTTCGGGTGTAAGATGAACTGTATTATAATCTTCCAGGGACAATTCAGTTTTCATCTTCAATGACCCAATTGAATCTTTCGGTGTCATTTCCTTAATTTGTCCTACTGAAGTACCTGAAACATTTATTAATATTTTAACAGTATTTATTTAGAGGAGTGAAATAACTAAAATATCTATTATGACCCTTTTTATCAATATACTTTTTCAACATGGTGGAAGGTCATATATTTAAAAACAATTACCGTAAACTTCCTCTAATCCGGCATCCTATGGTCCAGCACGTTTGATAAACCGGCATGACAGGGGTGTCAAGGCATAACATGAAAAGCTCGCAACATGAGGTCGCAGAAAAATTTTCGAAAGCCCTCTCTCTGATCAAATACGTACTAGTTGCCATTCTAACAGTGTGCAATTTTTCATTTTAGTCAGTTTACATTAAATATGTTCTAGTCCTATAGTCTAAATTTCGTTTAATTCCATCCCTATCCATTTTTTTTGATAGTCCGGAATATTTGATAATCCAATATGCTCAAAGTCCCAAACGTGCCGGATTAAAGGAAGTTTACTGTTGATCTTTTTTTAGGTGGTCTACATGCTTCATGTAATACAATGCCTCTTCAGGTATCAGTACTCTTAAATTGAATATATTATATTGAAAAATGCATTAATTAAGAATTTTATTTTATATTTTTTATATTTCTGACCCTATCAAGTATTTTATCTTTCTACAGTTGTTTGTGGCTTAGGTCATCACAAAAAAGCTCTATACTTTTTTTGGGGGTACCACTTTATTAAGTAACGTGCCCTACATGTCTTACCGGGCACACGTTTCTAAGTCTAAATATCTAAACAGCTGATTTGCAATAACTTTTCATTTTCATCGAAGGTTTTGGTTCAAATACCCTGATATATTAACCCTTTCCGTACCCTGGACTGCTCCAGCAGTCGAGAGCTGCCGGGACCCACATACCGTGGACTTGTGTAGAAGTCGAAGGAAGACGGGACCCACGTACCGTGGACTTGTACAGCAGTCGAGAGCTCGGCGTATCTCTCGCATTCTTTATCTTCTCATTTCTCGACTTTAGAGCTAGCTAGCGTTACGTTATTGTACTTCTAGTATTCCTGCCTATTACTAGATGGCATTTGAATGAAGTTTTTGGTCTAATTAGAACTCGTTGCCTTCCCCACCCAGTTATCCTGTCAACCCTAGTCAAGTTTGTTTTTATACTTATGTACATTCATATCACTATTTATTTGCAAAATCAGTTAACTTTTAGTCCTGAAGTTAAGATCTTATATTCGTGTTTTGTTAAATTTAGAAAAACTGTTTTTTTTTATTGCGTGTCCTCCATTTTTAAAAAAATATTTGATATTTAATTAAAATGTTTATTACATTACATATTTAATTAAATAATTCATTAAATTAACTGTAAATATTTATAATTATACTTTTGTTTTTGTAACTAAATTTTATACATAAAAAAAAAAAATTAATTCCGCCGGTTTACAAAGTCACGGATCAAAAATGAAGATGGAAAATTTATTTGCCGTAGTTATTGAGTATTTAATTCCCTTGCTTATTATTCATAAAAGAAAGGGCAAATGGTAACTGAAAAAAAAAAAAAACTTCTTTTTTTTTACTCGTATATATAATATAGCTTTTTTATTACTTATTTTTAAAGAAAGTTATTCAACTCAAAGCAATTATTTAAATGCCAAACTAATTCAGCATAAATAAAGATGAATAATGATTGTAAGCAAAATCAAAATGAAAATGATAAAAGACGAGTTCTACTACGGCGAGGAGATAGCTGAATGTCGAAGCGCTGTGACCGAGAGTGGGAAAAGTATCCCGTACAGAGGGACCGAAGCCGGGTGCGAGTATCCCGTACAGCAGAACATATCTCCTGCCAGCCCTTTGCGTACGGAAAGGGTTAAAATGTCTTCTGAAGAGGAATTGACCTGCCACAACTATTATTTGTCTAGTACTATAATAGTTGAGAGTATTAACTTGAACTACAGTAATTGCAAAAAGTAGCTCGTAGTTTTCTTTCTTCAATCCATCAAACCTCAACATATTTATTTAAAGCTCTGGTCTATTAAATTTAATAAAAGTAATAAAAATAGAATTTCGAGCAACGGCCATAGCTGAAAGCTAGTTGAATTATCCGGCTCCTGTAGATCACCAAAGTTAAGCAATGCCGGGCGTGGCCAATACCTGTATGAGTGACCGACCACTTTCTGTTGGCATTATAAAAGGGTGGCAACCTGTAGATAACCCGGCGTTAATAGCCCAATTGTTGATATGCTGTTATAAAAAAAAAATAATAGAATTTTGGTTTCACAAACAGCAAACTGACGGATTGATTTGAAATTGTTTCCAGACAATTAGAATTGTTGTAAGATATATAGTAATATCCTAGATATCCCAATTCACCGACTGAATCGCAACTGGCCTAGAGACTAATTCCATTAATAGTCCTTCATCCAGATTGTAATCACACTACCTTGTGGGTCTGCAACTGTGCACCTTCCCTCCTCACAAGCTTCAAGACACAACTACATTGAACAATTTACAATAATCTATTTTCACATTGTTGAAAATTCTAAATAAAGATAAGCTTTCAAATCACATCGGATATATGAATCTACTATATATTTGTCAAATACCACTCACTCACTGACTTACGAATCTATCATTGCCCAGCCCAAACCACTTGACAGAAAAAATTGAAATTTGCATGGACACTCTCTTTAGAATCTAAACACACGCTAAGAAAGGTTTTTTTGATATGCAAATTTTTAAGAATTTTTAGTTCGTTTTTAAAGAGAGCATGCACACCTAGGTAGCATGCATTGCTAGGACGACAACAGGTCAGCTGTTACCATACTGTATCTATTTCATAATATTATTTTCATTTGTGATTCATTTTAACTATAATGGCAGACCTTGAAGTACTAGAAATAAACTGTGGTATCGTCCATCATACAGTTTACGCTATACCTGTTGATGGTCCATCCGAGTTAATAATATCTCGAACCCTTGCACAGCATCCCTAGTCAGAACACTTCTTGGTAATGCTCGCAAATATAATAGGTGTTTCCAAATGACATCTTGGAAACATAAATTTTTAAATTTTAACGTCCATTTATTATTGACAACAAATTTCAACCTGTACAGGTTAAACTCCTGTTACTGGTAACCTATAGATAACGGGTTATCTCTAGGTAATCTGTTTGTTGACACTGGTCCGGAGCGCCCCAGTGTCAAGAAGCATTATACTTTGATTACTTATCAATTGATGAATATCTTATAGTATGACATAATAATAAACTGCACAAAATTATGTAGTAGCGTTAATTTTGATGATACATAATTTAACGCAATAAAATAACTACTTATCTGCCGTGACAAAGCACGGGTAGTCAGCTAGTGTAGTATATGGAACAAACTAAGGTGACGCAGTTCCTGCAAGTTGGACTTTTTTAATATTCATGCTACACCATCTTCATTCCTGATTCTTTACAAGCACAGTTGTTGAAGAAGGAATGGTTCTTTAACAGCTTAGCTTACAAGGATGAGAATGAGCCTTTTGTATAATAACCATATTATACAAAAACTTTCATTTCAACCTTGACTATGTTAATTTAGAATATGTGCTTACCATTTCTCCCCTTTTTATACACTTTTGCAGTAAGCAATGTTGTCCCATTCCTGTTGCTCTGAATGTAAACTATAGGACCCTTCTTGCCAGCATATATTCCACTTCCCGATGAGCCAACATTCACATTATTACCTCCAGCTGCTAATAGAGTGGAATCAGTCGCATAAGACCAGCCAGCTTGTTCTTGGATAGCTAAACAAAAACATTAGGTATCAGATTAAATTTGTATTTTATAAAATGACAACCTTCATAATTATCTCATACCCCCACTCGTTAAAGATGTTAATAGATGCCAACATATTATACAGATATAAACATTTCCACGACAAAATTTCTACTCATAAAAATTATGAAGTCCTCTCTCTATCGAGTGTCACCCTCTCTCTGCAATGACCCTCAAGTAAAGTGTTAGCAATGTCTTTCTCTTCCTTCAAGTGCATCAATGTTTGTGGCTCACCGATCTCTCTTCAACCTGAGTCACTGGTTGGAGCAGAAGGGAACTTGGTTAGGCCCCTTTCAAAGTAATCTGAGTGTCCTGACATTAATCGAGGATCAAGTTGGGAGGCCTTGACCTCAGAACCTTCATATTCTATCATATTACCAGATGTATTCATATACAGAATGTAATAACCAATAAAGAAATCAAGAAATATATATATATATTGTAATGATTATTTTTTTTACAATAAGAAATAAAGAAATTTTAATTAGTTTTATTATGTTAATTTAACTTAATCTCATGGATCAAGGTTCCGAGTGAATTACTGGTATTACATTTATCTCCAGACAATTCTGAGATACAAACAATATTAAATTACATGCAAACAATAATAAAATAATTGAAAACTACAACAAAAACAATTCTTACCTCTAAATCAATCCGCTTCCAACGAAATCTCAATATATTCGGTATTCCTTGGAGGAGAGCTCTGACTTCGGCCAACGCTAAGAACCAAAAGACGCCATTCGAGCGGGAAACTTTGGCTTCTGTCTTTTTAACTTCCGCAGTTTGTTGGGTTATACATAAAGATAACAATTGTTTTTTGCCATACAAAATAATTAATTTATTGTTATCTGAATGTACATTTAATATGGATATATTGTACATCAGTATTGTCCAAAAATATTATTAATTTTGATCGTATATAATACAATGTTATTTGTACATATGGTTTGTGATTTGCGCGGGCTTTTCAAAATATCGATGGTTATTTGAATTTAAAAATATTTTCAAGAATGTAATATATCATTACATTTGCACTCCTGTCTAAAAAAAAAATTTTTAAAAAAAAATGTTTTTAGTCCGGTATAAAAAATAAATTTAAAATTGAATTTTTTAATTTGGAGTTTCGGGATACAGAACTATTAATTAGATTGGTCAATCATGTTCTCATCATCATTTGGATAAAATTTCTTTAATAAACTGGCATGAAATAGTCCTCTTCTAATTCCATCCTTGTTTTCTAAAAGGTATGTATGTCTGGAGACTTTGGTGTTAACATTATAAGGTCCCTCATATAAAGGTAGTAACTTGGCATTTAGACCTCCGTTCTTCGGAATGCGTAGTGCTCTTACAAGGACTTTATCATTTATTTTAAAAGTTGAGAATTTGACAAGTTTTTTATTTACAATTTCTTTTTTATCTTTTAATTTTTGAAAATTATTTTTAATCTCTTGTTCTATTTCCTCTAATGTTAAAATTTCTTCTTGATTTAAACCTTCCCCTATGTAATGATCCCAAAACCTTCTTGGTTTTATACCAAACATAGCTTCAATGGGGGTAAAACCGGTAGTAGCATGATAAATAGTATTTATACAATCTTCAATCTTTTCTAAATTTGTTTTCCAACGGTATTGATTTTTATCTAAAATAATTCTCAAGTATGTGAGCACATCTCTATTAGTTCTTTCAGAGTTATTCCCACAAGGATGTCTTATGGATGTTAAAATACGTTTAATGTTGTTTTTAACAAGAAAATTTTCCCATTTCATTGATGTAAATGAAGTAGCGTTATCGCTTAGACACTTTTTTGGTTTTCCAATAGTTTCAAAAAACTGTCTCATTGAGTTGATAGCTTCTTTTATGTTAGCTTTTTTCGTAGGGTATAATTTGGTTAGTTTAGTAAAATTTTCTAATATTACAAAGACATAGCGATAATTCCCAATTGAGATTAAAGGTCCAAGATAATCAATGGATATAAGGTCTAAACGACCTTTAGGTATAATGGTTTGTTCTGGTACTTTGTTCACTTTTCCTGGTTTATTTAATTGGCATTTCAGACATTTGTTAATTTCTAGATTTATAATTTTTCTTAATTTTGTAAAGGTAAACCTTTCTTTTATAATTTGATAACACTTGGTTACCCCTACATGACAAAATGTATTATGGACTATATTTATTAATTTCTTAATATCATCTTTTGTTAGAATTACAAAAAATTTATCTTTCACTTTTTTATGAACCATATTATTTATAATTTGGTATTTATTTGGTTTTCTTTTCACATTTTCATTTAGGTCCATGCTTAATTTCTGGTTTGTTACTAGATTCTGAAAAAATGTTTCTAAATTCAAATTGTTTATCTGAAATTCTTTTATTCTTGATTTATTCATGATTGGTATTCAGCTTAAATAGTCTGCCATAAAATTGTCTTTTCCAGGAATATGCTCATACTTTAACGGTAAATTGTTTAAAAAATTCATCCATCGAATAATTCGATCTGGAGGATTTTTGCAAAATTGCATAAAAAGAATGGATTTACAATCTGTTCTTATTATAGTGGGGTATCCTGCTATAATGAAATAAAATTTTTTAATTGAGTGGATAATGGCAAGTATTTCTTTTTCCGTGCTGTAATAATTTAATTCAGCGGATTTGTATGATTTACTACAAAATCCTATTATCTGTTTTTCTTTATTTTCTCCCAACTGATATAATATTCCACCAGAAGAAAATGCAGATGCGTCAGTTTCCAAATAAAATTCTTTATTATAATCTGGGTACATCAATACAATGTTTTTATTTAACAAAGATTTTAAATTTTCAAAAGCATCTTGGTGATCAGTTTTCCAAATAAATTTAACTTTTTCTGAAGTTAACTGGTATAATGGTTTTGATATCTCTGCATAATTTGGACAAAATTTGTTGTAGAAATTTACTAATCCGAGAAAACTTTGTAACTCTTTCTTATTTTTTGGTTGTGGAAAATTTACTATATCATCAACTTTACTGGGTTCTTTTATAAGGCCATTTGTAGTTATTATATATCCTAAAAAAGGCAATTCTTTTATGAAAAATTGTGATTTCTTTAAATTGATTGTTATTCCTGCAGATTGAAGAGATGAAAATAAATTTTGTAGTGTATTGATAAATTCATTGAAATTGTTGCTATGTATTAATATATCATCTACATATATTTTAATATTTTTATCTAAATTTTTTGGAATTACTGTTTTCATTGCTCTAATTAAAGATGCCAAGCTGGAATTTAAACCAAATGGCATGCGTTTATAGGCATATGTGGAATTTCTAAATTGAAAAGCAGTGTATTTTCTACTGCTGTGATGCAATTTCACTTGCCAAAAGCTTGCTTTCAAATCTAAAGTGGCCATGTATTTAGTATTATTACAATTTGCTAAGATTTCATCAATCTTTGGAGGGGAATCATACATTGGAACTATTCTTTTGTTTAAAAATCTTCCATCCAGACAAATTCTAACAGATTCATCTTTCTTCTGAACCAATATAATAGGGTTTACATAGCAAGAGTCGGATACTTCAATTACTCCTTGTTCTAACATATTGTTTAATTCTTTTTCAGCTTTGTCTAACAATTTTGGATTTAATTTATATTGATATTGTTTGTATGGTGTAGTGTCTGTCAATTCCAAATAATGTTCATACGAATTTATACAGCCTACTTTATTACTGAAAAGATCTTTTGATTTTATTAAAAGTTTCTCAAAATCTTGAATTTCTGTCTCATTTATCTCTATTGTTTTTTCTTTGTTTCTAATTTCATGAATTTTCTGTATTATTTCTTTTAATGGATCTGTTTCAAGTTCAGTTGATTTATTTTTTAATGAGCTATCCTCTTCTTCGCTCTCATACATGATATTATAAATTTCTTTATTCTCTCTTGTCAGTATAACTTTATAAAAAGGTATTAAACAATCTTGGTTTTCTGAATTTAAACTTATTGTTCTTTCTAGGAAATCAATTTTTGCTTTGTGTTTATTTAAAAAATCATTTCCTAGGATTAATTTATTTGTCAACCCAGGCACAATTATTAAATTTACATCAAATCTATATTCCTCATACTTTGTTTCAATAAATAATTGTTTATTACAACATTGTGTTTTCTTTCCATTGGCCGAAATTATAGATGTATTTTTTAAAGGTAATAATTTATATTTTTCTAAATTTTTTCTTATTTGTAAGTAATATTCTTTTTGTATTATGCTGATTTCACTACCCGTATCTATAAGGAATAAATATTTTTTATTTTTATTTTTCAATTGTATGAAAGGTAATTCGTAAGAAGGAATTTTGACTTGGTTTGATTCTTCCAAAAGTATATTATCTTTAATGATGTTATTCGAAAAATATGTTTGTGGTTGATCTTTTTTATCTGTAAATTTCAAATTCCGGGTAGATTCTTTATTTAGTCATAATTCTTCAGTTTGATTTTTATTTCTTTGATCATTGCTATTAACTTGGGCTTCTACAGAAATTTGATTTAAATCTCGGTTGCATGTTTCTGTTCTATCCTTTATAGCTTGTTCTCTTTCCCTATTATAACGATTTTGAAAATAATTTCCGTTTTGACTTGTGGTTCTTTCATTTCTTTCTTTATGGGGTTCAGACAATTGTGGCTTCCTCCAGTTTTCATACGATCTTTTATATGGACTACTATGATTTCTATCATTTGTTCCGAAATAGTTTGGTCTTTGTTTAAATCTATAATTATGATTTATACCATGATCTTTATTAAAATTATTATACTCCGTTTTTGTTTGATTATCATATGCTTTTCTATATGGTTGATTATAATTTTCAAAAGTTCGTTGTTTAGTTTCTACATAGGTTTCATGATTCATATTAAATTTTACTGACCTCTTTAAATCATTTACAATGGTATCTTGACCAACATATTGTATTACCTCGAGCAATTCGTTTAGATTTTTTACTCCTTTATTAAAACAAACATTTTTAACAGTTTTCCCAAAGTGTTTTATTAAAATGCTAGTGGCTGAATTTTCCTCCAATAGCTTGGCGGTAATAATTTTAGTTGCAAATTTTGAAAGATATTCTTCCGGAGTTATATGCATATAGTGAGAGTAATTTGTTTGGAGTAAATCACTTAAATATTCTATGTATCTATCTCCACAAAATCTGTTATTAAATGCTTTCTTAAAATCCGTCCATGAGTCAAAAGATTTTTTATTTATTTTATACCAAGATTCAGCAGTACCGGATAAATAATTTATTAACTTTTCTGAAAATAAACTCCACTCTTGACCATGAATTTTGCTCTAATTTATCTATAAACTCATTAGGGTCTTGCTCTTCAAAATTTTTAAATAGGATTTTGATTTCAATATCTTTAAAATTGTTATTTCCATTTTGCCCTCTTAATTGGATATAATTAAATTTTTCTTGCATTTCTTTAGTTATTGTTTCTTTAAACTGGTTTATTTTGTGTTCTACTTGATCTATTTTGTTAGTATTTCCTTCCATTCTATCTTTTAAAAATCTTGCACACCCTTCCATGTTCTTATGGTTTGTTTCACATGTTTGTTTGTTATCATTTGTTATTTCTTCTAATTTAGCAACATCTTGTTTTATTGTTACTATCCCATTTACAGTCATTTTTTGTTTTTGATCTACAATATCTATTGATTTTTTCATTTCCGCATTTTGTTCATCTATTTCCTTTCTTAATGATTGCAATTTACAATCCGTCTCTTTTGTTATCTTGATTTCCATGTTATTTAAAGCATTACATAAATTGTCCAATTTTTTATTTTGTTCTATTCTATTTGCATCTATTTTATTTTCCAATATTTTATTATTTTTATCAATTTTATTTTCCAATATTTCATTATTTTTATCAATTTTATTTTCCAATATTTTATTATTTTTATTTAATTCGAACTTTATTTCTTGATTTATTTCATGCTTAATATTGCAAATACTCTTACTTAAATCGAATTTCAGTTGTCCTAATAATAACCTCATCATTTCTTCTAAGCCTTGAGGATGCATCTCATTATCCCTTTCGGAAGCATGATTCCCGCTATTGGATCGAATTTCTGTTCCTAATGAACCCGCCGATTCTCTGAATGCTATTGCATCATCCTCCTGCAATTCGTTTTCACGCGTTTCGACTATAATATTTATCTCTCCTGGCGCAAAAAACACGTATTCCGGTGATTCTACATTATCCTCCTCACCGCCATTCCGAAATTGTTCAATATTTACGTCAGACATTTTTATTATATAAAAAAAAATTATTTTTAAAATTTTATTTTTAATATTTATTTACCGTTTTTAATTTTAATTCACTCGGCCGTCTACGTTGGGCGCCATTTTATGTAATGATTAATTTTTTTACAATAAGAAATAAAGAAATTTTAATTAGTTTTATTATGTTAATTTAACTTAATCTCATGGATCAAGGTTCCGAGTGAATTACTGGTATTACATTTATCTCCAGACAATTCTGAGATACAAACAATATTAAATTACATGCAAACAATAATAAAATAATTGAAAACTACAACAAAAACAATTCTTACCTCTAAATCAATCCGCTTCCAACGAAATCTCAATATATTCGGTATTCCTTGGAGGAGAGCTCTGACTTCGGCCAACGCTAAGAACCAAAAGACGCCATTCGAGCGGGAAACTTTGGCTTCTGTCTTTTTAACTTCCGCAGTTTGTTGGGTTATACATAAAGATAACAATTGTTTTTTGCCATACAAAATAATTAATTTATTGTTATCTGAATGTACATTTAATATGGATATATTGTACATCAGTATTGTCCAAAAATATTATTAATTTTGATCGTATATAATACAATGTTATTTGTACATATGGTTTGTGATTTGCGCGGGCTTTTCAAAATATCGATGGTTATTTGAATTTAAAAATATTTTCAAGAATGTAATATATCATTACAATATATATATATATATATATATATATATATATATATATATATATATATATATATATATATATGTATATATTAACCACTTAAAGATCATTCCCGAGATATCTCGAGTATAGATGCCATTTAGAATTTCCTATGAAAGAGTTAACTTGGGCGCTGAAAAGTTCATGCAGATTTATTTTGCCATCGCCCGTAAATGACAACTTGATTTTTACTTTAACTATTATTTCTTAGTGTAGATGGAGATAGTTAGCCGCTGTAGAGATACGAAGACAAGTATAGTTGGGATTCGGCTAGGAGGTTTTTCTCCTAGCCGAATCCCAACTATACCTGTCTTCGTATTATTTCTTAGGCTACAGTCTTGTATTACTTTTTGCTAGATTGTTTTTTTTTTTTTTTTTTTTTTTTTTTTGCAGCTTCATTGAAGGCTGAGTCATCTCAGATAAGTATCTCTTTTTCTACTTAAAAAAATCAGGGATTATTTGAATACAAATTGTATTAAAAAAAGAATTTATTTTTCTTTTTTGGCTTACTTTTTAATAGAAATTGGGGCAGTTAAAAGAAATTTCAATTGTACAATTTTTTTTAATTTCTTTATTTGGGAGCAACCCGCATCAAAAGCAATTCACCCAATTGTACAATTAAAATAATTGTAAAAGATTTACAATTAATTATACATAAAATAATTATTTCTAATGCATGCAAGCATTGTCCCAAAGAGCAATAAGAAAATTACTTTAAGTTCTGTTCAAACCAATAGAGCTATAAATTACAGAAGAGAGCTTGTATAATAAATCTGTCTGTTTTTAGCACTTTCCTCCGAAGGAAAGTAGCTATTGAGGTTGGACTCATGACGGAATTTTTGAAAAATTTCTTCAAATCTTTATCGATCCTACCTTGTAGACACCGAAAATGACCCCCGTTAAAATTTATATATATCTATATATATATATATATGCATATATATATATATATATGTGTCTGTTAACACGATAGCGGCCAGAGTTTTTGTTTTTTCGTCACGAAACTTGGTATATAGCATTCAATTAGCAAACGATTGAACGAGTTCGTTAACCACCAAAGTCGGTCCACCGGAAGGGGGGGTTTACCCCGAACCCAAAACACTTATTTGACTATGTCAGCCGTAATATTTGTTATATTTCAACGAAACTTGGTATTCGTAGTTTTAATATAGAGAGAAAAGTGAGATATAAAAATGAACTAAATCGGTTCATTAGAAGGGGGGGTTTACTCCGGACCCACAATACCAATTCGCCACTACCAGCCGTGATTTTTGGTATATTTCGACGAAACTCGGTATTCGTAGTGCTAATCCACAGGTAAATATGTGTTGTAAAAATAAACGAAATCGGTTCATTAGGAGGAGGGGTTTACTCCGGACCCACGGTACCAATTCGCCACTACCAGCCGTGATTTTTGGTATATTTCGACGAAACTCGGTATTCGTAGTGGTAATCTACAGGTAAATATGTGTTGTAAAAAGAAACTAAATCAGTTCATTAGAAGGGGGGGTTTACTCCGGACCCAAATTCCTAATATACTCATACCGGTCGTATTTTCTGCTGTATTGTAACGAAACGCTGTATACGTCGTGGGTAACTCATGAGAAAGAAGTGTTGTAAAAATGAGCTGAATCGGTCAATCGGAAAGCGGGGGTTTAATTTGTAATATATTTGAATAGAAAAGCCGGCAGACGTAGGTTCACAAAGCCGCCGCAAGGAGCGCTTTCTACCACTAGAGTGACTGTATCCTGTTCCTGCGTTAGATCAAAATACGATAATATGAGGATTTTTGTATTTATTACGTAGTGTAGTAGGTACCATGTGTAAACATAACTCTGGATGCAAATTAATAATTGATCAGTTACTCATTACAAAATGAGAACTATTCACGTTTTTATTTTATTTATGTAGGATATTTTAAGCAAATTGTTCTGGAAAGCAGTCTACACTACCCAAATTCTGAGGAAAGTGCTTAGTTATGCAGCTCCTGCGTGACGGACTTTTTTGAAAAGGGAATAGGAACACTTAGGTAATAGAAACCAGGTTACTTTTAAAATTGCTTTATGGAGGAGTTCTTATAACTTTGGGGAAGCTTTTCTGTGGTTAAATCATACAAATTTGAAGACTATTGTACATTTTTTTGAGCAACATAAACTAGACTAAATGAAAACTCACAATTTGTAAGTCTGAAGTAGGCATTTTAAATGGCTCTTTTTAAATAATAAGGTAAAGAATTATTAATTGTATTATATGAAATAAAATATTCACCTGTAAGGTGTGGCATTTCTGAAAACCACCATGTGGGGAAAATGTAGTCTGTAACACCATAATCTTTCAGTTTTAATGTGGGATCTTTAAAAAGTATATCAAAACATGTGAACGTTCCGAATCGGACACCAAAATCGGTATCAAAAAATGTGTGTTCAGGTGTTTCTGTGATGTTCAATATTTTACCTTCGCTAAATAAATTGTACTTTCGATACCTGAAATTGATTTTTATAATTCATCACAAAATGTAAAAAGTAAGTTTCTAGATCTATTTATATTTGTAAGAAATAAATAACCTTGCCAGTACTTTGCCATTCCTATCAAATACAACATTTGTATTGTACAAAAAAGTCTTATTGTTTGAATTATACTCTTCGTGTACGTTAATTATCACATAAATACTGTTGTTTTTTGCTGATTGTGATAACATTTGTAGAACCTGAAAGAAGAAACAACATAATTTTATTTAATAACTCAACAAGATAAATTATTTCGATTTGTACCCTTTTCCAATAAATGGATTTCATGTTGAATGAAATCTGTTACATTTGTCTTCTATGCCTAACAGGAAAGTTTAAACAATTCTTTTTTTTTCTGGTAGAAAAACCAGAAATTCCAATCAACTATTTAAATTTAAACGGAATCTGTACATTTGTAAGTAATTGCAAGTAACTAGGTATTCCCAAGGGTTTGATTTTCAGCAGCAAAGGAAGAATTGAGTAAAAGATTTTTAAAACATAAGTAAAGACAATGGTATATTCTAGTTCACCTGTAATGCATAGTAATTACCAGGGGTCCTCTGTGAAAAACTTTTTTGCATTGTTTTAATACAAATGTTCTCTATAAATGTACAAGACAATTTATTAATATATTCAGTGATACATTTTTACAAATATTTATTACTAGCTGACCCGGCAAACTTCGTACCGCCTAACAGTCAATTCATTAATTTTTTTTTTAATACTTATTCTGCTATTTGGGACACCCGGACAGCGAGTAAGATAAAAAAAAAAAAAAAAAAAAAAAACTTAATAAGTCGACAATTACATTATGTCAAAAAATAAAAATTATAAAACACTTAAAATTCTTTTAATAGTCAATGAAAATTACAATACCAGATTTCTTATTATGATACCTACTTATAATATTTCATTTTATTTTTACTTATTCTATATTAAGTTTCATTTTTATTGTAGTACTTAATGGTACACAATATTTTTTGTTTCATTACCTGACGCGTAAATAAACAGAGAAGATGGTTTTCCAACACGGGAACAGGCAACATACAATTGACCATGCGAGAAACATGGGTTTTCTAGATTAATACCACAAACACTTAATGACTGCCCTGGGATTTGTTTATAGTCAAACTGAGTTCATAGGTCCAATAGCAACACAGTTGTAGGCACTGTAATCAATTGACGGCAGCTGGATTCAAACTTGCACCATTATTAGTCGAATGTCGGGCTTCATGGGTCTGTCTTAACCGAATTCTTTCACGTTCATTGCGATCTTCACGTTCCTGGGCAGTACGATTAGATTGATAATTAATTTGATTCATTGCATTTCGGATTCTTCTGCCTAAATATGTCCGCCGTCTTGTAGGAGGCATATTTAGTAAGACACAAAGACACAACACTTTTCTAATCTTATAGTTGCACAGGAAAGAGACGTTTACATTTGAAGTGACATATTACCATAGACAATTTACATTTTACCATAGACAATTAGTTTTTGAGTAACGTTACCATCGTATAAATATTGACATTAATATTTATACGATACTAATGTCACTCAATTGTTTTGCCTTCCCAGAACCCCTCCACTAACACTTTATGGTATGGCATTAAAGTTCAAATTGACCTTTAAGTATTATTACGAATCTTTTGTATGGGAATATAGAAAAGTGGAGTCTTTTTTACTTCGTTAATGCAAATATAAATTAATTTAAATTGCATTATTAACATGTGATTCTAATGTCACCTAGTGATTACATGTTCTTATTTATTTAAATTTTTTTGCTTATACACAAATAACCAAATGCGTTAACTGTTAAAAATATTGTAATTGAGAACATATGTTTTTATTGAAAAATGAATTTCCGTTAACGAAGTAAATAATAACCGAAAAATGTCGTTTTTAGACTTTTTCAGGCAATTTTTTTAATTTTTCTCTCCGTAAGAACCATCCTCGTACTTCAAAGAATATTATAAAAAAAGAATTAGCGAAATCGGTTCAGTTGTTCTCGAGATTAGCGTTTACCAACACATTTAGCGATTCATTTTTATATAATAGATATCATAAAAGAGGCCTGGTGACTGTGTGTACTAAGGCATGAGCTCTTTCTGCCTAAGATCGTAAAACACACATACATACACACACATGTATATATATATATATATATATATATATATATATATATATATATATATATATATATATATATATATATCCGGTGTTAATAGCCCAATTGTTGAAGCACTGTTAAACAGTAAATAAAAATAATTAAAAAAAAAAGTGTGATTACTTACAGGATGTGTGGTTTTATCATCTGCAGGTGCGGCAACATTATCTCCGAATGGTATCCTGACAAATACACTGGAATCCCCATGCATAAGACTTGCTTCTGGAAACACGACAATGTCTGCCTATTTCATGAAAACAAATAAATAAATCATTATAATTTGAATATCAAGTTAACAATACATTATCTAAAAAAGTATCGAAGTATAGCTTATGAAGAAGAACATTATAAGGTTACTCGGGGTTGGCATGTTTATATGTAGGATGAAATCTTTTATTTTCAAAGTATTGTTTTAAATCTCAGGTAACATTTAAGATATCTATTAATTACAAGGAAGTTTTTTTTTTTTTTTTTAACGGCAATTCTACGTCTAGGCCATTAGCACCGACATCCAGGGTGCAGCGAGGAATTTTCCCGAGCCTTGGTATGAGAAAATTCCTGCCGCCGATGGGGATTGAACCCACCATCTCCCGCTTTAGAATCTAAGGCGCTAGCCACTAGACCACGGGAGACCCAATTACAAGGAAGTATTTTTGTTATCACATTCTTATTTGGGTTCAAAGGTTAATTAATTTCATTAAAATAGGAACATAAATATTAGAACTATAAATAAAGAAGGAAGTACAGTGTCATTTCTACAGGATAATAATTTACTCCCAAAAGATAGATATTGTGAGAAAGTACATGTAATGAAATTATTCTTTAAAAATGGAGTGATCTGAAGAGGAGCCATAAGAGATCGTGTAGGAAAAAAACTCCAGCAAGAAAAGAACATAGACATGGGCGTATATAGAAAATAATTTCGGAGGAGGCTGGGAAAATTTTGGGGGGCTGAGACCATTTCCGGTGTATGGAATACAATTTAGATCTTGGAAGAGTTTTAGCCAATTTAAACGCTATTACACCCAAAATAGAATATGTTTTATGAATTAAATGTTCTTATTTAATTTATTTTTAAGGGTTTTATGAAATTTTTACCGATCAAATCAAAATTTTGGGGGGGCTGCAGCCCCCCCCCCTTATATACGCCCATGAACATAGAAACTGCAGTGCACTTTAGTGGGGTGGATGATCTAATTCACACTAATTCAGTTTAAAGATTTAAATTTATCAAAACCAACAAAAATTTACTGGAATAACTTCATGCGGGAAGTCTGGTTGGAAGGCGCAAAGAAGAAATAAAGAGATTATGTTGAAATATATGCATGATGTGTCGACTTTCAAAAAAGGATATGTCCAAAACGTAAAACTCTTTAGGGGGCACAAAAAATGTCTAAGCTAGTATGATTCCTTTAGAAAATTAATATTTACGAGGCCACACTAATATTCATTTTTTTATTTTTGATGAGATTCAATGAATTAAAAAAAATAAATAAATAAAATTTGATGTGAGGAAAAAAAAGGTTTTAGAAATGAAATTAATTTGATGGCAATATGGACCTACCCCATTTTGAAAGTCATCGCCTCATCTTGAAATCTAAATGTAGATCATATTCTATCACGAAAAAGGGTGATATTTGAGTAACAAATCAACAATTGTTTATCCAAGTTGTAAATGACAGAAGTGAAGGTACTTTTCTTGAAAATGAAGAATCCATTAATGAAGTTTTCCATTAATTCTGATTGTTGGAAAGTGGTTAGCAATTTATGTAAAAGCGGTTTTAAACATTTCCCTCGAAATCAAGACTTAATTATTATGGACCTAACAGCTTAAAATTAAAGTCCTTGTCCTTTGGACAAGCTGAAAAATAGAAAGAGCATGAGAATTGGTAAAGTGGGGAAATAGAAAATTTTTTATCATCTAATTTAGCCAAATTTGTTGGAAACTACAGGTTAAACAATGTGCTTTTGATAAAATATTAATTGATATTAATCACTTTAAAAGTTCCTTTAATACCGGAGATTAAATAACAGGCGTCTTTTTCAAAGGTTACTACTCCTTTCTAGCCAGGATAGATTTCAAAAGAAAAGCCCTCACCTCTTGTGGAAATCGAACCCACGATCCAATGGCCGTGAGTGTTCATGCCTTAACACTCACAGCCATTGGGCCTCCTACTTCTCCAATCAATTTATTTTGTACTTAATTAATATTAAAGTTTTAACTAGAAAAGTGGAGCCCTATAATTGAGCAGTACCACAAATTTGTCAAAGACCTGCTTTTTTTTTTTTTTTTTTTTTCAAAAAGTCAGTTATTAGAATAAATTATGTAAATTAAATGTATTACAATCAGGATTATAACATAACAGATATAGTTAATCTAGTTCTCTCCAAAAATTAATGAATATTTAATTGATTTGACATAATGATGTTAATACGAGCAATATTAGCTAATTACAACTTGGTGTCGAGTGTTAAATTGTTGATATCTTGACGATAACATTTGTATTACCTATGCTCAATACCTTGAAGCTTTTCGAGATAATTATGGATTCAGTTGTATCCCTAAGAAACTTTTCTGGAGCAAAATCACCCAGAAAAAAATTGACCTGATCGGTGACCCCACCACTTTATACTCTCCATATGAGATCAGATTGGCGTCATTTCACATTTGATAATTTAAAAATGCATGTTCTCGCAAACAATTTTCCATAATAATGTTATGGAAAATCCCCTTTTATAATGAGTTCCTAATTTTTGTTTATACTTTATTATTCAATATGTTATAGAGTTTTAGTCATTTTGTTCTTTCCATTTATAATAAAGTCTGTAATATTATTTCTTTTCAATATTTTATATTGTTTTACATATTTTTTTACAACATATTTTCAATTTTTATTATTATGTTTCATTATGTATAGTTAAATATATATGTAGGTACCTATTTTGAATTTTATTTTACATGAACATCCAGTCCCTAATTATAATGGATGCGGATTTATAATTTAAACTTTGTACACCAAAAGATCTCTTCTTGGATTATTTGGATAGTCTGATGCGCTTTACTTCTCTTCCTTACTAGATCATATCTAATGTTTGGTGAAATAAAGTGCTAGAGAAGCATTTTCTTCGACAACATGTTTAATAAAGATTTCCTGATAAACTGAAATTAACTTACATAATCAGCTGCCTGTGAAATAATTTTTACAAACTCCTTGGCATTTTGAAGAAAAGTGTCATTACCATCTTTGCCTACGACAGAATGAAATTCGACAACTGCGGCATGGTAGAACTCTTCAGTAGGTGATGTCTGAAAAAAATAAAGAAACGATAACATTATTTTGGGTTTTATCCAATTGTGATTTTATTGTTTAGCTAAGCCTCTCTGGATATGAGTATGAGTGACATACACATAATGGGAGTGATGGCCCGGTAATGTGCAATCGAATCTGACAAAATAGAATAGCCAGAATGGCTAATTAAAAAGGGCTTACTCTTTGCACGAGTTTAAATAATAAAAAGCTTTAATCAATCTAAACGCTGATTATTAAAAGTCCGTCGCTCGGGAGATGCATATTCCCCATCTTAAGGTGGAGAGTTTGGGCAGATTGCTCAATCTACCTTAAATATATATTTTTTTTTTTTCAAAGAAAAATAAAACAAATGTAATCAACAATAGGTAGTTTTTTTTTTTTTTTTTAACGGCGCATCTACATAAATCTTGGCCATTAGCGTAGTTAATAAACAAAATGTTCTAGTTAAGCCCTTTTTTTGTTTTTCGTCGCCATAATCACTCATGTGCACTGCTTCACGAGTTAACGACTGAAAGAGGCCCGACTCAACCAGATCGGTCGAGAACGGTACCAATGTAGGCATGACGCACAGTGTTGCCTAGCGGAAAAAAATCGGTTTTCGAAATCGCTGATTTCGATTATTTAGTTTGTGATTCTCACACTACAGCTACAGAACCTATGAACAGCATACTTTTTACCCGTGTTTCAAGGTTATAGCCCAAAGTCAGAATAATGGAAGTTTGGCCAAATTACACACTGCTATAAATAATTAATATACAATTTCAAAAGAGAGAGAAAAAATAGTTAATTGTTTTCCCTGCTCTACGATGATCAACTAAGCAACACACGAGTCAAACTGAGCCAAAAAAAAAAAAAAAAAAGAAGAAAATTAGAGCGCATTACAACGATATAAGTAACAATGATTACAAAAAGTCCGACTCGCAGGAACTGCATCATCTTAGCGCGGTTCCGTCCATATCCCTATTGTCATTTGAAAAGCTTAGAATAGAAACAGATAATATTTTGCAAGGTAGGGGTTTGGTCACAGCTTCTTAATAAAACTACATTTTATCGTGAAAATGGTTTTATTGTTCCGACGTTTCGGCTTGAACTTCAAGCCTTCATCAGGGCTGTAAAAACAAGTAGGACAGATTTAATACTAATATAACCACATATCTATCTATATATATATATATATATATATATATATATATATATATACATATATATATATATATATATATATATATATATATACAGGGTGATTCAGGTATAAGTAGCCAAACTGCAGGAGGTGATTGTACACATAATTTCCAACAAAAAATTTCATTTCACGTATGGTCCGATTCCGAAAGGAAAAGGAGCCATGTCCAATTTTCTGTTATTTTAACGTATTCATGTTTTTAGCACTTTCCTCCGAAGGAAAGTAGCTATTGAGGTTGGACTCATGACGGAATTTTTGAAAAATTTCTTCAAATCTTTATCGATCCTACCTAGTAGACACCGAAAATGACCCCCGTTAAAATTTATATATATATATATATATATATATATATATATATATATATATATATATATATATGTCTGTTAACACGATAGCGGCCAGAGTTTTTGTTTTTTCGTCACGAAACTTGGTATATAGCATTCAATTAGCAAACGATTGAACGAGTTCGTTAACCACCAAAGTCGGTCCACCGGAAGGGGGGGTTTACCCCGAACCCAAAACACTAATTTGACTATGTCAGCCGTAATATTTGTTATATTTCAACAAAACTTGGTATTCGTAGTGGTAATATAGAGAGAAAAGTGAGATATAAAAATGAACTAAATCGGTTCATTAGAAGGGGGGGGGGGTTTACTCCGGACCCACAATACCAATTCGCCACTACCAGCCGTGATTTTTGGTATATTTCAACGGAACTCGGTATTCGTAGTGGTAATCCACAGGTAAATAACTGTTGTAAAAATAAACTAAATCGGTTCATTAGGAGGGGGGGTTTACTCCGGACCCACAATACCAATTCGCCACTACCAGCAGTGATTTTTGGTATATTTCGACGAAACTCGGCATTCGTAGTGGTAATCTACAGGTAAATATGTGTTGTAAAAATAAACTAAATCGGTTCATTAGAAGGGGGGGTTTACTCCTGACCCAAATTCTTAATATACTCATACCGGTCGTAATTTCTGCTGTATTGTAACGAAACGCGGTATACGTCGTGGGTAACTCATGAGAAAGAAGTGTTGTAGAAATGAGCTGAATCGGTCAATCGGAAAGCGGGGGTTTAATTTGTAATATATTTCAATAGAAAAGCCCGTCAGACGTAGGTTCACAAAGCCGCCGCAAGGAGCGCTTTCTACCACTAGAGTGACTGTATCCTGTTCCTGCGTTAGATCAAAATACGATAATATGAGGTTTTTTGTATTTATTACGAAGTGTAATAGGTACCATGTGTAAACATAACTCTGGAAGCAAATTATTAATTGATCAGTTACTCATTACAAATTTAAAAGAGAACTATTCATGTGTTTATTTTGTTTATGTAGGATATTTTAAGCAAATTGTTCTGGAAAGCAATCTACACTACCCAAATTCTGAGGAAAGTGCTTAGTTATGCAGCTCCTGCGTGACGGACTTTTTAATAAATAAGAAAGGCTTTCTCAAAAACTATTCAAGATAATTAAATTCTAATTATGGTATTATAAAATAGACAAAATTTCCTTTAAAAAGACAGTAATTTAATTTACTAAAATCATTATTAAAAGGTACTTTCTGGGCGTCCAATAACGCACTTCTGTTTTTATCAATTAATCAGAGTGAGTTTGTTTCCTCAGCCCACTAACGGACTACAGATTCAATACTTACACGAAAACAGTAAGTATTGAATCTGTAGTCCGTTAGTGGGCTGAGGAAAAAAATCGCGAAAAACTCTGATTCATTGATAAAAGTCTGTTTTACACACAAATACATTTTCCTAACATAAGAAATTACAAAAATAAAAAACAATAAAAAAACTAAGGGAAAGAGACAAAACTTAAAAAAAAAGTCCGACTCGCAGGAGCTGCATCATCTTAGCGCATTTCCGTTCTTATCTCTAGGCTCATTTAAAATGATTAAAATAGAAGCTGTTATTATTTTGAGTCCACATTTCTAGAAAGCATGAAGATTAGATAGTTAGCCGTCGAGGTGATAAGTAAAGATGGAATGGTTGGGATTCGGCTAAAGAAACTTCAATACGATTTTTGTTAAAAAATCTATATGTAGGACTTTTCGGCTACTCATTGGTAGCCTTCGTCAGCAATGAAAGTGCCGGGAGGCAGAGGAGGACCAAAGTTGACAGTTCCATCTTTACTTTCAAGAAAGGTCTTATTTACGATCTTACCCCGCTAGGCAGTTGAAAAGCTATATCTTGGAAATCCATATCTCTGAGATTAAATTGTTTTTCTTATTTTTCTTAACCTGATTTATTATCAAATACATTATCCAACTATAAGCAGTTAAAAAATAACAAGGAATAAAAACAGACAAAAAGAACAATTCGAATAAGCGAAATCAATTACTTTAAAGTTTTAAGCACTTTATTTCTCCGATTGACATCGTCTAATCAAAACTTTCATCACAACCTTTTTTGTAGAGCATTTAGTAAGCTTTCTAATGGTATTCTTCCGTTTCCCAAGATACTCAACCTTTTTCGAGATATTAAGGAAAGTATACAAAGTTACCAAAACTTTTTATGTCTGTTAATAAAATATTTTATTCTAACCCTTCCTTAACTTCAAACGTAACACAAATTTCAACATATTAGTTTTAATGAAAGTAGAACATGCAGAAAATGTTTCAACTGAATCCAATGATTCTAAGTACCCAAACCAAAAACGGTATTCAAAAACTATTTTTCCAATTTTCTCGAAAACGGTTAAAGCTATCGCCTTGAAAATGGTGTCATTCGTTTTCCTTATGAACTCAAAAACGTAAGCGTTACGATTTTTTTTTGCGCGAATTTCGCCCCAAACGCCATCTTACAGTGGACGGATTTTGCTGGTTAACGAACTTGACCTTTCAAATTGGACGACGGATTTTTGTACCAAATTTCATCAAAATCGGACCATTCGTCTTCTACCTAGAGATCGAACAGACAAATATATATATATATATATATATATATATATATATATATATATATATATATATATACACAATTTTGAACCACCAACATTTTCGGTCTCTAGGGGTTCTGAAACGCAAAATTTTCTAGTCGGCACTTCTGGATTGCGTCATGAGATCAACCTTATAAGCGGGGTTCCTCCCTATGGGGGAGGGAGGAACCGCGCTAAAAGAACGACAAAAACCCGTTCATAAGAACTAGACAGACGTATTTGAAGTTGAAGCACTTATTTCTCCGATTTACAACACCTTATAAAAAATAGTTTTAGAATATTTTTTATAGAGAATTTAGAAAGCTTTCAAAATATTTCTATCCATATACCACGATTTCCCAACGGTGTTCGAGATATTAAGGAAATTTGCGAAGCTCCCAAATCTTTTCATGTCTCCTAATAAAATATTTTATTCTAACCCTTCCTTAACTCCAAACGTAACCAAAATTTAAACATCTTTGTTTATATTCATTTTAAACATGCAGAATATATTTCAACTGAATCCAATGATTCTAAGTACCCAAAACAAAAATAAACGAAATCAATTACTTCAAAGTTTTAAGGACTTATTTCTCCGATTGACATTACTTAATCAAAAATAGTTTTTGGAATCTTTTTTCTAGAGAATTTAGTAAGCTTTCAAATAGTTTATATCCACTTACCACGATTTCCCAACCGTGTTCGAGATATTAATGAAAGTATACGAAGTTCCCAAAACTTTTCAAGTCTGTTCATAAAATATTTTTTTTTAACCCTTCCTTAACTCCAAACGTAACCAAAAGTTTAAAATATTAGTTTTGATAAAATTCGAACATTCAAAAAATGTTTCAACTGAATCCCCTGATTTTAAGTACCAAAACCTAAAACGTTATTCAGCAACTATGTTTCCAATTTTCTCGAAAACGGTTAAAGCCATCGCCTTAAAAATGGTTTCATTCGTTTTCCTAGACCAAGAAGCCTATAAAACGAGTACTTACAAGCATATGAACTCAAAAACGTCAGCGTTACGATTTTTTTGCGCGAATTTCGCCCCAAACGCCATCTTCCAGTGGGCGGATTTTGCTGGTTAACGAACTTGACCTTTCAAATTAGACGACGGATATTTTTACCAAATTTCATCAAAATCGGACCATCAGGGAAGCCAGAAATGAGCGAACAGACAAATATATATATATATATATATATATATATATATATATATATATATATATATATATATATATAAATATACAAATTTGAACCACCGTTATTTTCGGTCTCTAGGGGATCTGAAACGCGAAATTTTCTAGTCGGCACTTCCGGATTGTTTCATGAGAGCAACCTTATAAGCGGGGTTCCTCCCTATGAAGGAGGGAGTAATCGCGCTAAAAAGCTCTGGCTTCCTCCGAGATGAGAAAGGTCACATTTCAAACTAGACATGTTAATGTAAAGGCTATAACAAAAATCATCTGCTCATCCGATCATAACACCGGGAAAGGAAAGTATTAGAGGACGCCTTTATTTGTTCCACGGTCTAGTTTGCCTTATTGGCTTATATAATTCAAGTCCCCATGTCAAAACACGGTAATTCGAGTTCATTCTAGGTGCTAACGGTATTTAGTCATGAGCTGTCACGTGTTAAAAAAAAGTCCGACTCGCAGGAACTGCATCATCTTAGCGCGGTTCCGTTCTTATCTCTAGACTCATTTAAAATAGAAGATGTTATTATTTTGGGTACACATTTCTAGAAAGCATGAAGATTAGATAGTTAGCCGTCGAGGTGATAAGTAAAGATGGAATGGTTAGGATTCGGCTAAATAAACCTCAATACGATTTTTGTTAAAAAATCTATATTTAGGACGTTTTGGCTAGTCAGTGGTAGCCTTCGTCAGCAATGAAAGTGCCGGGAGGTAGAGGAGGACCAAAGTTGACAGTTCCATCTTTACTCTCAAGAAAGGTGTTATTTACGATCTTACCTGGGTGGGTCCCCGCCCTAGGAAGGACCCCGCTAGGAATTTGAAGAGCTATATTATCTTGGAAATCCATATCTCTAAGATTAAATTGTTTTTCTTAGTTTTCTTAACCTGATTTGTTATCAAATACATTATCCAACTTTAAGCAGTTAAAAAATAACAAGGAATAAAAACAGACAAAAAGAACAGTTCGAATAAGGGAAATCAATTACTTTAAAGTTTTAAGCACTTATTTCTCTGATTGACATCGTCTAATCAAAACTTTCAGCAGAACCTTTTTTGTAGAGCATTTAGTAAGCTTTTTAATGGTATTCGTCCGTTTCCCAAAATACTCAACCTTTTTCGAGATATTAAGGAAAGTATACAAAGTTACCAAAACTTTTTATTTCTGTTAATAAAATATTTTATTCTAACCCTTCCTTTACTCTAAACGTAACAAAAATTTCAACAAATTAGTGTTGATGAAACTCCAACATGCAGAAAATGTTTCAACTGTATCCCATAATTCTAAGTACCAAAATCAAAGACAAAGAACCCTCCCTAGGAAGCACGCTAGGCAGTTGAAAAGCTATATATCTTGGAAATCCATATCCCTAACATTAAATTGTTTTGCTTATTTTTCTTAACCTGTTTTATTTTCAAATACATTATCCAACAATAAGCAATTAAAAAATAACAAGGAATAAAAAACAGACAAAAAGAACAGTTCGAATAAGCGAAATCAATTACTTTAAAGTTTTAAGCTCTTATTTCTCCGATTGACATCGCCTAATCAAAACTTTCATTAGAACCTTTTTTTTAGAGCATTTAATAAGCTTTCTAATGGTATTCTTCCGTTTACCAAGATTCTCAACCTTTTTCGAGATATTAAGGAAAGTAAACAAAGTTACTAAAACTTTTTTGTCTGTTAATAAAATATTTTATTCTAACCCTTCCTTAACTCCAAACGTAACCAAAATTTCAACATATTAGTTTTGATGAAAGTAGAACATGCAGAAAATGTTTCAACTGAATCCCATGATTCTAAGTACCCAAACCAAAAACGGTATTCAAAAAATATTTTTCCAATTTTCTCGAAAACGGTTAAAGCTATCGCCTTGAAAATGGTTTCATTCGTTTTCCTAGCCCAGGAATCATATAAAACGAGTACTTAGAAGCTTATGAACTCAAAAACGTAAGCGTTAAAATTTTTTTTGCGCGAATTTCGCCCCAAACGCCATCTTCCAGTAGGCGGATTTTGCTGGTTAACGAACTTGACCTTTCAAATTTGACGAAGGATTTTTGTACCAAATTTCATCAAAAGCGGACCATTCGTCTTCTATCTAGAGAGCGAACAGACAAATATATATATATATATATATATATATATATATATATATATATATATATATATACAAATTTGAACCACCGTTATTTTCGGTCTCTAGGGGTTCTGAAACGCGAAATTTTCTTGTCGGCACTTCCGGATTGTTTCATTGTATCAACCCTATAAGCGGGGTTCCTCCCTATGGGGGAGGGAGGAACCGCGCTAAAAGTCCGACTCGCAGGAACTGCAGCACCTTAGCGCGGTTCCGTTCATGTCCCTAGTGCCATTTGATAAGCTTAGAAAAGAAATAAACTTTTTTTTTTTTATATATCTCGTGAAAATTGTCAAAATCATCTCGAACATCTCGAATAAAAGTGATATTAAGGCGTCAGGGACACCGACAGTGGCTTACTTTTACACAGAAGCGGAAATTACAGAATCTGGCTCTCATTCTAAAGCAAAGCTCTATAAATCAATACAAAATATGCCTAATAAAGCCTTTCTAGAGGATACAGAAGCATGGGCGTATATGAGGGGGGGGCTGCAGCCCCTTCCGAAATTTTGAATTGATGATAAAAACTTCTCGTAAAATCCTTAAAAATAAATTAAATAAGATAAATTAAATAAAATGCTGAATAAATATTTTGCATATTATTCTATATAATATGCAAAATAAAGCCTATCTAGTGGATAAAATTAGAGGAAAAAAGCCGTTCGTGGTGGTAGAAAATCTTAAAAGTATTTCGCTCAGAAATCTCCAAAATATTGTCACTAATTTTACGTATCCTGTTTTATAGCCAAATAGATATATATTCTATAATCAATAAGAAAAACCTACTAACAATAAAAAACTATGGGTAACAGATGAAAATAGGGAATACCAAGAATAATTCTAAAGAACGAAATCAACACCAGTACTGTAATCTAGATATTCAAACGGCATCTTCGAATTCTAACAAACAAAATATTGATTCTAATTATACGTATCCTGTTTTATTGACAAATACATTTGACTACTATAAGCAATTAAAAACACTAGGGAATATGCCAAAGAACTCGGAGTAGGAGCCTCGACAGTTTCAAGACATTTGAAGGAAATCGAAAAATCCAAAACTTACATTTCATACGGTACAGCCTGATATATTTTTAACAATGAATTGTTTTTCTTATTTTAATTAATCTGTTTTATTGTCAAATACATTATCCAACTTTAAGCAATTAAAAAATCACAAGGAATAAAAACAAACAAAAAGAACCGTTCGAATAAACGAAATCAATTACTTCAAAGTTTAAGCACTTATTTCTCCGATTGACATAGCCTAATCAAAAATTGTATCAGAATCTTTTTTGTAGAACATTTAGTAAGCTTTCGCATGGTAACCCTCCGTTTACCAATATTCCTAACCGTCTTCGAGATATTAGGGAATGTATACAAAGTTCCCAAAACATTTCATGTCTGTTAATAAAATATTTTATTCTAATCCTTCCTTAGCTCCAAACGTAACCAAAATTTTAACATATTAGTGTTGATGAAATTCAAACATGCAGAAAATGTTTCAACTGAATCCCATGATTCTAAGTACCCAAACCAAAAACGGTATTCAAAAACTATTTTTCCCATAATTAGCGCGGTTCCTCCCATAATTTTAAGTATCAAAATCAAAGACAAAAAGAACAGTTCGAATCAGCGAAATCAATCACTTTAAAGTTTTAAGCACTTATTTCTCCGATTGACATCGCCTAATTAAAACTTTCATTACAACCTTTTTTGTTGAGCATTTAGTAAGCTTTCTAATGGTATTCTTCCGTTTCGCAAATTCTCAACCTTTTTCGAGATATTAAGGAAAGTATACAAAGTTACCAAAACTTTTTTATGCCTGTGAATAAAATATTTTATTCTAACCCTTCCTTAACTCCAAACGCAACCAAAATTTCAACATATTAGTTTTAATGAAAGTAGAACATCCAGTAAATGTTCCAACTGAATGCCATGATTCTAAGTACCCAAACCGAAAACGGCATTCAAAAATTATTTTTTCAGTTTTCTCGAAAACGGTTAAAGCTATCGCCTTGAAAATGGTTCCATTCGTTTTCCTAGCCCAAGAAGCCTATAAAAAGAGTACTTACAAGCTTATGAACTCAAAAACGTAAGCGTTACGATTTTTTTGCGCGAATTTCGCCCCAGACGCCATCTTTCAGTGGGCGGATTTTGCTGGTTAACGAACTTGACCTTTCAAATTGGACGACAGAGTTTTGTTCCAAATTTCATCAAAATCGGACCATCAGGGAAGCCAGAAATGAGCGAACAGACAAATATATATATATATATATATATATATATATATATATAAATATATATATATATATATAAATATATATATATATATATATATATATATATATATATATATATATATATAAATATACAAATTTGAACCACCGTTATTTTCGGTCTCTAGGGGATCTGAAACGCGAAATTTTCTAGTCGGCACTTCCGGATTGTTTCATGAGAGCAACCTTATAAGCGGGGTTCCTCCCTATGAAGGAGGGAGTAATCGCGCTAAAAAGCTCTGGCTTCCTCCGTGATGAGAAAGGTACATATACAATATATAAATACAAATTTGAACCACCGTTATTTTCGGTCTCTAGGGGTTCTGAAACGCGAAATTTTCTTTCGCGTTTCAGAACCGTAACGCTTACGTTTTTGAGTTCATAAGCTTGTAAGTACTCGTTTTATAGGCTTCGTGAGCTAGGAAAACGAATGAAACCATTTTCAAGGCGATAGCTTTAACCGTTTTCGAGAAAACTGAAAAAATAATTTTTGAATGCCGGTTTTGGTTTGGGTACTTAGAATCATGGGATTCAGTTGAAACATTTACTGCATCTTCTACTTTCATTAAAACTAATATGTTGAAATTTTGGTTGCGTTTGGAGTTAAGGAAGGGTTAGAATAAAATATTTTATTAACAGACATAAAAAAGTTTTGGTGACTTTGTATACTTTCCCTAATATCTCGAAAAAGGTTAAGAATCTTGGGAAACGGAAGAATAACATTGGAAAGCTTACTAAATGTTCTACAAAAAAGGCTCTAATGAAAGTTTTGATTAGGCGAGGTCAATCGGAGAAATAAGTGCTTAAAACTTTAAAGTAATGGATATCGCTTATTGGAACTGTTCTTTTTGTCATTGATTTTGATACTTAAAATTATGGGATTCAGTTGAAACATTTTCTGCATGTTTGAATTTCATCAACACTAATATGTTAAAATTTCGGTTACGTTTGGAGCTAAGGAAGGATTAGAATAAAATATTTTATTAACAGACATGAAATGTTTTGGGAACTTCGTATACATTCCCTGATATCTCGAAGACGGTTAGGAATATTGGTAAACGGAGGGTTACCATGCGAAAGCTTACTAAATGTTCTACAAAAAAGATTCTGAAACAATTTTTGATTAGGCTATGTCAATCGGAGAAATAAGTGCTTAAACTTTGAAGTAATTGATTTCGTTTATTCGAACGGTTCTTCTTGTTTGTTTTTATTCCTTGTTGTTTTTTCATTGGTTATAGTAGGATAATGTATTTGACAATAAAACAGATTAATTAAAATAAGAAAAGCAATTCATTGTTAAAAATATATCAGGCTGTACCGTATGAAATGTCAGTTTTGGATTTGTCGATTTCCTTCAAATGTCTTGAAACTGTCGAGGCTCCTATTCCGAGTTCTTTGGCATATTCCCTAGTGTTTTTAATTGCTTATAGTAGTCAAATGTATTTGTCAATAAAACAGGATACGTATAATTAGAATCAATATTTTGTTTGTTAGAATTCGAAGATGCCGTATGAATATCTAGATTACAGTACTGGTGTTGATTTCGTTTTTTAGAATTATTCTTGGTATTCCCTATTTTCATCTGTTACCCATAGTTTTTTATTGTTAGTAGGTTTTTCTTATTGATTATAGAATATAAATCTATTTGGCTATAAAACAGGATACGTAAAATTAGTGACAATATTTCGGAGATTTCTGAGCGAAATACTTTTAAGATTTTCTACCACCACGAACGGTTTTTTTCCTCGATTTTTATCCACTAGATAGGCTTTATTTTGCATATTATTCTATTTAAGTTTTATTCAGCAGGGGATTCTGATGAAATGTCGTGTTTTTGCTGTGGATTTTAAATACGATGTATCTAAGATTGGATAACATTAGCGAGTCTACATAGTTAAGAACCGACGACGGAGGATTACTTCTTGCTATGATTTAGTCTACATATGTATATTAAGTCCTAAATCCAAAAAATAAACTTCACAACGGTTAGATACTATGAGCGAATATGGCGGTTCAATGCCCGTAGAAGCAGAAGGTCCGCAGGAAATTTACCTGCTAAGAGTTAATCCTCAAGAGCTGTAAATATACCCCAGGTATCTGCCGACACAAATACAAAGCCTAGGCGGAGAGCACCCCAAAAGCACAGATCCAAACATAGATTATATACTAAATATTCATAAAGACTACTTAGTTGTAAACCGATTCATCAATTAGCAATCAATAGTTTTCAACAAATGTTATATACTAAATATTGATAAAAAGTATTTAATTAGAAAAAAAAAACAATATTCCACAAGACTTGTTTTTGGTCCATTTGTGTCTACTCCATAGACTTAATTAGGTATATTATTCTATTTTAGTTGGGCAACTAAACTTTGTTTTATTTTGTTAAATAAAGTTTTTTTTCTTGACTTGTTATTCGTCAAGACTTTTATTTGTTCTTGTGTATTAACTAGATAGGTTTTATTCGGCATATTATTCTATATAGGCTATATTAGGCAGGGTATTCTTCTCAATCTTGTGTACTTCTTCTTGATCCTTCTGTACATGGGCGTATATAAAAACAATTTCGGGGGGGGGGCTGAGACCATTTCCAGGGTATGGAATACTAAATATTTAGAGCTTGGAATAGTTTTAGGCAACTAAAACGCTATTACACGTAAAATAAAATATGTTTTATGAACTAAGTGATCTTATTTAATTTATTTTTAAGGGTTTTACGAGAAGTTTTTATCATCAATTCAAAATTTCGGGAGGGGCTGCAGCCCCCTCAGCCCCCCCCCCTCATATACACCCATGCTTCTGTATCCACTAGAAAGGCTTTATTAGGCATATTTTGTATTGATTTATAGACCTTTGCTTTAGAATGAGAGCCAGATTCTGTAATTTCCGCTTCTGTGTAAAAGTTAGCTACTGTCGGTGTCCCTGACGCCTTAATATCACTTTTATTCGAGATGTTCGAGAGGATTTTGACAATTTTCACGAGATATATAAAAAAAATAAGTTTATTTCTTTTCTAAGCTTATCAAATGGCACTAGGGACATGAACGGAACCGCGCTAAGATGCTGCAGTTCCTGCGAGTCGGACTTTTTGTCTGTTTTTATTCCTTGTTATTTTTTAATTGCTTATAGTTGGATAATGTATTTTACAATAAAACAGATTAGGCAAAATAAGAAAAACAATTCATTGTTAGAAATATAGCTTGCCAAGAGAAAAAGATTCGATGACGTCTTTTGAATATTTTCAATTGCCTTCATGCTGTTGGTTTTTTTATTTTATTTTTTTAATTGATTTTATCTGTAGAATTATTACTATAGTAAAAGTACACAGGAATGTGTGAAAATTTTTGATATTTTCCAATTCATTGAAACGCATGAAATGAAGTATCGGTAGAAGAGGTTTCTAGGGTCTTGCGGACCCGACCCCAGGTATAGCCATAAAACCCTTTGAACAAAGGCCCAGGAAAATATTATCTGTTTCTGTTCTATGCTTTTCAAATGAGAATAGGGATATGAACAGGAACCGGGGTCTCCCGTGGTCTAATGGCTAGCGCCTTGGATTCATAAGCGGGAGATGGTGGGTTCGATTCCCAACCTCCGGCAGGAGTTTTATCATCCCACAGCTCGCTGGTAAAATTCCTCGCTAAACCCTGGATGTCGGCGCTAATGACCTAGATGTAGATGAGCCGTAAAAAAAAAAAAAAAAAAAAAAAAAAAAAAAAAAAAAAAATGAACTGGAACCGCGCTAACATGACGCAGTTCCTGCGAGTCGGACTTTTATTTTTAACTGAATAATCTGTCATTTTTGTTCAATTTCTATGATTTGTAAAATCTTTATTTTTTTTTAGTTTAAGTTTTTAAAGAAAGGTCAACCACATGGGTCAGGTAGAAGACTCGCGTGATATTATCTATTTCCAATTAGCTTATCTTGTATCTAGTTTAATTCTCCCAATATATACATATAGACTACTATATGACAAGACTACTGAAATCTCTTACCACTGCTACTTTACGATAGATTGAGGGAGAAAAAAAAAATTAAATATGACAGATTAACTTAGTCGTTAGGAGGAAAGTAAATAATTTAGATAGGTGTTTTGGGTTATTTCCCAATAGTTCTCTTAGGTCAGTGGGCAAATCGAATTGTTCTCTTTCTTTTATCTAGCCCCTGCATTCGGTGAGGATATGTTTTACGGTTAGATGTACGCCGCAGAACTGACATATCCTTGGTTCTTCCTTTGCCATAAGATAGCCATGCGTCAGTCTTGAGTGCCCTATTCGTAGCCTGGTCAATATCACTTCATCTCGTCTTCTGTCGCGTATGCTGCTACTCCATGCATCTACGTCTTCTTTTATTTCACGGAGCTTTTCCCCTAACTCCATCCTATTCCATTCTTGGAACCATTTATTTTTTAGTGGTAGTTTCACGGCTGCTAATACATCTGTAACAGGAACTTGAGAGCAGAATTGCCTTCCTTTTGTTGCTTCTTTAGCTGCTTTGTCAACTTTTATGTTTTCATTTATTCCACAATGACCAGGAATCCATATAAACAGAGTTTTTAAGTTATTTATTCTTAACTCGTTTATTTTATTTAGTATATCTGTAACCATGGATTTTTCTGACTCCAGATTGCAGATTGCTAGGATTGATGATAACGAATCTGTACTTACGATTTGTTCTGTGGTTGTAAAATCTTTATGCTACAACTTTTATTACACTGAATAGTTTTATATATTACTATATACACACACTGAACACTTATTATCCTCACTCGAATTGGCGTTCACAGGGCCGCCACATCTCAGAGCCGGGCCCAGGACCAGGTCACAGGCCCCCACTTCTCAGAGCCAGACTGAAAATTCTAGTACTTTGCTATAGGACTTTGGACATTTTAAAATTATTTTCATGTTGAGTTTTGAGCGAAATGAGAATAAAAGCCGTCAATCGGTGCAGCAAAGGTCACTTTCGGTACTTGTAGTTTTATTACGACTCCTAATGAAATATACTATTCCGGGACTGCACTTGTTTTGTCGTTTATGTACACTAAAAAAAATATAGATCCCATTCCAATAAATATAGGCTACGCCCGTCTATATTTCTAAACCCCAAAAGCTCATAACCTATACATTTTTTCCCAATTAGCGAGGCCCGGCCTGGGCCCACACGGCGCCCGGGCCCGGGACAACTGTACCCGGCAGTCCCCCCCCCCATCTGGCGGCCCTGGACGTTAAAAGCTAACAACCTAGAACTTAGAATCGTTAGCCACGAAACCGCCACCAAACGCCCCCGCAAACGCCATCACACTCCAAAAGAAATGATTTTTTCTGAACTAAGTGACCTTATTTAATTTATTTTTTAGGTGTTTATCACACATTTTTACCGATTTAATCAAAATTGGGGGGAGGGGGCTGCAGCCAATATTTTAAAGAGATTGGCAATATTGTTTGGTTTGAATAGAAGAGTTTTGAAAAAAAAAAAGAATATATTGAATCTCAGACGGGCTACAACTTTAACAGTTCCCTTCTGATTTTTATGATCCGATTTGGATAAAGTAAAATCGGTGAAACATTGGCTATAAAATTAAACCTCGACGGAAATTTTGGATATAAATAAATGTTATCGTGACCTTATGAAAATTATTAAAAAAAATATATAAATGATTTACCTTAAGAGAAGAAACTATAGTTAGACATGAAAATGCTAGGAAAAGTTTCAATTCCATCCCGGTAAAATATCTTGCCCTTACTGAGCTCATATCTTTACCACCTATTTATTGACGCTCTTACAGCCTTGAGTTGAAGTGACGCGACGCTTACCGGGAACATGAGAAAATATGCGGTTTCATGGTAATCAGATTAAGTTAATAAGTGTTGTTCACATAGCTTTGTACTTACTTGTCTATTTTTTTTTTTTTTTTTTTTTTTTTTTATTTGGTTTGTTATGTGGACAGGAAAGTGTTAGCTTCGATTAAAGTGTATTATTGAACTATTATATAGGGAACACACGAAGAAAATAATTCACGAGTCTTTGCTTAATTGCCGTGTTCCCCCTTCATCTATGGAGGAAAACCCGATCCTTATACATGCGAACAGACAAATAACATCAAAATTGCATTTTTATTTGTTTTTAATGAAAATTGGTATGCAAAAAGGGCGTCTCCAATGGTCGGCTAAATAGACGCAGAAACAAATTGCAGTGCTTACGGCTTAGCGCTTTGACGAGAGGAATCGAATGAAGCCATTTGAGAGGCCAAATCTATAACCTATTTCCAAAAAGTGGAAACGACTAGAATTTCAAAAATTTATGAGGCGGCTTGGGTTGAAATTTTTCAAGACGTTTGACATTCACAGAGATTTCCTTTTTTTTTTTTTTTTTTTTTTTTTTATGGGCCTGGGCCATTATCGCCGACAACCCGGGTGAAGCGAGGAATTTTCCCAACGAGCCTTCAGATGAGAAAATTCCTTCCTGCCGCCGGTGGGACTCAAACCCACCATCTCCCGCATGAGAATTTAAGACGTTAGCCACTAGACCACGGGGATACCCTATTTTCTTCAATATCTCCAAAACTGCTGGGACATCGAGGCATCTACCAGCTTGTATGTGTTAAGCAACTATTCCAATGCTTACTAACTTTCCCTACCAAAACGGTCCTTTACAATCATTTTTTAGAGCGCCCTCATTCAGAGAAATCTGCGCTTAAAGTTCAAAACTGGCGGTTTGGTTCCTTCAAACAGATTGCCTCAGTTTTTAATGATGCGTCATTTTTTTTATTGCAATTAGCAGTAATATTATTTTTCAGTAAAACGCGAACAGGAAACTCGAAGCGTATTTATATAACATGTTGTTTGAAACATAGGTTATCTTTAGAATACGCGAAAATTGAGGAGGTGAAGTGAGTAATTTACCCTTGGCTGCTTGCAGTGTCCTGTGCATTGTGGCGCCCAAAATCTCGCTTTTCTGTAAGATTGCAGTAGGTTTTTACATTTTTCACAAAATATCAAAACAAAATACTATCTGCGCTCTCCATAGGGAATTTCCAAGTCACTTAACGAAAATACCTTTTGATATTGGATTTGGTGTTTTAATTTTTCAGAAAATATTAACTATATTCAACGTAATGGAAACACGTTATATTGACTCTGTTCCTACGTTTTAGACATTTTAAATGTACTTCGGTCTTAAATAGTTGGCGGACAACCATCTACCCAATTACTTGTCCCAATTTTTGTCTGTTAATATAATCATTTATTTTTTATACTTCCTCTTTTCCAGACCAGTAGTAAAGTATCCGAATTTGCATAAATCAACTGACATTAATTTTCATTCCGCTGTTAGCGACAGCCTTTCGTTTTAGACAAAGCTCTCGCTCACTCTCTCTTTCACTCTCTCTCTCTCTCCCTCCCCCTCTCTCTCTCTCTCTCTCTCTCTCTCTCTCTCTCTCTATATATATATATATATATATATATATATATATATATATATTTATGGGGGCGAGGTTAGCTCAGTGGTAGAGCACTGGACTAATAAGCTGGAGGACCTGAGTTCAAATCCCGAGCAAGCACTAAAGATTTTTTCTTCTAGTGTCTTCGTTCGTGGGTTGAATTCGGCCTCCCTGACCGTCGCTAGGCCATCCCAGCCTTTAATTAATTTAATAATGGGTACCTTGGTGCGAATGACTCTAGCAGTTGAAGCAGCAAGGGGAAAATCAGGCGGCCGGAGCATAGTACTCACCACACTATCTCCCTAGTGTGCCGTATGGTCATGAATCAGATACCTCTATAGTATCTGCTCCTCAGGGCCTGTTACGGGAGTGATTTATATATATATATATATATATATATATATATATATATATATATATATATATATATATATATATATATAAAATTTGAACGATGGAATTTTTACTGTCCTTTGGGTCATAAAGCTTTGAGATTTCTCGTCAGAAATTCAGGATTTTGTCTACAAGTTGAGAAAATAAGCCGTATTACCACCGTCTACAAAGAGAGAAGAAAAACAATCATGGCACCAGCGAAGACTCGTGAAAATTTGCGCAAGCATAAATAGTACAATCGTTACAGGGAAAACAAAAGTAATGTCAAACTATTTTTTCCGTATGGTCAAACCACAGAAGGTTTTCCCCTACAGTTCTATTTAATAGTTGATATAATTATACGAGGAATAGTTTCGTAATGTTTTCCGTGTTTGATGCATTCATCTTTACGTTATCTGTTTGTTGAATTAGTGGGCGGTCTGGTTTATGAGTTTATTACAGCAATATTAGCGTTGTATAAGTGGAGATACGCCCAAGAAAATAATATTTTTATGGATGGCGTGGCGCAATGAAGGGAAATCTTTCTAATTTTAGAATACTCTTTTTTTCTAAATCGTCTAATCAATAACGGATCCCTTTGTATATTAATGTGGCAGAAGGTCAAAACTCATCTAATACACACTATTCTTCAATAATATTTTATTTGTTCTACATGTTTCACGTCACCTTGACGCCTCTTCAGGGGAACTTAAAATATTAATAACTTTCAGCCTTCGCCTTAGAGAACCTTCTACAGGTCATCATAGCTACTGTCAAACAGCTGTTTTCAAAACGATTGCTTTAAGTTCAATTGATTTCTCTCAACATGTCCTTGTCATTTTATCAAACAAGCAATTTAATTAAATAAGTCATTTTATTAAATAATTCATTTTATGTCGTCTTTTTTTTTTTTAATTAACCTTATGAGACTGGGAGCCTCATGAGCTTAGAGGCCCGTGGAGCGGGGACTACCGGAATCGTTGGTAAATAACAGTGCCTCCTACAGCCATCTCATCTCGTTTCTCCTAATACCATATCGTTATTTCATTCTTTAAAACGTCTTTATCGCCATTTTCACATTTTGGACTTTGGGCCAATCAACGGCAGGCTTAAACCCCCCCCCCCTTTTTTTTTTTTTTTTTTTTTTTTTTTTTTTTTTTTTTTTTTTTTTTTTTTTTTTTTAATTTTGTGTTGTTTATTTATTTATTTTTTTAAAATAACAACAAGACAAATATCTATTTAGGTAAAGAATCTACGGAACATGACCTATATGTACACATCAACTGCTAAAACACAAATAAGGCTCTTCCGAGGGAACAGAAATACACAAAAGGACCAGGAAACAGAAGGAAAACATAAGGAGATTGACCTCCGAATGACGCAATCCGGAAGTGTCAACTAGAAAATTCCACGTTTCAGAACTTGTATGTATGTAGGTATATTTTGATTAAATTTGGTACAAAAATCTTTCATTTAATTTGAAAGGTCAATTTCGTTAACCAGCAGAATCTGTTCACCAGAATATTGTTTACAATTAGTCTAGGCACAATAGGCCTGATGTCTTTTCTTTTTCTCTAAAGAAAAGGCATCACCCCTAGTGGGAACCGAACCCTTGACCTAGGCACGGAGTACAAACGCCTTATCAGTCACGGCCACCAGGCCTACAATAACTAATTGACTTTTGATCATAATACTGGTTCATTGAATCACGTACTCGTACAATGATATTACAGGTAAATTGATAATGTGAAGGATATATTTATTTAATAATAACAGATTAACAAGACAACTCACTGATTTAGAAATAACGATTTATTAAGAAGTGATCCGAGTCATACCATTTCTTGAATTCGGACGTCTCATATTTCTTATTGTTCTAATAAACAAAAAAACAAGCATTTGGTTTAAAAATGAAGGTCATACAAAAGTTCTATAAATAATCTTATCAGGTACAGTAAACCACTAATAGAGGCTACTAATAGAGTTTGAAGGAAGTTGTTCACATTTTAACAGTTTAATACATAAAATCCATATTAGTTAGCATTATAAAGAGGCAATATCTTATTTCGTCAAAGTTTGTAAAAGTGTAAAATACCCTCCAACCACCACTTATTGGAGGTATTTTAAGGCTTAACCATACTTTGATACATATTACAACGAATTCTGTATTTAGACAACTTCTAAATATAAGTCTGACTCAGAGGAACTCACTTCCATAACGTTCTTATTCAAACTTTTATTCAGAGTGTTTATACTACTACAAAAGCGGCTAAACCGATTTTGATGAAATTTTCTATGTATATTCAGTAGGTCGGAGAATAGGCTTGTAAGCATTGAGTTAGTAGATACCCTTCTAACTCAATGCTTGTAAGTAATTTTTATACCCCTAAGTGATAAGAGGGCCAACCCCAAAAAATATGTTTTTATTTTTTGGACAAAATATTTAATTTTTATTTTAGCGCGGTTCATCCCTACCTCCATAGGGAGAACCCGCTTCTTACCAAAATATTCACTACAAATAATGTATATGACAAAACAACGTGTGCTGTGTCAGCTAGTATATATATAAAATATTTTATGAAAAATGTAAACACTTTTTTTTTTTTTTTTTTTTTTTTGTGTTGGTACTTTTCATTTTCAGCAATAAATAAAAGCGTTTTAATACCACAATTTAGGTTTGTACAAAAAATCCGCAGATGGGACTGGTTTTGTTGAATTTTTTTACTTTTCTGAATTCTCTCCAAAAAGTTGGTTTGAGATGCTCAATTTTAGTCTTGATAAATTTCAAATTGGCTCTACGAATAGTGTCGCGAGTTATTTACTAAAGATTATTTAGCGCCTCATCGTGCATTTCTCTAAATTCATTACTTTTAATTTTTCACATTCAAGTGTAATGCCTAAACGCTTCAATAAAATCCCTTAAGAAGTTGGGGCTCCTAAATTTAGCACTATATCTGACATTGTAGCTAAATGGACTTTAGATTAGCATTGAAGGTGAACTGATATTTGACGACATGCCGAACCAGATATCCTTTCCCCTACACATGGCCGATCATGCTGCGGCCAAATAGGGAACCGAACAATGCTTTCCAACCAGTTGGAAGACCAGGTTCATCTCTTATTGGGTCCCCATGCCCGACACACGGACAGAAATTGGCGAACTTGGTTCACATGAACCAGGTTCGGGGTACCAATTCTATTTGTCTACTGCAGCCTTTATGGCATCCACTCAAAAGCTCACTAATTTCTTACAAAAGACGGTTCTTATGACATTTTTGATAGAGCAATCTCTTTCAGATAGATTTTTGCTTAAAATTCAAAAGTGCTGAAAAAGTTGATAGATAGATATGGCCTTGAAAATGATTTCAGGTGATTCCTCATACCAATAAACAGGGTATCTTAATGCAAAGCTGTAAGCACTATGATTGTTTTTGCTCAAATTTTGCCAAAAAAAAAATTTTGCCAGAATCTACTTATCAAAACAGTGTTTTGATAAGTAGATTCTGCAGGTCAACGAATTTGATGTATATATATATATATATATATATATATATATATATATATATATATATATATATATATAAACAAATTTGCGCCTGTTATTTTTGTCATCGATAGGTTTTCTAGTCAGTACTTCCGGATTATGGAGAGAGGCCGGAAACGCATTAACATCTTCTCTGAAAACAACTTCTCAGAAAAAAATCAGTGATTATTTAGATGTGTCTCCCAGGGGATCAATAAGTCTGGTGATAGCAAACAAATTGCTTTTGTATGGAGTGATGTAAAAATCACATTTATATTACGTAATTAAATTGTATTTCTTCATAATAGAATTAGAAGAATGTATACAACAAAAATATTTACAAAAGCATGATCTTCAGGGCATTTGGAAAATAAGTCGTCTTGAACTAATTAAAGCTTATATTTTTTTATTATTCTGAACTCTTTCTGATTAAATAGAAAAATAAATGTTAACAAACAAAAAATAATAATTACCATAAACATAGTTAAGAAGTTATATAATAACAAAAATAATTTAAAACCGTATTAGATTAGACAGAAAAAATCACATAAAAAGGTAAAGTAAAGTAAAAATAAAATAAATTTACATAATAAACAACAATAAACTTAATTAAAAACAAGAAATAAATGATTTTTTCAACAAATAGAAACATCATAATTATTTAAAAAAATATATATAACAACTTTGAAGAATAAATTGTTTTCCTAAAATTAGCTACTTTCTTTAAACAATTGAATACTATATTGTGATTTTTTTTTCTAAGTTAGTTTTGAATAAATTAAGTTGTAATGTCTAATGTCTTCTTGAAGGACTTTTTTGAGTAGTGCTTAATTTTGGACCATGAGCTCAATAATGGCTAAAGCAATCTTTTAGAAACTTTTTTTTTTTGCAAAAAGCGTGTTTCAAAAATATAAGTTCAAATTGTAGTCCCTCAGAGGCAATAAGTATAATATAGATGGAATACAACATATATTATTTAAGAGGAGACTGTAAATATTTTAGGAACTTTGTACATTTAAAACTATAACAATCTAAAATCCTTTATTTTAGAAATTTTAAAAAGCTAAAAACAAATTAAAAAGATTGAAATAAATTGAGAAATAAAAAATGTCTTTTGATTGACTATCTCAACCGAATTTTATTTTGTCACTTCTTTTAAATTATTTTTAAACGTCACTGAAAGTCATGCTGCCCTATTTACTATTTTGTCTTCATAAGCATTTCGCATCGACTGTCATCCATTTTTTTTTTCCCACAAGGAAGTTAAATTCAGCCATTATAGAAAATTAAATAGAGCAGCATGAATTTCAGTGATAATGGTGTGCCCCGAAACGTTACATAAAATAATTCAAAAAATAAAATTTAGTTGAGGGTGAACATCAAAAGAAATGCTGTATTAGACGTTTCCTATACAAATTTTTAATAATAAAAGGCACTTTTGCAGGAACACTTTTTTCACCGTCTGTATAATCTAAGTGATATTCTCACTGAGTTAGCAGGGAGTCGGAACGAAATAGGTTGAAGCCTAAAATCAGCTATTTTGGTGTGACTAGTGGTGCGTGGAAAGGTGAATTTTTTAATATGATTGTAAACTAACAATGAAATTAAACAAATGTATACATTGTAATCATGTTAATTTATATATATATATATATATATATATATATATATATATATATATATATATATATATATATATATATATTGTTATGATTAATTATTATAAAATTTTTGCGCCACGTTGGGTCGCCAATAACTGTAATGATTAATTATTTTAAAAAATATGATTTCGCCAATAATTGTTAAGATTAATTATTTTAATAAAAAGAATGAAACAATTGTAATTACTTTTATTATATGAATTTAAATTAATCTCAGGGATAAAAGTTCCGAGTGAATAAAGTATATAATATTGATTCTTAGACAATTCCGAAATACAAAACAATATTAAAATACACACAAACAATAATAAAATAATCAACAACTACAAAAAAAACAATTTTTACCTCTAAATCAATCCGCTTCCAACAAGGCTTCAATACACTCCGTACTCCTTGGAGGAGAGCTCCGCATTCAACCAACGCTGAGAATCAACAGACCACTGTAATTTACTGAGGACAGACCCCAGCTCCTCATTCCATGAATGTTGGGAATCGACTGACGCCATTCGAGAGGGAAACTTTGGCTTCCCTTTTTCCAACTTCCGCAGTTTGCCGGATTATATATAAAGATAATAATTTTGTTTTTTGTAATACCAAATAATTAATTTATTGTTATCTGAATGTAAATTTAATATGGATATATTGTACACCAGTATTGTCCAAAAATATTATTAATTTTGATCGTATATATAATACGATGTTATTTGTATATATGGTTTGTGATTTGCGCGGGCTTTTCAAAATATCGATGGTTATTTGAATTTAAAAATATTTTCGTGAATGTAATATATCATTACATTTGCACTCCTGTCTAAAAAAAAAATTAAAAAAAAAAATGTTTATGCTCGGTTTCAAAATAAAAATAGAATTCAAAATTTAAATTTGGTTATCGAGATTAGATCTATTGGTCAGCCTGTTATTATTTATTCAAATTTTCAAAAACTTATTTCGTTACATAATTTTTATTCATTATCATTTCTCAATTTAAATTATCATTTTTCATTGTTCACCTTTAAACATTATCATTATCAAAACTATCTTATCCTAAACTAATATGATTATTAAATTTATGATAAATTTTTAAATATTATTATTATCAATTAAATCTTATATTAATATAAATCTTAGTTTCTTAAAAAAAATGCTAAACTAATAATTTTTATAAAAACACACTAATCTAAAACTAAGTTTAACAATTTCCTTGAATTTATGCCTGGTCCTTAATACTTTATTTTGCAGTTGTCCAATTTCTTTCTATAAAAGTGTTTTATTCTTTTCCTTGGAGGCCGATTTAGCTTTGAAATTTTTTCTATTCCAAGTTGTCTTTTACATTTATGAAGAATTTTTATTCTATTTCCACATTTGACATTCAAAATCTTTAAATGATTATCTTTATTAACATTTTTATTCAGCTCCTTTGGAATATTTTCATTTCGTGTATTATAGCCTCTTATGTTTATAATAAATTTGTAGTCATCAGTTAATTTTTTAATGCTATTTTGTTTCACAATCTTATTTATAACTTCTGTCCTTATTATACTTCTGAAATTATCATTAATTATCTTTTTATTAATTATTTCATTTGTACCCTCATTATCATTATTTACTTCAGTTAATATTTTTTCTTGAATTGTACCATCTTCATTTATTAAACAATTATAGTCATTTTTATTTTTAATCAACATTTTATCATCTTCAAATATCTGGTCATTACTACCATCACTACTATCTAAATTGTCCTTTATTGTTTCATCCAAATCGTCATTATGTATTAATGTATTGTCATTTTCGGCATTTTTAACTAAATTTTCATTATTATTTTCATTTATCTCAATGACCTCTTCACTACTTATATTATTTTTATTAAAAAGGTTATTATTCGATTTTTCCAACTCTATCGTCTCTTCATTCTGATTTTTACCCATATTATTTAAAGCATTACATAAATCGTCCAATTTTTTATTTTGTTCTATTCTATTTGCATCTATTTTATTTTCCAATATTTTATTATTTTTACTTAATTCGAGCTTTAGTTCTTTATTTTGTTCTAATAATAGCCTCATCAAACGTTCTAGGCCTTGAGGATGCATCTCATTATCCATTTCCTGAGTTAAATTCCTGTTATCTAATACGATATCCTAGTGACGCGTAGCAGATCCTGGAACGAGCTGCCGCCATTTCTATACAATCGATTTTCAATTGCATCATCCATTATTTACTTTTTATTATTTTATTTAAAATTTATTGTTATTAAAATATTTATTTAACGTTTTTAACTTCAATTCACTCAGCCGTCTACGTTGGGCGCCATTAAATGTAATGATTAATTATTATAAAATTTTTGCGCCACGTTGGGTCGCCAATAACTGTAATGATTAATTATTTTAAAAAATATGATTTCGCCAATAATTGTTAAGATTAATTATTTTAATAAAAAGAATGAAACAATTGTAATTACTTTTATTATATGAATTTAAATTAATCTCAGGGATAAAAGTTCCGAGTGAATAAAGTATATAATATTGATTCTTAGACAATTCCGAAATACAAAACAATATTAAAATACACACAAACAATAATAAAATAATCAACAACTACAAAAAAAACAATTTTTACCTCTAAATCAATCCGCTTCCAACAAGGCTTCAATACACTCCGTACTCCTTGGAGGAGAGCTCCGCATTCGACCAACGCTGAGAATCAACAGACCACTGTAATTTACTGAGGACAGACCCCAGCTCCTCATTCCATGAATGTTGGGAATCGACTGACGCCATTCGAGAGGGAAACTTTGGCTTCCCTTTTTCCAACTTCCGCAGTTTGCCGGATTATATATAAAGATAATAATTTTGTTTTTTGTAATACCAAATAATTAATTTATTGTTATCTGAATGTAAATTTAATATGGATATATTGTTCACCAGTATTGTCCAAAAATATTATTAATTTTGATCGTATATATAATACGATGTTATTTGTATATATGGTTTGTGATTTGCGCGGGCTTTTCAAAATATCGATGGTTATTTGAATTTAAAAATATTTTCATGAATGTAATATATCATTACAATATATATATATATCAATCAATACGACTATGATATATATATATATATATATATATATATATATATATATATATATATATATATATATATTGTAATGATATATTACATTCGAGAAAATATTTTTAAATTCAAATAACCATCGATATTTTAAAAAGCCCGCGCAAATCACAAACCATATGTACAAATAACATTATATTATATACGATCAAAATTAATAATATTTTTGGACAATACTGATGTACAATATATCCATATTAAATGTACATTCAGATAAAAATAAATTAATTATTTTGTATGGCAAAAAACAATTGTTATCTTTATGTATAACCCAACAAACTGCGGAAGTTAAGAGGCAAGGACGCTAAACTTTCCCGCTTTCTCGAGTGGCGTCAGGCCATTCTAGTCCCAACAGGGATGGAGAGAGGTTCAGTCTACTCTAGTCTCAGCCTTGTCTTGAAGAATAAGTCTTTTGGTTCCTAGCGTTGGCCGAAGTCAGAGCTCTCCTCCAAGGAATACCGAATATATTGAGATTTCGTTGGAAGCGGATTGATTTAGAGGTAAGAATTGTTTTTGTTGTAGTTTTCAATTATTTTATTATTGTTTGCATGTAATTTAATATTGTTTGTATCTCAGAATTGTCTGGAGATAAATGTAATACCAGTAATTCACTCGGAACCTTGATCCATGAGATTAAGTTAAATTAATATAATATAACTAATTATAATTTCTTTATGTCTTATTGTAAAAATTATCATTACATTAAATGGCGCCCAACGTAGACGGCCGAGTGAATTGTAGATAACAATTGTAAATAAATATTAAAAATAAAAAATAATTTTTGTTAAAAAAAAAAAAAATAAAATGTCTCTAAATAATATAGAACAAAATCAGAATAACGGAGACGAAAATAGGGTGGAATCGCCGAATTTTGAATATTTTACAACACAAAATTGGGAAATAAATAACGTGAGAGAAATGTATGAGAACGAATTGCAAGCGGGTGACGCAACATTCCGAGAATCATCGGAGGGTTCCTTAGGAACGGCAATTCTAGCCAATGACCGTAATTCCGAAAGGGATAATGAGGTGCATCCTCAAGGCTTAGAAGAAATGATGAGGTTATTATTAGGACAACTGAAATTCGATTTAAGTAAGAGTATTTGCAATATTAAGCATGAAATAAATCAAGAAATAAATAAAAATAATAAAAAATTGGACGATTTATGTAATACTTTAAATAATATGGGTAAAAATCAGAATGAAGAGACGATAGAGTTGGAGAAATCGAATAATAACCTTTTTAATAAAAATAATATAAGTAGTGAAGAGGTCATTGAGATAAATGAAAATAATAATGAAAATTTAGTTAAAAAAGCCGAAAATGATACATTAATACATAATGACGATTTGGATGAAACAATAAAGGACAATTTAGATAGTAGTGATGGTAGTAATGACCAGATATTTGAAGATGATAAAATATTGATTAAAAATAAAAATGACTATAATTATTTAATAAATGAAGATAATACAATTCAAGAATTATTAAGTGAATTAAATAATGAAAATGAGGTTAAGAATAATAAAATAAATAATAAGCTAATAAATGATAATTTCAAAAATACAATAAGAACCAAATTTATAAACAAAATGATGAAACAAAATAAAATTGAAAAATTATCTGATAACTATAAATTCAAAATAAATGAAAAGAGTTATAATAAAAGAAGTGGAAATATACCAATGAAGAAACTGAATAGAACTATTAATAATGATAATAATTTAAAGATTTTGAATGTCAAATATGGAAATAAAATAAAAATTCTTTATAAATATAAAAGACAACTGGGAATAGAAAAAATTTCAAAGCTAAATCGGCCTCCAAGGAAAAGAATAAAACACTTTTATAAAAAGAAATTGGACAACTGCAAAAGAAAATTTAAGGACCAGGAATAAATTCAAGGCAATTGTTAAACTTAGCTTTAGATTAGTGTGTTTTTATAAAAATTACTAGTTTAGCGTTTTTTAATAAAATAAGAGTTATATTAATATAAGTTTTAATTGATAATAATAATATTTAAAAATTTATCATAAATTTAATAATCATATTACTTTAGGATAAGATAGTTTTGATAATGATAATGTTTAAAAATGAACAATGGAAAATGATAATTTAAATTGAGAAATGATAATGAATAAAAATTATGTAACGAAATAAGTTATTGAAAATTTGAATAAAAACAGGCTTACCAATCTAATTAATATTTCTGTATCCCGTAACTTCAAATTAAAAAATTCAATTTTAAATTTATTTTTTATACCGGACTAAAAACATTTTTTTTTAAATTTTTTTTTTTTTAGACAGGAGTGCAAATGTAATGATATATTACATTCGAGAAAATATTTTTAAATTCAAATAACCATCGATATTTTAAAAAGCCCGCGCAAATCACAAACCATATGTACAAATAACATTATATTATATACGATCAAAATTAATAATATTTTTGGACAATACTGATGTACAATATATCCATATTAAATGTACATTCAGATAAAAATAAATTAATTATTTTGTATGGCAAAAAACAATTGTTATCTTTATGTATAACCCAACAAACTGCGGAAGTTAAGAGGCAAGGACGCTAAACTTTCCCGCTTTCTCGAGTGGCGTCAGGCCATTCTAGTCCCAACAGGGATGGAGAGAGGTTCAGTCTACTCTAGTCTCAGCCTTGTCTTGAAGAATAAGTCTTTTGGTTCCTAGCGTTGGCCGAAGTCAGAGCTCTCCTCCAAGGAATACCGAATATATTGAGATTTCGTTGGAAGCGGATTGATTTAGAGGTAAGAATTGTTTTTGTTGTAGTTTTCAATTATTTTATTATTGTTTGCATGTAATTTAATATTGTTTGTATCTCAGAATTGTCTGGAGATAAATGTAATACCAGTAATTCACTCGGAACCTTGATCCATGAGATTAAGTTAAATTAATATAATATAACTAATTATAATTTCTTTATGTCTTATTGTAAAAATTATCATTACAATATATTCGTTTAAGTTCATTGTTTGTTTACAATCAAATTCAGATTCAAATTTTTGCGTGTCACTAGTCATACTGGCATGGCCGATTTTAGATCAACACTTTTTTATCATTGGAAGATAGATAACACTCCCTCCACTATCTACTAACTCAATGGAAATTCCAAGATTCTGTAACTAGTGAACAACTCACTCGAGAACGGCACCCACTGAGATAACTGTCAACTTCTGCTGACAGGAAGTAATAATCCAGGAGCTATTCAAGGCTATATTTATCTCAATAAATTTTTGACCTCCTGAATTTTAGTGATAAAATCATATTAAGAAGATAATAAATGACGAATGTAAATCACAATAATTAAGTAAGATATAAAAACATTTAAGGTTAGCTAGGAAGTACAATGAATAATATATACAATTATTAAAAGAGCTTTAATAGAAGCTGGGACAAAGCTAAATGAAAATGAAGGGACTGGGAGGGGATCGTCTCTAGTAAAAACTCTAGTATAAACAGCAGCAGTTAAAAGCTTGTCAGAAGAAGAAACGTTCAACTCAGCACTTCTATTACTTAAGCTGAAAGAAAACTTGCCTACGTCCATTAGAGATCCAAAAACATTAGGATCTTCGGAGAATTCCAAAATATTCGGGAATGTAAAACTGTTATCACTTAATAATGATGAGGTTTTAATGGAAATTTTATGAAAGACAGTTGATTCCAAATATAAGTGTGGTTTATCTGATGTGGGGGACACGAGAGGATTTTCGTAATCCAGAGGTTTACCGCAGCTTGCTAAACTCTCGTTCAAACAGGATATTAGAGCACAAAACTGGATTCCCACTTTTCTTACATTGAACAGCTGAGTTCCATTAAAAGCAGCAATTCTGTAAACATATGAATTCGAACTGTTTGGCTTTTTAGAAATTGAAGAATCTTTTTTTGGCCTAAAAGTGAAAGTGGCATTGATATTAAAGGTACAGCAGAATTCAGTATGACATATACTTTGCGTAAATTGTGTTTCATCAATGAAAGCCCCATCTGAGGAAGTTGCACCGAGTTTGTTAAGTGTTGAAACATCAGGAGTAATCAGTGAAGTCTTCATGCCTTTCCATCCTGAATCTCCAACAAGATTTAAATTCTTATCCTGGCCAATAGGTAAAACAAGAGGCTTTTCACCAGCAGTCTTTCCTTTATTAAAAACAGTTATTTCAATTTACATGAATACATAAAAAATTTTTTAATTCTATTTAAAAATAAAAAAGCTTTAATAAAATTGAATTTGTTTATAATAATTTTCAAATATGGCTGAGATTTGACCCAGACTGCCCTGCTTTATGTTGAATGTCCTATAAATTATGCTATGGGGTTTATATCAAAGCCATAAATAATAATAATTTGCTAATCGCCTCCGTTATGGTCAAGCAATAAATAAATAATTATATCAAAGCAAAGCGAGTTAATTCATCTAAAGAAGCCAAAGCTTCGGACAGCTCATATAAGTCTTCGGCTCATATAAGTCTTCGGCTCATGTGAGTCTCAGACTAAGGACTCTTACTAGGGTTTATAATAGCCATAATAACAGTCTATTACAGGTTATTATAAATCAACCAATTTAAAAAAAAAGTTATCAATAAAAACTGGATTGTCTGATGAAGCAGAATGGGATTTCTGCAAAATATAATGTAAATAAACTGACTGCTGGAGAAAGCCGTGTCAACAACAATAATTTTCCCCCGGGGAAGTAATAAAGAACTAAAGTAAGAAATATATACTCAATAACTCATGAACTCTTTACTTACTGTAGAATGCTGTACAAGTCGAGACGCACCAGGCTCTTGAATAAAGGACTTGACTAGTGGTGAAGAGCCACCGGGCTCTCAGCACAAAGGACTTGTACAGCAGTCCGACCCTCCTCTCTCGTTTACTGGCCCTCTACGGCTGATTTTTCCAGGACTTTCACCTTGGGGCTATTAAGGAAGGACTGAGGGAAGCTTTAGCTATTTCTTTCACTACTAGTTGTTGGGGGAATTAACTCTTTGTGACGAGGGAGCTAGAGATTAGGGATACCTGGGTCCTGATCGAAAAAATTAACCCGCCAGTGTTAGAGGCAAAGCCCTAAATCAAAAAGTAGGATGTTTTTTTTTTTGTTTTTTTTTTGCTTTAATAAAAAATAGGTTATTTATTTATTTAGGTTCATTGATTAGTATCAATATCATACAAAAAAATGTATCTTTCGTATTAAAAAATATAGTCTATAAAAAAAAATTATTGGAACAAATAATTACATAATTCCATCTAAAGCAAAAGTAAAGAGCAAAAAGAAAAAGTAAATAAATAATGAAATAAAGTTTTAAACTTTAAGGAAGGAATTTATAAAAATGTGTTCATGCAAGTAAAGAGGGTGAGAATAGCTTCATAACTGGGGCCCGGCTAGATAGACAGACCGCCATACTGCAGGGTTGGCCAGCCTGCACTACCTGCTGTAAGCTAAAGGTTAAACATCCTGTGGGGATGGCAAGAGGTATAAGAATTAACGGTAATGTGACAAGGCTGAGAGGGTAACAATTTCCAATACGCCTGAATAGCTCACACGACCAAAAACTTGATTCAAATATCCTCTTGTGACAGGCAGTAATACTAGAAATACGTAACAGTAATGCTAGATAGTTCTAAAGTCGGGAAATAAGAGGAGCTCTCGACTGTTGGACAAGTAAATGGAGAGTGGGTCCCGTCTTTCCTCCGACTTGTACACAAGGGGCCAGCCGATCTCTACTACTGGAGCAGTCAACAATAGAGAAAGGGTAAACGCAGTGAACAAAAAATACATATTGTTTTGGCTTGATGAATCAGTTGCTTGAATCGAAACAATCTTATGGCATAATACTAAAAAAAAAATACAATTTTTAAAAGGAATTTTCCCTATATCTCATTCTTACCCTCATTGACTGGTGAAACTTTTGGAGTAATCAATGAACTCTTCATTGTTTTTATCACTGGATCATCCCAAATGTATAATTTCTCCCTTGCCTCTTGTTTTAAGGTAACTATTTTACCAGTTGGAGTCCCTGCATCAAAACCAAACAAATATAATAATGATTTAGTTATAATTTTAAAACCTTTGTAAATATTTGTAGTTTCATATATGAAACTAACATACTTCTTTTTTAAAGTAATCTTCTGGAAATTTGTTTGCCCAAATAAATAATATTTTGCTAATACATACATATTATAATAATATTTCAATATTTTTAGTAGTTTTTTTTTTTATTTTAATATCATTTTAATTTTATGGCTGCTGAGGCCATAAGCACACGATTATATTATTATTTTTATTTACTATTATATTATTATTTTATTTTACTATTATTTATTGTGTTGTATACAAACCAAGATAAGGCTTCTAAGTAACCAGAATTTTTTGGCGGGGTTGTGTCATATATTTGCGATTTACAAAAAAGTGCTTGAAATAATTAACATCATCTTTAACGTTTTGTCATAATTGAAGGGCTCAGTGTCAAAGATGAGTAACTCACAATTAGAAATATCTGAGAAAATTAGAATTAAAGTTAAGAAGAATATGAAAACAATCAGTGTTGGAGACAGAAATTATTTTAATTGGTCGAATTAAAATCATTTCTGTCACCAGCACGCTACATTATTCCAGCCTGTTCAGGGTCAAACGTCGTTTTCAGGAGGAGCAATTCTTTGCTTCAGGCTTCCCTTTGTCGCTGTGACTCAAATTCTGGAATTACTGCAGTTGGAGAAAGGAAGTATATGGCTGTTTTCTTTTTTTTTTTATATCTTCCTTTATCCCTATCTTCATTTCCCTTCGTCCTTAATGTTAGGCCATCTCTACTTTTCTGCCGCCTTTTGGGACTGCACGTAAGTACTTATTTTCACTTTCTCTCTAGAGTTCTAACAGACTTATATTTAATTATTTCCATCTATATTGGGAATGTTTTGTGCATATAAATGAACAGGACTCGTCCTGTCTCGTGAACACGTTTTTCTCTATATTTTCATTTTTTATCACCAACGAAAATACCTCACTGTATTGATATATACAAAAAAAAGTAATACACTAAGTGTTAAAAATATAGAAATATTAAAATTCCAATAAAAGGCATGGGAAATTCAATTGTATCATTTCTACAGTTAGGTCCAGGGATCAAAACAGTTTTTTTTTTATCAAAAAAGTTACACCTTAACTGTTAAAAAAAACTTTTATTTAAAAGTTTTAAGAGTAAAAGTTATTTAGGAACTCCTAAAATTAAGTACATGAAAATAAAAGTTAATGTAATACTTTTATAAAAGTTTTCAGTTTTTTAATCAAGAAGTAGGGTTCTGTTGGTTTACAATACGTGGAATACTGGGAAGAAAGAAAATACACACTTCCATAGCTATATTAACTAGGACTTATCCTACACCCCCAGCCCAGCCACTCAAGTAAGTGTTGGAAGAGCCTTTTCAACCCTAAAGTATATATTAAATGATTATAGATATAATATAAATTCCACAAGCTTACAGGATAAATTATTATTGAAATTGAATTAATTCATCAAAATAAGTGAAATGTTCTTTTCTTAAAAATATATTTTTGTCTATTTACTGAAATATATTTGTTGATGCAAAACAAAAAATACACATTGGTAGCTTTAATTTATTCCTTTAAACTTTTTCCTATTAAGTATTTTAATAACTATAACCTTAAGTTGAAAATAAAAGTAAAAGTTTAAAAACTAATTTTTAAAATAAAAGTTAACAATTATTTTCGACCCCTGGTTAGTTCAAATATAAAAAAATAAGCTCTTTTAAAATTAGTAGCAGTAAAAGTAGAGTCAAAATCAAACAAATACTTACCAGATTTACCCTTCTTAAATACTTTTGCAAATAATATGCTAGTTGTCTTTCGTTGGCTCTGTAGGTAAATAGCTGGGCCTTTCTTTCCAGTGTAGATACCACTGCCTGTGTTAGAGCTTAGAACAGAATTACCTCCCGAAGCCAGCAGATTTGTATCAGTGGCGTATGACCAAGCAGCCTGAGTCTGAACAGCTAAAATGAAAAAAAGAGTAAACCCGGATAAAAAATTCACTGCAATCTTTTATTCAAAATTCAGAGCCGGGTTTCAGGATTCTAGCAGAATCTGCCCAACACTGTTCACAAATTGTTTATGAAATACAAATATAAGGAATTAAAAAGTCCGACTCGCAGGAACTGTGTTATCTTAGTGTGGTGCCTTAGTGCCATTAGTAAAGGAATATAAGCTGTTATTGGTAGGTTTTGATATTTTGTGAAGAATATAATATGAAATCTCAAAGAGAAGTAAGATTTTAGGTGTCATAACACAAAACTAACAGTATACTAAGCAACAATTAGTCCATCCTCTTTATCAACATTCGCTCTTGGAAACACTATAACCAATATGTTTCCAATTTTCTTATCTTGTTTTACTGAAAAACTTATTTTCCTTTTAAATGCAATTTAAATATATATATATATATATATAAATATATATATATATATATATATATATATATATACACATATATATTAAAAAGTGAGGTCAACAGAGACAAAACCCCATTCAAAAGAACAAAACTAACAATTTCGAACATTTAAACACTTATTTCTCTGATTGACATCGCTCCATAGAAAATTACTTCAGAACCTATTTTGTATCACCTTCCAATTACTACAAATTTACCAACCGTTTTGAGATATTTTAGAAAATATACCCAGTGGGTCCCCGCTCTTCGATGGAAGGAAGGAAACGCACTAAAATAATAAGATTTATCAGTGTATAAAATGTGTCCTATATATGGGAGCCACAAATGAAATATCTCAGAAGTCGTTAGATAATTAAATAATAGATTCCAAAATATTATGTCTACAAACACACGAAGGGACACAACTTTTTTGAATATTTTTTTCCTCAGATTCTATCCTAAAACACTCTAGGAACTTCTTTTAGCAACAATTTTCAGATAATTTGCCAATTTATAAAGAATTTGTAATATAAATATTTAAATGATTTGGTAAATTAATTGCGTTATGCTCATTTACATTTGAATTAGTCAAAACATAAAAGTTTATATCCTTAAAATAATATGAAGGGTGGCAAAAAAGTCTTTTAGTTTCGTAATCACAAAGAATATATTTGTGGGGGGAGAGCTCTTATGACATTTAACTAATATTCTTACCTGTTAAAAATGGAAGAGAAGAGAACCATAATGTTGGGAAGAGTATATCGGTAACATTGTATTTTTCAATGATTGTTAATGTTGGCTCTTTGAAAAGAATATCAAAACAGATAAATGTACCAAAACGTACTCCAAAATCGGAATCAAAATAAATATGTTCAGGCGTACGAGTTATATTCAGATGCTCTCCAAAAAGATTTGTTTTTCTATACCTGAAAAAAGAATTCAAAATTAATTGTAACATTGAAGACAAGTCGCCTCCTAACCTGAAGATAAACCATCCTAAAATGCTGTGCTATGTGCTAAGCTAAAGCAGATTTCACAATCTTAATTGTGGTGGTTAGCTAATACAAAAAAAAAAAAAATAATAATAATAACTACAATTATTTTTTGATTAAACAAATTGTAGTTATAAATAAATATAGACAAGTTAGGCAACTCTATGAATAGATTTATCTCTATATTAAGTTTTAATAAAGAGGAACATGAGTTAATGATTTTTTTCACTATTTAAGGAAATAAATTATATTTTAGAAAATAATTGATTGTGTAAAAGGAATTAGAACAATGTTTGTAAAGATATGTACTATCTAGACTGAGTAAATCACTTGTCATTTGGTAGATACATGATGGTTGTTATGTTTTCTCAAATCTGTCATTATGTGTTTAACGGTTAGCTGTTCATCAACCTCCGCTTGGATTGGTCTTTCCTTTCTATCCTTTAAATATCAGCGCAGGAGGAATGATTGACCAATCCTAAGTCTTTAAAGACCACTTCTCGTCATGAAAGGGTATTCTGCTTTAAAGGTCAAGGTGTGACCGAAGATTTTATTTGAAGTTGTTTATTGTCAGTCTTCATCCATTTCCATTTTCAGTCATCTACACAACATTTATCACAGTAGTGATCTTTCCAGCTTACGAGTGTCCCTTCTTCGGAAGGACACTCCTCCATTACTTTTCCCTTTAGATTCAAAAGGCTGATTCATAAATGGAAGGGATTCACTTTTACAGCTCCACGTAAAAACAGTTGCCTTTAGTATTGTTTGGGCTTTCCAACAGTGTTTTACGTTTTCAAATTGGCTGAATGAAAGATTTTTCATGAAAAAAAAGTCTAAAAAAATTCAAACAAAAAATGCACCCGATACTGAGGTAATCCCAAACAATGACAGCCGCAGCAAAAGTGCTAAGACAATCCTCAAGCGCCCCAGTGAGCCCTCCATAGACGAGGTAGCCGTTGTCAAAGTGGAGATAGACTAGGGAGTTACATACATATATAAGTAAACAAGACATGAGGCATCAAGGATAATGTATTATGATTAGAAAACATTTAAAATGTTTCTTTACCTCAAAGTCAAAAGCTGGACGCATTCTCTATATACCCATGAAGATTGCGTCACCCAAAACTGTGCCATGGGCATAACACGTTAGGGAGGTGTAGATTGTTAGCCGTTGAGGTGACAAGCAGTCAGAGAATAGTTGGGATCCGGCTAGGAAAACATCAATACGATTTGTATAAAAATCCGTATTAAGGAAGTTTTGTATACTCTTTAGTAGGGTTCATCAGAAAAGAGTGCCGGGGGGGGGGGGGGTAGAGAGAAACTGCTAACTTTGGTTTTTCTTTACCCACTGGCACTAATTGTGTCCTTAATACAGATTTTTACAAAAATCTTATTGATATTTTCCTAATCGAATCCCAACTATTCCCTGACTGCTTATAACATGTTAGGTTAATGTAAATACAAGTACAACTAACTTGAAATTCATGTAAATGACAAATTTGTATTGGTACATTTGTTTCTCGGGTATAATCACACAGGAGAGCACGTCAGAAATAAATTTCTCTTGTACTCCTCCTCGAAGTCTCACAAGAGTCCAAGCTGGGTCTCCCCGTGGTCTAGCGGCTAATGCCTTGGACCACGCAGGAGATGGGGGGGCCCGTTGAGGAAATTCCCGCACCATGGGTGTAAGCACTAATGGCCCATATGTGGTTCGCCATAAAAAAACAAAAACAAAAAACTAGCTGATTTAAACCTAAAAAAGCAGAATCTGACAAGAGGCTTCTTCTACTAGTCCACACCATTTACAAAACAGTGAGTTTACCATTCTCATGGCATGGTGATTATATTACTGTTGTTTGTTCGACAGTATAACCTCTCCCTTTAGCAAATTCATCAGTTCCTCCCAGTATCGAGAGAGCAGTTTCCCTAGTAACACCTCATACGTTGAATCAGGCTTAGTTCTCACCGTTGCAGGTATTCTCACCTTACCACATTGCCCATCACCTTTTTAACCGAAGTGGTTATCTGGCCACAATACGAAGAGGGTGCTGCAGGACAAATGTCCTCACATTTAGTAAGCTCATTTGGTTTCTCATTACTGAATGTTTATTAGAAACATTGAACATAACTCGAAATTCAAACTTATTACTGCCTCAGGAAATGCTATTATGACTAATAACAACAAAGTAGCTAAGGTTTATTTCATAATATAAATTGTCAATAACAAATGAAAAATACTTATTTATTTACCTTCCAATAATTTTTCCATTTCTGTCGAGAATAATATTTGTGTTATAATGAAGTGTTTCAGAGTCAGATATATATTTTTCGTGTAAATTTGCCACAACATAAATACTATTCGTACGTGCAGCTTCCGAAAGCAGTTTTATTACCTGAAAAACCATTAATACATGAAATATGATTTATTTAAATTTTCCTACAGGTTAACTAGAATTTATCTATAGGTTTCCACTCTTTTCTGGCCTGAGTAGTGATGATGTATTTTCTTTTTTTCAAAATAAAAGCCACCATACCTAGTGGGAATCGAATCCACAAACCTTGGGCATAGAGTGTTTACACCTGAATGCTTGTAGCCTCAAAAAAAAATGTTATATAAAAAAATAAGATTTAAATAAAAAAGAGAACTTCTGGCTCAGATTAGAATCACTAAATCGATAACTAATTATTTTAAACAAATCATTAAATAATTGTTAAAAAAAAAATCAGTCCCGTAACAGGCCACGAGGGCCCTGAGGGGCAGATACTATAGAGGTATCTGATTCATGACCATATGGCACACTAGGGAGATAGTGTGGTCAGTACTATACCTGATTTTCCCCTTGGCTGCTTTGACTGCTAGAGTCATTAGCATCCAAGGTACCCATTGATAAATTTATTAAAGACTGGGTTGGCCTAGGGACGGTCAGGCTGGCCGAATTCAACCCATGGTGCGAAGGCACTAGAAGAAAAAATCTTTAGTGCTTGCTCGGGATTTGAACTCAGGCCTCCAGCTTATTAGTCCAGTGCTCTACCACTGAGCTAACCTCGCCCCCATTAAATAATTGTTGTTATTCCTTATCGAAAAAAGTGACATGATATCATTATTCTTGATCAAAAATATTTAATGATCAGAAATAATGATCAACTTAAGATTATTTTAGCTTTTGATGAAACATAAAATTGACTCTGAAAAAAATCATAAAATGATTTTTAAAAATACCAGATAACCACCAGATGGGATCTGCTATAAGTACTCTGGCAGCAAGTCTTTGCACGGACTCTCTGGTGGTTAAATTTATTTTATTTACAAGGAACTCTTTTCTAGAAAAAAAAAAAAGAGATTTTAAGAGATGACATAAATCAAGCAAGTGGCGGTCCAGAAAGAGATTGGAGAAGAAGGTGAGGGGAGGTCCGTTAGAAATCCATGTGCAGAGAGCTTCTTGCACAGTGGATTGATACCTAATAAGATAGGAAATCTTCTGGGAAAAGTTGAAGTGTAAGCTACTTTTAGAAGTAAGGGCTCCCTCAAAGACCGCTTTTCGTAAACGAAGGACAGGATACCCCTATCCGGTTGGTACAAGGTGGAGTGCACCTCTTGTGATGCACACATAAGTGAGCCAAAGTGGGAGGACGTTTCACACTCAAGTTAAGGAACATCTGACCAGAAATGATTCTGAAATGAAAAAATATCTGAATGACAGCTCACTAGAAGTGCAGGCCCTGCATTACTGTAATAAAGGAAAAAAGATGGACCTGCTCGATCAGCTGGAAATAAAATTGTACGCCCTGACCTCGTGTAAATGTTTAAATGCTAGAGGAGATGGAGGCACACTCTAAATGCCATCTTACCCCACCTGGCACGGCCCGAACAGTCGGTAGAAGGCCCAAGTGAACCTCCCTGAGCCTTAGGCATTTGGATGGGGTTTTTATGTTTATGTGTCTATTTTACATTATTACTTGCCATAAATTTTAATGGTTGCCACCTGGTGGGTAATTTTAATGCAATAGAAATTTTAGCAAAAATGTTTGCTATTAAGTTTTATACATCCTATGGACATGTCATACTGAACTAAACATGAAAAATACAAATATAACTTACAGGATGAACATCTTTAACCTTCTTTTCAAAAGGCACTTCAATAAATTCCAATGGATCAAAAAGGCCCAAGCCATCTTCTGGAAAGACGACAATATCTGCCTAAGAAAAGAGAATAATAAAACAAAAGAAATAATATCATCATAAAATTCATTAGTTCTAAATTAACTATCATGTGAACAGTATCCAACCATCCTTCAGAGTGTCCAAAAGACAATTGAAAATCACTTACAATGATTTTCCAACAATTTTTGAGATATTTAAGAAGATTTATGAAAAGGCCAAAACTGACCATGTCTGTTGAAAAAATATCTACTCCAAACACTAGAAGTTTCGTAGTCTGGATAAATCCAAAATAAATTTGAATCTCAATTTGTTTTTCTGAAGTATCCAAAATGAAAATTCTAACTTCTTTTCATTTCCCCAAAACATTTAAAGAGGTTTTATAAAAGTCCCCATTTTTAATTTAAAAAAAAAGAATCTCAAAGGTTATTAACGCAACCAAAACATTTTTTTTTTCAGTGAATTTTGGTTGTATTAACGATACCCATACACCTTCTCTTTATATTCCTTTTATTCAACAGACTGTTTTCGAGGTCGCAACCACATCCTTAGTTTCCTGTTAACAACAATCGAATATTGGAAAATTAAAATAAAATCCCTCTAGAATTAGTCAAAAATTAAAACTACTAAAAAGTACAATTAAATCGCAATTCTGAAATTCCAAAAATCTTAATTTTATCACATAACTCCCAGCTGCTGAAAATTCCAACATTTCAAAAATAATAATAGAACAAATATAAATAAAATAAACAAGAATGATTCACAAATAACCAAAAAAACACCAAAATCCACGCCCACCTCCTATAGCTCAGCAAGGTTCACTCGAGCCTTCTTCAAATTTTACTGGCCCTATAACGGAGCTAGGTGGGGGAGGCTGTTGTTAGAAACGTGTTGAAGTTGGCCTCCTTCTCTGCTGTTTAAACAATTTCGTAAAGTTATTGCAATAAGCAAAAATAATGGATTGTTTGCTCGAGCAGAACAAACAATTAAAATAGATACCCTGAATTCACTTCACGAAATTGTTTAAACAGCAGAGGAGAAGGAGACAAACTTCAACACGTTCCTAACAACAGCCTCCCCTACCTAGCTCGGTTATAGGGCCAGTGCAGTCTGAAGTGGGCCTGAGTGAACCTCGCTGAGCTTTAGGTGTGTGTTTTTTGGGGGTATTTCAAGGATGAGATTGTGACCTCAAAAAACGTTCTGTTGAATAAAAGAAATATAAAGTGGAGGTGTTTGACCCGTTTTTAAACCTATTTGCAATAAAATATCAAGTTTAAACACCAAATGTAAAGTAAGTATCCATTTCACTATTATTAAGTTTAAATAAAACTCACTTCTTCCGAAGCTCTAGCGATTATATGAGTAAATTCCTCAGCATTTGCTAAAAGACTGTTCTTCGATTCAGTACCCTTGACGGGAGAATATTCCACCACAGCAGCATGATAATAGTCTTCATTCCGTGGAGTCTAAAACCATTGTGTAATTCAACATAAATAAGATGGCGAAAAAAATAACAAATAACTACAAGTTAATGACTATAATAGAAATTAAAGTGATTATTACAAAAAACTAAAATTTTCAGAAACAAAAAAAAATGAGTAGCTTCATTTGTGCTCGATGAAATGAAAATTACTTTTATATTGACTCTTGCACCATTAACAGCTTTGCATTGTACATAAAATAAATATATTTTTTAAGAGAATAGTTGAGAAAATATAAAAAAATTCATGGGCACGTCTGAAGCAAATCTTAGTTAAATGAAGCATGAAATAGTTTAATTCTAAAATAAGATTATTTATTATATAATTCTGACAAATTACAAATCATTTTTGAATGATAAACATACTGAAAATAGCAGACAGGTCCAAGGACTAGTCTGGATTTTGGTGGAAAGGCGATGCACCTGCCTAATTTTTGTAGAATTGTTAATACTTCACACTCATATACAATGTGACCTATCTGTTTTTTGTGGTAGTCAATAATATAAAAATGTAGAGCTGACTTGGAGAGGAAGAAGATGTATTTATCTCAAAATATCAATTTTTGAACTTATCTGGTTTTTGTAATGATCTCTTCAATTATACTCTAGCGTGAGAATAATTTTTATTAGGTGTATGATATAATTTTTTTACTTTCACAAGGTTTATTTTGAATTCACAGATATTAAATATTTAATTCTTCATTGAAGAGCCATTCATTCCATATTGGATTTGTCTGTACTTGCGAAATGTTCCAAATGAATCCATCAATTCTAAGTACCCGAACTGAAAATTAGTAAGGAAAACTATTATTAATCACTTTTCACAAACAACAGTTACAGATATCGCCTTAAAAATGGTTTCATTTGTTTTACTACTTTAAAGAAACTACAAAAAGAGTACCTACAAGGCCATGAACAAAAAAACATAAGCGTTACAATTTGTTTTGTGCGAATTTCACCAAAAACAATGTTCCGGTGGGCAGATTCTGCTGGCTAACAAACTTGACCTTTCAAATCATACATGGGCGTGCAGAAAATTATTTTGGGGGCGCTGGGAGAATTTCGGGGGCATGGAATACTAACAATCTAGAACTTGGAATATTTAGCCAATTAAAATGCTATTACATAAAAAAAAAACTTATTTTTTTCTGAATTAAGTGATATTATTTTTAAGATTTTTTGACATATTTTTACCGATTAAATAGAAATTTCTAGTCCTAGTACTACACTTATCCAAAGCACCACTGAGTAAGAATTAAATTTTGAATCAAGCTTTTGACATACAAACTTTCTTCCTACTAATGGTTCAAATATAATTACCTTTACAGAACAAACAGATGAAATAAATATTGCAAAGAAGAAAGATCCCAGTGTTCCTTCCATTAAAAACAGATTTGTTTTTATACTGTTCCACTGAAACAAAATTTGTTTATAAGCTGATGTGACACTTAGTACTCTTTTCATATATTCTCTCCTTAACCTTCCAGTAGTGGCACCCCTATTTGGGACATCCATAGTGGCGCTACACCTCACAGGTGCAAACCCTATTTCGCGCGGAAAAATGTGCCTCAACAACGTGATTACATTGCTATTTGAGAGAAATAGTAGAAAACTGGAGACTTGATAACAAAACAACACTTTTGTTTTTGCGGGGGATATAAGAAACCATCGTTTTCGATTAAATAAAATCATGTCATGTTCGATATGAAAAAAATATGAAATTGAATAATCAATCTATGTATAGGAGTTGTAACGTCTAAACCCGGCCATACTTAAAAACACTCTGCTGTTATTGGTATAAGTGCCAAATTTCTGATTTTTTTTTTTTTTTTTAAAAAGTATCATGTCTCATGACTACACTATTACTAGGTACTGATAGTGGAGTCGTAATCCACATTTGTAACGCTTTTTTTTCAGTTTAGTCGTCGCTAAAGCATATTTATGCTAATAACAACGTCCTGTGATCCTGTGTTGCTAAAATGTGTATACGAGGCCATCTTAAATCTTATCCTACATGATATTCATGTAAAAAAGGGTAGGAAATCACACGAATAGTGGCGCTGTAACTAGCAATTGAAGACCAATTTTTACTCCTCTCATTTATTCTACGATCGAATAAACTCACTCACATACTCATAGATGATAGCGTAGTAAGATAGAGAACGAAAAGTGTAAATATCTCATATCTGTAAAACTTACGCGAGTTGTGGCGCGGCACCTGAAAGGTGACGAGAGCAGCCACTGACAATGATGAGCTCACAAAAAGGCGTCAATGCGACTGGCCGGTGGAAAAACGGAAATCCGGAAGATACTAAAGCGGAGAGCCCGCCAAAACACGGCTGCCAACCGTGATCCAAAAAATAAAAAAATATGCACCTCTCTGGTGCGCACCACTAACGGAGGGTTAAAGGGTGATATTAAGGATGAAACACACACACACACATATATATATATATATATATATATATATATATATATATATATATAAACACAAGGGCCCAGAGGGGCAGATATGGTAGAAGTACCTGATTCTTGACCATACAGCACACAAGGGAGATAGTGTGGTCAGTACTATGCTCTGACCGTCTGTTTTTTGTCCCTTGGCAGGTACCCATTAATCAATTAATTAAAGGCTGGGTGTGCCTAGGGATGGTCAGGGACCCCAAATTACACAGTATAAAAAAAGGTATTTTATCATATTCAAAAGTATTCCGACTTACAAAAAATTAACTTTTTGTCTCTTACAGAGAATAAACAAGATCTATATTTAATTCAAAGAAGTTCATATAAAATCCTGCACTCAAAAAAAACAAAAAAACGTTCTTCTTACCCAACCTTACAATCATCGTTATTGATTTTTCTATTAATTGTGTGGGTGTTTAATGGCGTATCAACAATTGGGCTATTAACACTGTCTTTCTATTAATAACCTTTTTTTTGGCAAGAAAAATTAAATAATTCAATAATTAATGCAGCCATTAAATATTTCAAATAATTTTCTTTATTGAATTCAGTAATAATTGAATGTAAATAATATTGAGGGTAAAATAATTTTTTTTTTTTTTTTCGAAAGTTATACTCATAAATTAATAAATATTTCTTCGCCATAATCCGTCTTAAATAGCATTAACAAGATATTTTATAACTTAATCTAGATAATTCAATTTACAATCATTAAAAAAAAAATCTTTATATTTAAATGTGTAATTGTTTTTTTTTAATATATTAGTTAAATTACAAAGTAATAGTTTACAATAATTTCTAAAGGAAAACATCACAAAGTCATCGCTGCAGCCCCCTCAGCCCCCCCCCATATATGCCCATGGTAGAAACTTCACTCATTTCTTCAGTGAAACGTTTTTTCTCGAAATAAAACTCATCACTGTCATCCTGGAAATTATCGAACAAATTATTTACATTTACTATTGCTTTGGTAGAATCTTCATATTTTTCATGTGAGAATATTATTTATAATAATGAGTTTTATATTGGGGGGGGGCTAGTTTAGATCTAACTTAATAACCATTTAAATCATTAAATGGTATAGTTTTTTTTTTTTAAAGTAAAGAAATGCAAGTATGACATGGCAAATAATTATGAAACAATATTTCAATAAAAATGTTCGTCATTTTATAAATAACAGAACAAAATCTCTCAAACAAAAATTATAATTTCTAAAATAATAAGAGTTCCAGCACTGAACAAAAATAAGAGGCTTACCTCTATGAACATTGGACATTGAAAACTAATAATTAGGCATTCAATGTTTATACAGTATTATAGAGAAAAAGGCAGCTTTAATTTAAGCTTTAGCAATAAGGGAAACTAAATTGTTCAATGAGCGTATTTTCTGACAGAAAATGTTCCATAACAGATCAGAATTCACTTTTTCTTAAAAGTTAAAATCAATCATTGCTAAAAACATAGTTCATTTATCAACTCACCTACCAGGAACAGCTAAATCAAAATTATCATAGAAATAAAAACTTTAGTACACTGATTGAAAGCCAACACTTATCTGAAGTAATTCAGTTGAAATGATAACAGTATTGATTTCAATAAGTGCCAGTTTTGTCATCAGGAAAGCCTTAAGAGATAACAAAAATAAAAATTTAGCTCACCTAAGTTAAATATTGTTAATTATGTTGTAGCAAAGCAATACTCTATGTATTCATCATTAACTAATCGTTGAGATATAAACTCTTTTCAACCTAAATATGACAGAGGTTGAGTACTCATTGAACAATCTAACAGGAAAATAAATTAATTTTAAGGTATGGGATTAACATAAAAAGAATTTCCACAGAGATGATTCATATCAAGAAATTAGTAATCACATAAAACAATTGTGACTCAAAAGATGTAACTGATATAAATAAATTAAACATTAGGCACCGACATGAGGTAAAATGTTTTATCTTTTTATAGGAAATATTTTCTTTACAAGGGAACATCCCCAAGTGACCGGAGCTGATTTTTATGAAACTTTGTATATTTATTAAACACATGAAAATAATCAATACCTATTTTTTTTTATATCGGCCCAATCGCACATTTAAGGGGTGAAACCACCAAATATTCTAACAAGGGGAGTATACAGTGGGGTCACCGTTAAGGTACTTTTTTTTTTCTGGTGATTCCACATCGAAAAGTAGTCGACACGTGTCTGAGCGTTCTGTCCAAAGCGCCTTAGGAGTGGAGAAATAAAATAGGTAGGAAATTTAAAATCAGCACCCCAAGAAACTCTAATGAGGTAAATATCATCAAAAATAAAACTTTTTTCCTACAATACCGAGAGATACCGGAGACTACTTGTCTCTTCCGGAGAGGAAAAAAGTATTATTTTTTGTTTTCGATGATATTTACCTCATTAGAATTTCTTGGGGTGCTGATTTTAAATGTGCTAATATTTTTGGTGTAAAAAAAATGTATAATATTAGTTTACTTCAAATATAAGCATATTTTTGAATTAAATTGATGAAATATAAATTATTGTTTAACGATTGTATTCGTTCCTTATTCTACACTCTAAAACAAATGAATTGGTGAAAGATTTATGTCTATATCATTTTCTAAACTCGATACATAAAATAAAGCATTTTCAATCCATTTTATTTTATTTCTCAGCTCCTAAGGCACATTGAATGGAACGCTTGGACATGTGTGGACTAGTTTTCGATGTAGAATCACCAGAAAAAAAAAAAAAATGGGATTTTCCTCTCAAGATTTTTCCAACTATTATAATAGTTAAATATGTCATGTGGCCATTCCACTATAAATATGTGCTGGGCATCAAGAATAAACCAAGAGCTAACACACAAAACGGTTGTACAGCTCTAAAAAACACGATGATATGTATGATAATTAAATCTAACAAGAAAAAAAACACATTTGAAGCAAATAACCCTTATAATTCTTACTTTTCAAATCTTCCTAATCATCAAATTTTCTTCTTAGATTTTTGCCTTCTCGTCACTTTTTTTTTTTTTTCAGCCTAAAATTCTACTTTTGTTTCAATTTCTTCATTTTTATTCAAATCTGATACTGTCATCTCCTTATTATTAACTACCTATCCACACATTTTTGTAACATACCAATATCTCAAGCTTACTGGTATGGGGGAAAAAAGTTAAAAATTATTTGAATTTTTTTAATGCATGTGGAATCTTCTCAAGGCAGGTTAATCTTTATATGGTACCAATAGACTTTTTGTCTCATTCTCAAATTCAATGGAATTTTCATCATCAGATTCCTCCAGTTAGTAGGCCTTGATTCATTATCTAACTGCACCTCTTTTAGATGAGTAGAAATTTTATTTGCTGTATCTAAATATGTTGCATCAAGTTTATCTGAATGGATAAATTTGGCTGTCTTTATAAGGAATGCCATCTCTCTTTGAAATATTATTTGCTTGGGTTTTACAATATTAATGATTCGTTAAGCCTTTGAATCTCTCTCCTGTCTTTACCACAGGGTTATCTGTTTTGTTAACTACAATGCATTGTCCATTAATGCATGCAACACAATCATCATACATTTTACAGAAAAACAATTTGAATAATATTTCTTAGGATGGCCCAACCATTGTTGCAACAGGTTTTTAGAATTTGTTTTCACTAGCTTATCTTCTCCCAAATAACATGGTAAAATAGGGAAGGTCGCCTTACCGAGTAAACTCCAAATTAATTCTTTTCTGTCGAAATCTTTCCAAAATTTTCACATTTAGAGTAGATTTTACAATCTTCCAGATCAAAAGCAACTTTGAAATCCTTATCAGTAATTCTGTCACTGATAGCAGGTTTGTTGACAAATATAGTGCATACAAAACATCTGATAACTGTTATTACTTCATAAATGTCCTGCTTGTCCATTATATTTTCATTTTATTTTGGTATTTTTCTCCAGTGGTTTAATTTTTTGGACACAACTTTTCACTGTTTCCACCGTGGCTTCGTGGCATTCTTCACATCTATTTTTATAAGCACAAGTTTAGAATAAAGAGAAGATGAAATAAACGATAATGTAAGGAAGAACTTGATGTATGCGGAACAAATAAAAACGTAAATAATGCAATTGAACCCTGGGATAAAATAAGGTGACCCATGTGGTTGATTTCACCCAAAAAAAAAAAAAAAAAAAAAAGACAGGTTCGCGGGAGAGTAGTGATGCTGGTTCTGAACCATTGAGTTAGAAGGGAGGGGAGGGAGTCAAAGAAAAAAGTTGAAGCCTAAAATCGGACATGCCAGTGTGACCAAGGGCGCGCGAAAAGGTGAATTTTTGAATAGGATTGTAAAAAAACAATGAAAGTAAACTAAGTTATGTATCGTATTCGTATTAATTTATATTTATATATACGTATAGATATAAATCAGTACGAATATGATATATATATTCGTTTAAGTTCATTGTTTGCTTACAATCATATTTCGCGCGTCACTAGTCACACTGGCATGGCCGATTTTAGACCTACACTTTTTAGCATTGGAAGATAAATAACACTCCCTCCAGTATCAGTCCAGGCAACGAATGCTGGAAAACAGCTATAGGTGGAAATTTTTGGAACACAATTTTTGACTTCGTAACTTTGTTTGGGCTGAATAGGAGGTGAACATATCAAAAGTCCTCGCCCCTAGCCTTTAAGCCGGTGGGAGGGGGGGTTTAGAAGGTCCCATTTTTCGGGTTTTCACTTATATCTCGGAAACCCTGCCTCCTAGCGACATGACCATTCTATAACAAATGAAAGCTTATTAAATTTCCTACAAGTTCTATTCAATGAAGTTTTTCGAGATATCTTTAGTTTTCAAAATATCCGCTCTTGAAAGTCTGTCATTTTGGGAAAAAACACACTTTTTTCTATTCTTGACCTGATATCTCTTCAACGATGCACCCAAAAAATAAATGTCGGTTATGGGGTTGTAGAGCATTCCATTCGCTTCAATAATATATATTACAATACTATTTTATGTATTTTCTTTCAAACGTTATATACGCACTCACTTGGTCTTAACAAAACCATTGCCAATATAATGGTCAAGATGTTATATAATTGAATGTGAATAACTGGTCAGAGGCCCAAAATTATATATTTCGTACTATTTATACTTCCAGTACTACCTATATTTACATAATGGAGTATATTTTGGACAATACAATGTCTGGAAATGGTGAGAAATTGAAGGGTTCATTGGTCGACAGTTGTTGCAAGATATCACGATGAACACTAAAAATGTTTTCACAGTTGAAGGAAAATACATAAAATAGTAAAGTTATATATATTATTGGAGCGAATGGAATGCTCTACAACCCCATAACCGACATTTATTTTTTGGGTGCATCGTTGAAGAGATATCCGGTCGAGAATAGAAAAAAGTGTGTTTTTTACCCAAAATGACAGACTTTCAAGAGCGGATATTTTGAAAACTAAAGATATCTCGATAAACTTAATTGAATAGAACTTGTAGGAAATTTAATAAGCTTTCATTTGTTATAGAATGGCCATGTCGCTAGGACGCAGGGTTTCCAAGATATAAGTGAAAACCCGAAAAATAGGACCTTCTAAACCCCCCCTCCCCCCGGCTCAAAGGCACCGGGTGAGGACTTTTGATATGTTGACCACCTAACTAGCCGAAACAAAGTTATGAAGTTAAAAATTGTGTTCCAAACATTTCCACCTATAACTCTTAGTTTCCTGGGCTGTTAGTCGCTACATTTCAGACTTCACGATAAACACTGAAATTCTTTTTACGTTTGAAGGAAAATACATAAAATAGCAAAGAAATATATATTATTGAAGGGAATGCAATACTCTACAACCCTATAACCGTTATTTATTATTTTGGTACATCGTTGAAGAGTTATCCGGTCAAAACGGGGAAAAAATATGCGGCAAAAGTGTTTTTCCCCAAAATGACAGACTTTCAAGAGCGGATATTTCGAAAACTAAAGATATCTCGAAAAACTTTATTAGAAAGAACTTGTAGGAAATTTAATCAGCTTTCATTTGTTATAGAATAGTCATGTCGCTAGGACGCAGGGTTCCGAGATATAAGTGAAAACCCAAAAAATGGGACCTTCTAAACCCCCCTTCCCCCCCGGCTTAAAGGCTAGGGGCGAGGACTTTTGATATGTTCACCTCCTATCCAGCCCAAACAAAGTTACGAAGTCAAAAATTGTGTTCCAAAAATTTTTATCTATAACTGTCCGTTGAGTGGACTGTATCTACTAACTAAAGGGTTCTGAAAGGCTACATTTCAAGGCTGCACGGGCTGAGGGGGCTGCAGCACCCCCCCCCCTCCGAAAATTTGATGTTATCGGTAAAATGTGTCATAAACCCCTTAAAAATAAATTAAATAAGATCTCTTAGTTCAGATTTTTTTTTTTTTTTTGTTGGTGTAATAGAGTTTTAGTTGACTAACTATTCCAAGTTCTAGATTTTTAGTATTTCATACCCCTGAAATGCTCATAGCCCCCCCCCCGAAATTATCGTATATACGCCTATGGATGGCGGGATATAGATAGAATCCCGGTTGGAAGTTTTCAAAGGTTTATGTACTGTGTTGTTTAAATCACAGCTGTTAGAGAAAATGGTAAGAGTAGTGAAAAAAGAAGAGTGTCGATGTCAGTGACACTATGAACGAGTGTGCTTATCAGAGATGGTTCGTTCACGACTGAGCAGACACTTTTTGAATGGATCACCGAATACATTTAGCGCAGGTTCCGGGATGAGTGAATTGCGGACTAACAAGAATCTGTGATTAATGAGGCCAAACAAATCAATAAAAGATCGAGATTTGATTTTCTAAAGAAATGGTTAATAATTAATATATTAAATACAATTTTTATTTACAAGATTTTTAGAAATTTAATTCAACATGACTTGTCTGTGTTTTAGGACAAAAAAAATACTAGTTATATTTGGCTTGTTACATATAATTTCTGAATGTAGCGGACTTATTGATATTGATACTTTACACACGTCAAGAAACAATATTGTATAAGTTAAAATATAAAAGTCAAATATAACCTTAGACATAAAGTTACATAATCAGAAATAGTCTATTTCACTAATTCTTGCAATAACTAGGAAACTTCACAAAATGATTTTCGTTGTTTTATTAGGATTTTCTTCTATTATTTTCAGAATTTTATTTATTTATTTTTAAATTGATTTATTCATTTTCACTTTATTTTAGCGCGGTTCATCCTTCCCTCCACAGGGAGGAAACCCGCTTATGAGGTTGACATCATGACGCAACCCAGAACGCCTGGGGTTATATATATATATATATATATATATATATATATATATATATATATATATATTAAAATTATATTTTGTTAAAGAAAATGCAAGTCTTATGACTATGTAATTGTAAGTCAGAACTATTGTTATTTTAAGAGGATAACTTGATTGAGAGCTAAGCGACTATCGGGGCAGAGCTAGAGCTAAGCCCCACCACTAACGACTTGCCAAAAGCCCATATTGTTGGAAGTCCTGAGTCTAATTGCCGGATTCCCTGAAAGCCGCTAATGCGAGTTGTAACACCGCTTATCCTCCACCATTATACCCTACTAAACCCCGCTCTACCTACACTTACTGTTCTCCAAGTAATAGGGCTTATTTTATACTTATCTTAGGGCTGCCTTTTAACCGACTTCTCGTAGGGTGCATGGGCGTATATAGCTAGGCTTGCCATACGTCCCGGTTTGGCCGGGACTGTCCTGTTATTTTCCTCTTGTCCCGGTGTCCCGCCCGGTTTTATCAATATTCCGGAAACGGTCGTAAGAAGTAAAAAGTAATGAAATTATGATCCTTTTAATGAAAGTAAAGATTCTTTTATATGACACATCTTGCCATGTGTGCAGGGCCGCCACTTCTCACAGCCGGGCCACCATTTCTCAGAGCCAGAATGAAAATTCCAGTACTTTGCTATAGGACTTTGGGCATTTTAAAATTATTGTCATCAAACAACAATTTTCATTCGACAATCGGTGCAGCAAAGATCACTTTCGGTACTTGTAGTTTTATTACGACTCCTAATGAAATATCCTATTCTGGGACTACACTTGTTTTGTCGTCCATGTACATTAAAAAAATATAGATCCCATTCCAATAAATATAGGCTACGCTCGTCTATATTTCTAAGCCCCATTCTTTTTACAAGCTACATTTTTTTTTCCAGTTAGCGAGGATCGGCCCGGGCCCCCACGGTGCCCGGGGCCGGGACAACTGTACCCGGTTGTCCCTCCCCCCCTCCATGTGGCGGCCCTGCATGTGTGACACAAGTCCCCTCTGGTGGACAAGCTCTGAAGCTGGGTTCATACAGTTTTGATTATTTATAAATATATATTTACCAATTTATTTCATAGTCATAACAGAAAACACGGATTCTTGAGTTGTGTCACTTTAGAAATACTAGTGCAATATCATAAAGAAAGATATAAAATTTAGATGTGAAAGAAAGAAAAAAAAATGGCAATGTGCATTCATAGTAATAAAAAAAGTTGAAATATAAATTATTGTTTAACGATTGTATTTGTTCTTTAACCTACTTTGTAAAACAAATGAATTAGTGAAAGAATCATGTCGATAACATTTTCTAAACTGGCTATATAAAATAAAGCATTTCCAACCTATTTGATTTTATTTCTCAGCTCCTAAGACGTATTGGACTGATCCCTCGGACACGTGTTCGATCCCCACTGCGCCGGTGGTGATCGAGCCCACCGGCTAGACAGCTAGGCGCTAGACACTAGATCACGGGAGACCCCAATTTCAGCCCTTAAAAGTGCGATTGGGCCGATATAAAAAAATACGTATCGATTATTTTTACGTGTTTAATAAATATACAAAGTTTCATAAAAATCGGCTTCGGACACTTGGGGATGTTCCCTTGTTAGTTCAGAAAAAATAGTTTTATTGGGTGTAATAGCTTTTTAATTGGCTAACTATTCCAAGTTCTAGATTGTAAGTATTCCATACACCCAAATGATCTCAGCCCCCCCCCCGAAATTCTCCTTGCCCCTCCCGAAATTATTTTCTATATTCGCCCATGTTGGAGCATTCAAAAATATTTAGCTCACTTTAACGTAAATATTCAAGTACCCACTTTTGAGAACATAATCCAGAAATACTTCTGGTTACGTTGTGATTGGTTTTACGTCATTCTGTCGATATAAAATATTTCAATTTATTCGCGGTAAAAGTGCTTCGGGGGGACGCCGCAGTCTGGCTGTATACGGTGCTCCCATACTGGAATTGATTATCATTATTTCGGTACCGTTACGGTTCCCGGGGCCCGATACATTTTTATTTATTTTTTTTTGTAATATACAAGCCATAAGTTTTCAATCTGTCCAACTCTCATGAAAATATATAAAAAAATACGTCGTCTATAACCGTCTTTCATAAAGGCAAGGGTGCACAGATCAGCTGGTATGTCTGCATTGGACTCCTGATACCGATACCACAGCAAACCTGGTAATATCTGAAAGGCGCCATGTCTCGTAAAACACCTGTTGCGTTATATAATGCACCACACTCCTAATAAAGTTTAAGAAACTATTTCCTAGTGAGAAATTTGAAGACTTGAATTTTTCTTTGAGCTGCATTTCCTGCAAGAAGAAGCTGCAAGAAATATTTCTGATTACACAGGTGTAGAGGTTCTCATCAGGGTTTCAGGAAATATTGCAGTTGACAGGAAAAGGTTATTGTTACACTTAGTTTGAAGACATATTTTTTTGTTTATTTGTTACTTGCTCATTGCTTGTCCGCTTTATATCAGAATGAGTTTCTTGAAAAGTATGAATGAAAAGACCTCAGACATATAACTCACTGAATCTCAAGACCTATGAAGAAATTATGACATATTTTTGCAATTTATCACATGTATAACAACAAATTTACAACATTTCCTTTTGTTTGAGCATTTTTAAGCAATTTGTCATTAATTTTGAACAAAATGGCTTCTTCTGAACACTGGCTGGTTGCATTACCAAGGGAGAAGATAGATTCATCATTAATGAAGGTATTTGATATGAATGGCTTTTTTTCCCCATTAGTCTCAATTTGATTGGAATTAATGGTTTATGATGAAGACTTTCTTATTTGAATAAAATTATATTGATTTTGTTTTTATGTTATGGATTAGTTCTATTATTATTTATTTATTTTGGTTGAATTTGAAGGTTCGTATGGAACCATTAATTTTTAAATTTTCAGAGCTTTTAAACATCTATAAGATCATACTTTGAAATGATCATGTTGTAAGATGGTGGACTCAGATGAAAAAATCCTTGATTAGTTTTATATGAAATTATGATTAAGCCTGATATTAAAAGAGCTTGTTTTGTAAAAAAAAAAAGTTTGGTCCCTCGCACACTCTACCCCCACGAATTCCTCTTTACTGTGCATTTAAATAATTTGAGTCAAATAGCGAGAATTTATTATTCAAATAAGGAAAATAAATTGTATGGTGCTTATATAAGATATGAATATTGCGTAAATGTTGTTAAGTGTCCACTCTTTGGGATGCTGTAAGTAGTGGAATCATTTCTAGAATGTAGGGCACATTAAATGCGTTTTCTAGATGAGATTTAAATAGTGGAAGATTATATAGATATTAGGACCTTAATTAGTAGAAATAGTAAGGCAGAGTACATCTTGAAGAGCAGTATGAAAGCCATTGCTTTATAATATCACATTTGTAACGCAATAGTTGTCTAAAGATAGGTTGCAATAGCTGGGTTTGCCTGAATGTATAAGTCAATAGCATTGCCGTTACCAATATGAAATCTATTCACAGGTTTCTTTGTTTATCCAAAAGAGACCATCTCCAAAGCAACACAATTAAGAATGTCAATACAAATGGTAGTCTTGGAAGGCACAAATCAAAGATACCAGGATAATTGGTTTGGCCACATCAGTAGTACACCACATCAAGACCATAGCTGTCTTTCATAAAATATATAGCCAAGTTGCGATTAGTGTAAGGGCAGTGGCTATGAGAGATGTGGGCCTAGTTGGCTTGTTTGCTTAGATCGGGGCCTCTCCCTTTCGAAAGATACTTAGGAGAAAGTGGAAATAGGAAGAGGAAAGAGAAGGTAATTGTGTAAATTACTAAATTAAGATTTCACAGTCCAATGCAGAGAGAGTTAAGCTAAGATAATCACAAGGACCTCTAAATTACAAGTTTCAATTCTTAAAATCGACAATTACTAAAAGGTAATATATATTTTATTTTCTTCAAAATTGGACCCTGCAACATACTAAAACTATAGCCTGTTCAAATAGATGGAGTAGTTGGAGGGAAAAGGGTGTGGTCTAAATTCCCATAATCCAGTAAAATTCCCTCTATTACCTTGAACTCAGAAGATATCACTTGTTTGTTTACTAAGCTATAACCTTATTTTTCATTATGGTTTAATATAAAGTGTCATTTATATTTTAGTATGTGAATAAATGGTTTTTAAAATTATCTCTTTAGACTTGTTGCTGATACAAGGAACTTGAAGCTAAGTGTAGATATTTCAGATAGAATGTTTATATTTCATTCTGAGTCAGTGCTAATTTTACTATCATCAGTAGTTGACTCCTCACATGAATTATCAGCTTATCTATGTCAGTATCTACATACATTACAATCATTAACTTTTTATCCATTTTCAATGTTTCCCAGCATTTTTCTGTTGGCTATTCTATAAAAAGGTTTCCAGTTAGTGCCCCCTTTTCAATTAAATTGCAATTTAAAGATGTTCTTGCTATTACCCGTTTTATATTCTCCCAAATAAGCTTGTAAAATGTAGGGGTGAGTTCTTTCTAATTATAAATTGTAATACATTTTATATTCTTAGGAACTTCTAATACTTTGTGCATCATTTCTGCATTTGTCATTTTTATGTCAACTTCAATTTTATGAGCCCTTAACCACTGTACAGCAGTTTGTTTATTTTTTGGAGTGTGGTGGTTGTATATCTTTTTGCACACAATGATATTTTGCCTTATCTATTACTACTACAGAATTGGGCTGGAAATTGGGGATTATCATTTATTTTAACTATGTAGTATAATAAGAAAAATTCATGGCTGTGTGATTATCTGCTGTTGAAGAAGTTGTGAAAATAAGTAAAGCATTACAATTGAATCCTATTACTCCTGCAACATGGACAATTATTAATCTATTTCCTTTGTTATATTACCAAACACCTCTCTTTCTGTTTCACTTTTCTAACAGGATGATTGTTATTATTATTTGTTTATAATTGATATGCTACGACAGCGATTTAATTCCTTCAAGATGATACCTGAATGGTCTAATGAACCAGCATTGTGATAAAAATTTTGATTCACACATTCCCATTAACAGAGGTTTGGAAATGTCTGTAGTATGCCCAAAAGCAAGCGGCTATTCAGCAGATGTCTTCGAATGAAAGTGTACAGTTTAGTGTTCTGCAAGTAAGGTAGTAATATCATCATAAGTCGTTTCCTCCCGGATAGGAAGTCTGGGTGCTGTCGTACATCACATTCCACAACAAAGGACCTAACACCGAACCCTCAGGAACACCATCTGTAATCTTGAAGATTCTTGGGTATCTGTATCGTATCTCAGGAATCTTTCAGTGAAATAATTCCTGATAATCCTCAGTAGATATTGTAGAAATTACATTCTTCTCAATCCATTCATGATACAATCCTACTTTGCTGAATTAAAAGTGTTTATTACGTCCAATATTATTATGGACTTTTTGCTCCCTCTCCTCCATGTCTTTTTTTATATATTTTTTCCTATAAAAAGTTATGTTTTGTTTTGTACTTCTTTTGCTCATAACTCAAAAATTATTTACACTAGAGATTTTCCCAAGGTGTTAAAAGACTCGTAATGGAATTTCTTCCTTTCTGTAGACCATCTCTTCATGTAATTGCTCCGGTCTATGCAACCATATTATGTTGCACCATTTAAAATGAATGAACCCTAATAGGTTATTTCACATTTTAAGCATACTATTTGTTTTGTATTTTTTAAAAATATTAATTTATTTTATTTTATTGTTTTTTTTTTCATAATTGTGATTTTGTTGAAGGTGAACAATGTGGTAAGAAAATTTCCTGATGGCATTCTTGGAAAGTTTAACATCCCAGAATTTCGAGTGGGCACCCTTGATAACCTTATGTCTGCAACAGACAATTTAAGAAGGTAACTTAGCTAAATATTTTAATAATCAATTTCATGAAGAATATATATTTTAGACCACTCATATATGAAACTTTGCAAACAAGGTAGTTTCCTTCCTAGGTCGTCCATGCAGGAATTGAATATTAAATTGAAAATGCATTACGAATTACGTTACATGAAGCTTTAAGATATTAAATCTATGAAAGTTTAACCGTTAATTTATTTTAAGATTAATTGCCAAGAGATCAATAATTTAACATTTTAATATTATTTAAAAACTAACGCAATCAAGGAAGTACCCCCTCATGCAATTCAAATAAATTTCATAAGATTTGATGACACAATCTGGGATTACCAACTAGAAAATTTCACATTTTTTTATCTTAGATATTTCAATCACCTTATTTTGTAATTTATAAGTTACCAAATTATTTACATTGGTATTACATATGTAGTTAGTACTATTTTTAGAAATTTTTGAGGCTGCCTGATTCTATAGTAATTCTAAAATGTGAGTATTATCGTTTCTTCACTTTTAAAATTAATGTAACTATCCTCTTTAATATATGATTTGATACAGTATCATTAATTCTTTTAAATGTATTTAAAATTGTAAGTTTATTTATATCATGGCAATCTGGTGCATGTGTAAGGTTACAAATACTTTTAACCCTTTCCTTACTAAGGACTTCTGTAGAAGTCGAAGTTTTCCGTGCCCCTGGAACGAAGGACTTGTACAGCAGTCCGATCCTTCTTGCTCGTTTACCAGCTCCCTTCGGCTAACTTTTCCAGGAGTTTGACCTTGGGGCTATTAAGCAAGGATTTAGAGAAGCTTTAGATACTTCTTTTACCACTGGTTGCCAGAAAAATTAACTATTTGTGTCGAGAGAGAGCTACGGTTTATGGATACATGGTTCGGGATCGTAAAAATTAACATCGCCAGTTTTAGATCCATCTCGATTCCAATCGATAAGGATGATCTATTTATCTTGTTTTACATAAAAAGAGGCTATTTATTTATTTAAATTCTTTGATTAATACATATATCATAAAAAAATAATATTTTTCGTACTAAAAAGTATAGACTATAAAAAATATTTATTGGAGCATCTAATTATATAATTCAACCTAAATATTTAGAGCTAGAAGTAAACGTAAATGAATAATAAAATGCAGTTTTCCTACGATTAGAAATGTTAAGGGAGAAATAATATGAAGGTGTTTTTTTTTTACGGCGCATCTACTTCTAGGTCATTAGCGCCGACATCCAGGGTGCAGCGAGGAATTTTCCCAGCGAGCCTTGAGATGAGAAAATTCCTGCCGGAGGTGGGAATCGAACCCACCATCTCCCGCTTATGAATCCAGCGCGCTAGCCACTAGACTACGGGAGCCCCCTATGAAGGTGTTTACGCACGTCGAGAGGAGGGCGAGAATAGCTTCGTAACTAGGGCCCGGCCAGGTAGAGAGATCAGGGTTGGTCAGCCCGCACTACCCGTCGTAAGCTAAGGGTTAAGCTAAAAGTCTAGACGTTGCTCCTGAAGAGGCATCATGGGGACGAGAAACATGTAGAGCATAATAAAGGAGTAGCGAAGAAAGTGAGCGTTTTTTTTTTGTTTTTTTTTTTTAAAGTTGACCTTCTGCCACATATAAATATATTGAAAAATAGTGTCACAATCTTATAATACTAAAAGTTAAAGTTTTTTCTTTTTAAGTGAAATTATTTTATTTTTAATGGGCATGAAATTTGCATTTCAAGTCATGAAATTAGCCTTCACAAAAGTAGTAGACACCCTGTATATTATTTTTTTTTCATAGAAACTTAGAGCTTAATTAATTAATATAAAAAAATATTATTTTCAGGTTGCAAGAGATGGCTGAAGCATTATTGAGCAAATTAATGCATACTTCTCAGCAGATGCTGGAAAAAGGGCGAGATGAAGTGCAATATTATCTTCTTGCCGAAGGAAAATCTATGGAAGAATACCTAAAGAGATTTAAGTGGGATGCAGCCAAATATCCTTCCCATCTTGCGATAAGAGCTCTTCAGGAACTAATTGAAAAACAATTAGTTCAATCCGAAGATGATTTGCTTAGACTTCATGAAGAATATATGAAAGCTTTTTTGGATTTAGAATCAATGGAGCGCCATCAAAAAGGTTCACTGCTCCAAAGAAATGTCTCCTTATTCGTTAAAAGAGAAGACTTTGTCCTGAATTCGCAATATCTTACGACAGTTCTTGTCGCGGTTTCAAAAAATCGATACCGAGAATGGACAAATTGTTATGAAAGAATCGATCGGGAAGTCGTACCAAGGTCCTCCTTTCTGATTCTTGAAGATGACGATTTCGGCCTGTTTACTGTAACTCTCTTTAAAAGGCACGTCGAATTGTTCAAGGATAGAGCCAGGGAATTGAAATTTTTTGTTAGGGATTTCACTTATGACGAGGAAAACGTTGAGAAAGAAAGAAAAACGTTATTCGAACTGAGATGGAAAAAGAAACGACTTCACGATCCTTTAGTGAAATGGCTGAAGGCTAACTTCAGTGAAACGTACATCGCACTAGTGCATGTTCAAGCTCTTCGTATTGCAGTCGAGTCTATTCTTCGTTATGGTCTTCCTGCAAGATTTTTCATTGTGTATATTTCCATCCCCAAAAAAGAAGCTCCTAAACTCCGGGAAGCAATGTTAAAGGAATATTTTTACCTTGACGAATCTCTAAAGAGTTTTTCCGATTCGAGTATCATTACAAATGAAGACATACCTTTTGTTTACTACCAAATTCTGACTAGCGTTTATGACTTTAAGTAATTCATTAACATCCTAACAATTTGCTAGGTTAGATTGTCCATTTAACATATCTGTGCTTATGTAATGTTCAAAATTTCTTTAATATATGTGTATTTTTATAATTGCATGTTGTTCCTTTAAATATGTTGTCCTATTTAAAGAATGAAAAGAAAATTCTTTTTTCATGCTTTGAACCTTTGTTTTTTACACAATAAAATTATTATTCTATAAAGTTATGTCAGCTTGGGTCTTCAAGTATATTATATTCTGTTGAAATGTTTTGGCTCACGCCATTGTCAATCTAAATAAAAAGCATGAAAATAACTCAGTTATAATTATAATACTTCAAGATAATTAATATGCTTCCAATTTTTTCATACACAGCATGCATCTTAGTGATATTTGCTTTGTTATAACTGTATTTGAAGTATCCCAAATTTTATTTTTATTTATGACATCTAAGGACAGCTATGATAAAGCAGAGGTCAGTAAGATGCATATTTTATTTTTATTTATGACATCTAAGGACAGCTATGATAAAGCAGAGGTCAGTGAGATGCATATTTTATTTTTATTTATGACATCTAAGGACAGCTATGATAAAGCAGAGGTCAGTAAGATGCATATTTTATTTTTATTTATGACATCTAAGGACAGCTATGATAAAGCAGAGGTCAGTAAGATGCATATTTTATTTTTATTTATGACATCTAAGGACAGCTATGATAAAGCAGAGGTCAGTGAGATGCATATTGTGTATGAAAAAATTGGAAGCAGTTATTTTCATGTTTTTTTTTTTTTTTTTTTTTTTTGTTTTTTTTTTTTTTTTTTTTTTTTTTTTTTTTTTTTATACTGATTGACAATGGCGTGAGCCGAAGTGTTTCAACAGAAAATAAAATAATATTTGAAGACCCTTCTGCTTGCATAAGTTTATAGAACCCTCAGTCTTCAACCATTAAACATACTGTACAAAATTATTATTTAATAAATTAGAGAAACTAGAAACAAATTACGATGATTTAATGAAATATTGCACAAAACATTTACAAATTCAGTGGTAGACATTGTGAAACAACATTATCAGCAATAAACTGTGACAAATTAAACAGTAGTAGAATGGCTATCCGGCATAAGAGGTAACTGGAGTGAAGAAGTGGTTTTAACTAAACCCTAAATTGGCCCTTCTCTACTTACTCGTAAACACCTAATAACAAAATATAACGACAAGCAGACCGTCTAATTAATTATTACCTGTAAAGGCTGCCATACGCATACAGGAAATCCTGAAGAAAAAACAACCCCGGATTTTCCTTGGGAACTTCCTCCATGGAACCCTCGCCCACACACGGAAAGGATTTGCTCAAGGAAATCCTCAAGGCGTACTGTCGACACGCAGCCGGAGAGACTGTGAGGGGGAAAGTCCGGCCTGCTTGGCCTCAAGGCTGAAAATAATTGAATTTTGATTAGGATTTCTGGATCTCTCGTACCTAGCGTGGCCTCAAGGACACCGCCACACATTTTGGGGAATTTGCGTTAACGAAGTAAAAAAGACCAGAAAATTGTTGTTTTTAGACTTTTTCAGACAATTTTTTTAATTTTTTTCTCCGTAAGAACTATCCTCGTACTTCAAGGAATATTATAAAAAAAGAATTAGCGAAATCGGTTCAGTTGCTCTCGAGATTTGCGCTTAGCAACACATTTAGCGATTCATTTTTATATAATAGATATAAATTGCTTCATTATTTTTTTTTTTTTTTTTTTTTTTTTTTTTTTTTTCTACGGCGCGTCTACTTCTAGGTCATTAGCGCCGACATCCAGGGTGCAGCGAGGAATTTTCCCAGCGAGCCTTGAGATGAGAAAATTCCTGCCGGAGGTGGGAATCGAACCCACCATCTCCCGCTTATGAATCCATTAAATTATTGCTTCATTATTATTATTATTATTATTATTATTATTGCTTCATTATTATTATTGCTTCATTATTATTATTATTATTACTTAGGTGAGTTATTTATAATTACCTAAAACTGTATTACGTTCATGTTTAATATGTATAAATGAATAAACAGTCATAAGTGTTTGCCGAAAGCTTCCTTATCATTCCAAGGATTATTTTTTTACACAATTTACTTTCCTTGTAATGATAATATGCTTCTTGGCTATGTGTTGGCATCAGTTATGCCTGGTTTTCATGGGGAAATAATGCGAAAGCGTGCTTGCTTTTGATCTCACTTTCGTGGTTCTTGCTTCAAAAAATCTAAGTGTTGATGAAGTGTAAGATAGCTAGACCATCTAACGACCACGAATCACGCTTCAGTATTTGCTTGGAAATCATGGAGTAGCTTTTACAAGAAAGTATTTTGCCCAATAAGTTGAGGGAATTTTAAGTAAATATTACAAATCGTAAAAAAAAAAAAGCCCTGGTGGGTGAGAGAGTGGATCCCAAAAAGGAGGAATTTGGGAGAAATTAATTTATTAGATTTGGAGCTGTGATATGATTACCCTGAAGATTTTCACAACCTACTTGGAATGACAAAAGATCAGTTTGATTTTCTACTGAGATTAGTGTCCCCTCAAATCACAAAATCTGGGGACTCTTTCGAAACTTTTTTTTTATAATGTATGAAATGCACACGCTCTCTATACAAACAGTTGTCTCATTTTATGAATTTCCAAAGTCTGCAAATTGCTATATTCTTTGCAAGATGGATAATATAAAACCCTCTCACTTTCATATAACACTAAAAATTTCAAAGTTTTGACGTCTTGGAGTTTAATTACGCAAGTCGATGAAATTCTGTACTAAACGGTTTTAAAGCAATTTTCGATGGGGCAATTTCAATCGGAGAAATACACTGGGCAAAAAAAGTCTGGAATCACTTACCAATATTTTAGACTTATGCTTCTCTCATCAAGAATATTTTAGATTCCATACTGAAAATATTCTTATTTTACCATGCAGACTTAGAACTTTTATTTTATAATAATATATCATATATCAACAAAAGTATTAGAAAAATTTAAAATAAAAAACGGTAAAAATGCAGTTTCCAGCCCTCCAAACCGATTTCTTTCAAACTTTGCACAATAACGTATTTTGATGCACTAAACACGAATACGATAAAAGAAAACGTCGGATTTAACTAGGAAAGAAGTTATTAAGCACTTAAGTTCACTGTTGTGCAGGTTATGAGAGCTAATGTAAACAACTAAATTTGTCAACATACGCATGCGCGGGTATGGAAAAGTTCGTAATAAGGAAGTTTAATTGAAATTTACCATAAATTATCGAAATTCATCAGCAGTTATTTATTTACAATCATTTTTTTAAATAATGAAACACTCTTCACATTTCTTGTTTCGTTCATGAAAAGTATTATATATCAGAAATCCCTTAATAATTAGCTAATGCCTTTATAATAGCAGAAGAATGTCTAGGACGAATGATTAGGAATGCAGAAGAATGTCTAGGGCGATTTTAAGGGTATACATGCTATGCGTTTCCGCTCGCTCAAGAAGATAACAAAAATTAGAATAGAATAAAAATAGAACAAAAATAGAATTCTATTCATTTTAGCGAGTTGGATTGACTGGGGTTTTGTTATTTTCTTGAGCGAGCGGAGCGAGCGGAAACGCATAGCACGTATGCCCTTAAGCGACAGGTGACGACGGGTGAGAATGCCCTTAAAATTAACAATATCTTTGAATAAATAGTTTCTGAACATTTCAAATGAGAGTTCTCTGTTTCCCAATGTTACGTATCTGCGCATGCGCATGTTCACAAATACGCTAATGACGCCTAGTTTTATAACCTTCCTAACTTTAGTGCTTAATATTATAGTCTATTAATTTTAGCGAGTTGGATTGACTGGGGTTTTGTTATCTTTTTGAGCGAGTCATGTATGCCTTAAAGTCGTCACAAATTTAATTGTTTACATTAGCTCTCATAACCTGCACAACAGTGAACTTCAGTGCTTTATAACTTCTTTCCTAGTTAAATCCGACGTTTTCTTTTATCTTATTCGTGTTTAGTGCATCAAAATACGTTATTGTGCAAAGTTTGAAAGAAATCGGTTTGGAGGGCTGGAAACTGCATTTTTACCTAAAAAACATATACAACTAAGGCAAAAAAAGTCTGGAAACACTTGTGTAAATAAAGCTTTCAATGCATTCCAACACTAAAAACTGATTGTACTCGCTTCTGGCATTAAAAGCAAAGGTCAGAAACAAAGTCTTATCAAGAGAAATTGTTTTCGCCTGTGTTTAGCCTTCATGATGAAAGTAGGAAAAACCATTCGCGAGTTAATTGTTTGCTTAGGAAATTAAGGAAAAGGTGTGAAGGAAATTGGGGGAACAGTTAATAAAAGTGCAGGTTCGGTTATTAAAACTATAAATAATATATAAAGAATTAGGCTGTGCATCTATCAGACCATATAGTGGGCCTCCACCAAAAATAAATAAGTTGCTCAATCGTGAAATTATAAAAACTATTCTTGACAACCACGCACCAAATCTCCCAAAATTGCTACGAACTTGTCTCGTGACTATGGTTTAACAGTTACTTTACAAACTGTAAGGAACAAGTTACTGGAAAGTGGTTTTTGCGGTCAAATTCCCTGGAAGAAACCATTCATTAGCAAATGAAATCGTAAGCGACGCCTGGAATTAGCAAAAAATTATGTACAAATGTCTCAATCTTTCTGGGAATCTGATATTTTCTCAGCCAAAAGTCGATTTATCATTATCGGTTCAGATGGTCAAGAAGAAGTGTGGGGAAAACCGAAAAGTATTGGAAACAAACACTTGTGGCCCACATTCACACTTGTAGGAGGTGGTATTATGGTCTGGGGCAGTATGAGTGGGAAAGGAGTTGGTACCTTACATGTTATAACATGTCTACATAGAGATTCTAAATACTGATTTGCAACCAAAGTGCCTATAAATAGGGTCTGGATCGTTAATTTGTCTTCCAGCAAGAAAATGACTCAAACAAACTGATATGAAAACAAAGGAATGGCTGTTATGCAATGCACCCCGGCAACTGGAGACACTTCCTCAGTCCCCAGACCTTATTCGCATCAAACATTTATGGGATGAAATTAGTAGACGATTATGGACTACCCGGGTATAAATAAAGAAGACCCAAAAACAGCATTACTGGAAGAATAGGAGAAGATTACAACAGATCACAAGAGATTACAACGCACAATCTGATAGGACCCATGAAATAGCGTTTTTATGAAGTTACTAGAAATAAAGGTTGGTCACACAAGCTTCTAATCGCTAGAAAACATGTTCATATTATTATTATTATTATTATTATTATTTATGTTAGTTTTGTCATCAATTGATGATAAAACGAAATCTTTTTCCGTAAAATCTTCTCTGGTAATAATTCTTCTTATGTTTCCATGTTAAAATGTCAAAAAGTATGTTGTGTCCGTGAATGGATTGTGTTCTATTCCATTGACCCAACAAAAGGAAGTACATTTTTGTTGGGTCAATTAACGAAAAATCAATTTCACTAATGTGCTTTGATTATCCTTTCTTTTTTAAATGTTCATATAATACTTATACTTATAAGTTAGTAGTTTTTCCAGACTTTTTTTGCATATGTTTTTGTGAATTTCGTTTCCTAATGACTAATGATGCCATGGATTAATATTTTATTTTGGTATAATAAAAGGCTAATGTTTCTTGCGTAATTTAAGTGTAGTTTCATTAAGGGAAATATTTTATTTTAGACAGGAGGGGCATAAGTGTAAAACTTCGGCAGGTGTTTCCAGAATTTTTTTGCCCAGTGTAAGTGCTTAAAACTTCGAAAGTGTATTTTGTTCTTTTGAACGGGGTTTTGTCTTTGTTTAACTCACTTTTAGTTTGTTGATTTTTGTTTTAAATTGCAATTATCAGAAAAATTAGTATTTTAATAAAATAAGGCAAGAAAATGTGATACTTTTAGGTAATAGTGTTTTTCTAGATGGAACGATGAGATGGCGCAGGAGTCATTTACGCGTAGAATACTGCCAGTTTCTGTTGTGGCAATTCTTTTACTAACGGCACTAGGGATATGATCGGAACCGCTCTAAGATGACTCAGTTCTCGCGAGTCGGATTTTTTTTTTCATTCAGGTGAGTTCTTCTCTCAACAGTTTGCATCTTTTTTAAAAGTTGTACAATTTTCTGAATCTGCATCGCTTTTACAACAAAACTACTGACTGGTTTAAAATTCTATTCGCCTGAGATGTCAGGCGATAAAAAAAGAAATAAGCCACTCGGGGAATCCCGTGTTGTCATTTCACGAGAAGCTGCGCACACCATAAAGATAACCTTGCTTGTGATAAAACTCTAGGCGTGCTATACCTAGATAATACAATAAGGTAATTTAATACAGTTTGTATTTTGGCTTTATAAAAGGATGGCAACCTGTGGATAGCCCGGCGTTAATAGCCCAACTGTTGATAAGCAGTTAAAAAAATAAATAAATAAATGGATCAGATATTTCTGAGAGACACATTGAGATTGGAAAGTCCATCACGCAGGAACTGCATAACTAAGCACATGAATACCTCAGAAGGTGGGTAGTGTACACTACATTCCTGAATAATTTTCTTAGAATAAGCTATATCAATTTTAAACAAAATAAGAATATAAAATATGAATAATTTCGCTCTTTTATATTTTCAACGAACAGCAGAAATCGGAACTAAGCACAAGAATACCTCAGAAGGTGGGTAGTGTACACTACATTCCTAAATAATTTTCTTAGAATAAGCTATATCAATTTTAAACAAAATAAGAATATAAAATATGAATAATTTCGCTCTTTTATATTTTCAACGAACAGCAGAAATCGGAACTAAGCACAAGAATACCTCAGAAGGTGGGTAGTGTACACTACATTCCTGAATAATTTTCTTAGAATAAGCTATATCAATTTTAAACAAAATAAGAATATAAAATATGAATAATTTCGCTCTTTTATATTTTCAACGAACAGCAGAAATCGGAACAAAGCACAAGAATACCTCAGAAGGTGGGTAGTGTACACTACATTCCTAAATAATTTTCTTAGAATAAGCTATATCAATTTTAAACAAAATAAGAATATAAAATATGAATAATTTCGCTCTTTTATATTTTCAACGAACAGCAGAAATCGGAACTAAGCACAAGAATACCTCAGAAGGTGGGTAGTGTACACTACATTCCTAAATAATTTTCTTAGAATAAGCTATATCAATTTTAAACAAAATAAGAATATAAAATATGAATAATTTCGCTCTTTTATATTTTCAACCTCAAGGCGATGTCAATCGGAGAAATAAGAGCTTAAAACTTTAAAGTAATTGATTTCGCTTATTCGGACTGTTCTTTTTGTCTGTTTTAGCACTTTCCTCCGAAGGAAAGTAGCTATTGAGGTTGGACTCATGACGGAATTTCTGAAAAAATTCTTCAAATCTTTATCGATCCTACCTAGTAGACACCGAAAATGACCCCCGTTAAAATTTATATATATATATATATATATATATATATATATATATATATATATATATATATATATGTGTGTGTGTCTGTTAACACGATAGCGGCCACAGTTTTTGTTTTTTAGTCACGAAACTTGGTATATAGCATTCAATTAGCAAACGATTGAAGGAGTTCGTTAACCACCAAAATCGGTCCACCGGAAGGGGGGGTTTACCCCGAACCCAAAACACTAATTTGACCATGCCAGCCGTAATATTTGTAATATTTCAACGAAACTTGGTATTCCTATTGTTAATCTAGAGAGAAAAGTGAGATGTAAAAATAAACTTAATCGGTTCATTAGAGGGGGGGGGGGGGTTTACTTCGGACCCACAATACCAATTCGCCACTACCAGCCGTGATTTTTGTTATATTTCGACAAAACTTGGTATTCGTAGTGGTAATCTAGAGAGAAAAGTGAGATGTAAAAATAAACTAAATCGGTTCATTAGAAGGGGGGGTTTACTCCGGACCCACAATACCAATTCGCCACTACCAGCCGTGATTTTTGTTATATTTCAACGAAACTCGGTATTCGTAGTGCTAATCTACAGGTAAAAATGTGTTGTAAAAATAAACTAAATCGGTTCATTAGGAGGGGGGGGGGGTTTACTCCGGACCCAAATTACTAATATACTCATACCGGTCGTAATTTCTGCTGTATTGTAACGAAACGCAGTATACGTCGTGGGTAACTCATGGGAAAGAAGTGCTGTAAAAATGAGCTAAATAGGTCAATCGGAAAGGGGGTTTACTTTGCAATATATTTCAATAGAATTAGTTTGCCAGACGTAGGTTCGCAAGGCCGCCGCGAGGAGCACTTTCTACCACTAGAGGGACTGTATCCTGTTCCTGCGTCAGATCAAAAGACGAAAATATTAAGTTTTTTGTATTTATTAAGTAGTGTAGTAGGTACCATGTGTAAACATAACTCTGGAAGCAAATTAATTACAAAATTAATAATTGAACAGTTACTCATTACAAAATTAAAAGAGAACTTTTCATGTTTTTATTTTATTTATGTAGGATATTTTTAGCAAATTGTTCTGGAAACCAGTCTGCACTACCCAAATTCTGAGGAAAGTGCTTAGTTATGCAGCTTCTGCGTGAAGGACTTTTTTAAAAAATTTTTTAAGAGCTTCGCAACGAAGGTGACTTGCTCTTTTTAAAATACAAAAATACAGTTTTATATAAAAATACAAACTTATGGAACTAATCACTACAAAAGTGTTAAGGGAACATAAAACAAAATTTGGTAGATTTGTGTACAGAATTAAGGACTAAACATTATTTATAGTATTGCTATTTACACTATAGTTAATATATTTGCATACAAATGACTAAAACTACTTACATTATTTAATGGGTCATGGAAGACACTACATTTTCGAGGCCTTCCTTTAATGGCCAAGTAAAACTGAATAGTAATAACTTAATTGACATCACGTGTTAAAAAAAAAATAATTGAAATCAGATTATTATTATACCATCGAAATAATGTGTCTAAAGGCTTCCTTCCGACTAAATGTTATCCTGGAACCAAATTTTCGTGTGAAGGTTGTGTTATTTTAAAAATGTTAATGTATCGTTAATGAAGGGGCTACCCTCTGTCAGTAGTTCCTGTATGTTGTAAGGTAATTTTAGTTGTTCTCTTCTTCAGGATTCCGTTAGTGAGTGTTTTATTGTCATTGGAACGTTACACTATGTGCAAATGGGTTGTTCTTTATTTGTCATTAAATAAGAGTGAGTGAGTAAAGTGTGTCCTATGCGTAATCTACATAGTATAACCTCTTCTCGTCTCTAATAAGGAACTATTCGCTTGGGAGTAAAAGTCATTGTATAATCCATAGTATGTAAGGATGGTCTGCACCTAATCGGCGGGCCAGAGAAATACATTCCAGAACCAATCGGGTTAGATTGAGAAGGACATCTCCCCTGCATACAAATCGTCTGACCAGCAAAGGGAAATTGCCCCAGTCGCCTGATGGAGATATAAGCTGAGTTAGCTGCCGAGGACTTCGGGATCCAACAGCTATATATATATAAATTTTGAATGTGAGACTTTGTGGAATGGTATTCCGTGAGATACATTAAAAGAGTTGAATTCTTTAGTCCGGTCACGTCTGATCTCGGAGGGATTTTCCTTCGCTTCCGCAACGCCAATTTCAAAATAAACTTGTCCCTCTACCAGAGGACTATTAGAATAAAGTTGAGAAATAGAGTTGGATTAGCGCCAGATCGTGAAATATCTTTCATATAGCTTATTCCGTATTCAGACATAATAAATGCTCTCATATTAAAGCTATATCCGACCTTAAATCGTAAGGACATCCAATTTAAGTAAAACCTTATAAATTATGGCCTTTTTAGATAGATTGTGTAGTTTAATTGAGCTTGCGCGAGCGCCTTATAGTGAAATATTCCCTACGATATATATATATATATATATATATATATATATATATATATATATATATGTATATACTTTTGATATATTGGCCTCCTAATCAGCCGAAACAAAGTTATGAAGTCAAAAATTGTGTTCCAAACATTTCCATTTATAACTCTTAATTGCCTGGTCTATTAGTCACCAAATTTCTGATTTAAATATGAACACTGAAATTGTTTTAGCGTTTGAAGGAAAATACATAAAATAGCAAAGTAGAATTTATTATTGAAGGAAATGCTATTCTCTACAACCCTATAATCGTTATTTATTTTTTGGGTTCATCTTTAAAGAGTAATCCGGTCAAAAAGAGCCAAAAATGAGCGGCAAAAGTGGTTTTTCCCCCCAAAATGACAGATTTTCAAGAGCGGATATTCCGAAAACTAAAGATATCTCGAAAACCTTTATTGAATAGAACTTGTAGCAAATTTAATCAGCTTTCATTTGTTATAGAATAATCATGTTGCTAGGACGCAGGGGTTCGGAGATATAAGTGAAAACCCGAAAATGGGACCTTCTAACCCCCCCTCCCCCGGCACAAAGGCTACGACCGGGGACCTTTGTCAAAGCCAAACTTGAAAAGTGCATCAATGCTGCGAAATCCCCACCCCAACAACCTCGTAATGCCCTACGGGCTTGTGGGAAAATTCCCGGAAACCCTCTCTGGGATCAAATACGTATTTGTTGCCAGTTCAGTTTATAGCTTTCGCTCGACTGAGGCCATCTTATTCAACGAGACAATTAAAATAAACAATTATGTATACATACTTTTTTATATTCTAACAGTGTGCAATTTTATTTTAGGCATTTATTGTTTTATTTATTTATTATCAGTCATTTATTGTTTTATTTATTTATTATCAGTCATTTATGGTTTCATTTATTTATCATCAGTCATTTATGGTTTTATTTATTTATTATCAGTCCTTTATGGTTTTATTTATTTAACATCAGTCATTTATTGTTTTATTTATTTATTATCAGTCATTATGGTTTTATTTATTTATTATCAGTCATTTATGGTTTTATTTATTTAACATCAGTCATTTATTGTTTTATTTATTTATCAGTTTTATCATTTTATTTATTCAAGAAGAATACAATTTTTCCATTCACATTTATTATTTTGTGAACACTGATTTATTGTAGGGACCTACTGACCCACTAACAGACAATCTAGGCGCACGGTAGTGCGCCAGGCAAAGTTCCGGCTCTAAGCATACTGTGTGTATATTACTGGCGGTCTTAGAGCCGATTTTTAGTCTCTCATAACTTTCAACCAGGTAAAGATAAAGTTATGAAATTTTACACACGTATTATACGACTAGATGTGAGTAAAACTGGAAATTTTCATAATTCTACATCGAATAGTTTCTGAGATATAAGCGATCGAAAATTGGGATTTATAGGACTCACTCACTCACTGACTCATCAAAATTATTAGGCACTTCCCATGATGCTAGAGACTTGAAATTTTGCATGAAGATAGATATGAAGACGTTAATTAAAGGAAAAAATCGAAAAAATCGCGAAAAGTTGTGTTTGACTCC